>CM053789.1:180134495-180734495 GCA_028749045.1 Cupressus sempervirens | reverse complement strand
CTTACAAGCCCATTCATTGCTCTTACAAGCCATTATGAAAGGTCTTTATGAATATATTATCCCTTGAGCCTCCTTTGTTGACTCATCCATCCCCTTGCCTCCATCCACTCATCTTGTGACATGTGTCACTCCATGGTTGGTGCTAAACAAGCACAATCTATGTGCTCCCCTTTAAGTGCATCCTAGCCCTCCTTAAGCTTTCATCTCTCTTTGCATCTTAACCCTCCATCCCTCAAGCTCTTAGCTTATAAACTGAATCCCCTCCCAAGCCATTTCATCACAACCTTTAAGCCAAAGTTATAAGGCTAGTTTGAAAAAAAAAGCCTTTAAACCATACCTTTATAATGCCAAATTGAGAGCACACAAAGCTACCAATTTTCCATTTACTCATCCCCACCATTAAAGCATAGAGCAAGTTTGAGCATACATACCAATCCTTTACTTAGATTCATCCCTAAATCAAGTGACCATCCTCATTGAGAGAGCCATTCTATGGCTCATATTCTCATTTGAGAGTTTCACTTTGTCTCTCATATATGTTATGATTTTTATGCTAGTTAATACTTTGTTCTCTTAATAGATTAGTATTTCTTGCTAACATATTTCTCATATACATTTTGGCACGCCCGGTGGGACCCCACTATGGGTCAGTTAATCATCCATTTCTATCTATATGTTGTTTTTTCTAATAATTTAATGTTTCTTGTTGTTTGAGTGAGTTGTAGGGTGTTTCACTTATTTTTACAGGTTGAAGGGCGCACTTGGGAAGAAGACATACCCTCTAAAATCCAAAAATAATCAAACAATAAAAAAATTTCAAAAAAATCCGTGCATTTCAGTTCTTTTCGCGCAATGTCGTCTCCGCAGATTGGCGTCTACGCCTGCAAACTATCATCTCCACTAGCTACTCTGATGTCTCCGCAACCAAATTGTCATCTCTATAGTTTGGCATCTCCACCTGGTCTTCTTCTGTTGGTGCTGCCACTAGACTATCATCTCTGCATCTTGTACTGTCGTCTCCGTAGATCAGCGCCTCCACCAGGTACTCTGTCATCTCCACAACCTAAACTGTCATCTCCGCTGTCACCAACCTAAACTATCATCTTCACCGTCGCCAACCTAAACAGTCATCTCCGCAACCTAAACTATCGTCTCTGCCAACCTAAACTGTCATCTTTGCAGATCAGCGTCTCCGTAGTTCAGCATCTCTGCCTCTTTCTTTGTTGTCTTTGTAGATCAACATCTTCGTAGATCAACGTCTCCGCAGTTTGGCATCTGCACCGGATGAACTGTCGTCTCCGCCTGTCTTTGTTGCATTTCTATTTTAACATCTTTTTTTTTGCACTTTGTAGTTAAACTTTAACTTTTGATGGTTTCATAGAGTAGAGGTTTTTTTAAGAATTTTTATGCCTAGGAAAAAGTAAAAAAAAAGTTAAATTTTTTTTTTCCATAGTTAAGCTTTCATTTTGGAAGATTTTGGGTGACTAATCAATTAGTTTTTTTGTCTCATTGCAGGTTGGAGCAACAAACTTAATAATATTTTTTAGGTTTTTCGTGGAATGAACTTGAATGGTTAAACACATTTTTCTTTGGATGTAAGTTGTTCAAAACACACTCTTGAATTCCATGGATAAAAATCAAAATTTTCCTTGGAATGCATGACTAAAATAAACAAACTCAATCTTGAATGCAAAAGATAACCTAACCATTGCAATATCTCACATTTCAATTTTTGGGCATAAAAAGAATCTACATTCTAGAAACTTCCTAAATTATAAAAATCAAATAAAGATGCTTTAAGTGAGTTTGTAGTTGGACTCACCATCTTTAATCACCTATCAATTTAACCATTGGTTGCAATCTCAGTGCCATCTATGGGGATGGGTCCACCTAAGAGGGTGTTAAGTGCTCCATAAAGATCAAACTTCACTTACTTGTATTTTTATTAGCTTTTCCAACTTAGAAAATTCCTTGAATGCACATTAGGTTCGCTAACACTTCATTTGGGCACTAAAATTGAACAACTATTGACATGGAGGGCCTCCAAGCGCGCACTTGACAATCGAGTTTCACACATCTTTGTTTTGGGCTTAAAACAAAATCACACCAACTCTTGAATGCTTTAAAGGAAATTAATTGATACTTCATGTGGAGGGCCTCCGGGTGTGCGGATTTACTTTCTTGTTGACCCTAACTCTTCTTCTTGTTTGCATTCTTCGATCAATTTTGCTTTGTTGGTGCATTCCAAAGTTGGAATTGAACATTGTCTCTTAAACATGAGTGCTTGCAAAATCTAGATCAACACACATAAGAGTAAGTTGGAAAAAGAACAAGCATGTTTTTTATAGCCCAAGGTCATCCAAGTCTTCTCTCCCCTTGTCATCTTTCAAGGCCATCTTGGGTGCATAAGATTAGGATCCAAAACCTTGTTTCTCTTTTTAGGAGGCCTTCTTGGGGATTTTATCACCCCTTGGATGACCTCAACTCTAGCATTTCGGCAGAGTATAAAAATCGGGAGGTGAATCCAAAGATACCTCTCTTGGAATCAAGATTTTGTTACTCGGGCTAAGCCTCAAGGAACTTTATACCCTTGAGAAGTGAAAGAGGAGAAGTGGGTTACTGCTCCTCTTGACAGTGTGACATCTTTTTGCTTTCATCTATAGATTTGGGCCTCACGTACCCTGGGTATATTGAGGACTCCCTAGCTAAACCAACTGTCAGCCTTGTAGACAACCATCTAGGATGTTAATGTGTTTGAAGTGACTGATCGAAACATTTGTAAAACATACACAATCTTTGGCGCAAGTATCACATTCTAAGAATCAAAAACTTCTATCTAGTTGTTCCTATCTATTGCTTGATTTTTTATTTGTTGAATGAATGTTTGCCAAACTTGGTCAATCCTAGGTTAGGGCACACTTACCATAGTCACTGCCTATTCTAGAAGTCGAACAAGTTGAAGCAAAATAACCAAGATCTCTCAAAGCCAAGCAGATTCAGGAATTAATGTCAAAGCAACCAAAACTCGAATAGAAGTTTCACAAAGTCAAACTCAAGCCATCTTAGGAATACGAAGAACTTTCAACCAAGAGAAAGGAACTAACACCAAGCCCTCAAATTTCCAAGCTCCACAAAGAAAAAGACAAAGCTTCTAACAAAGCCCTTCAAGACGCCTGGTTAGACCGCACTATCCAACTTAACCAACATCCAGGAGTTAACCCTGCTTATGCATTACCAACTAGGCATGATTTCTATGATTAGACTCCCTTGTTTCTCCACATGTTCTTGCATAAGATTCACTTTAGAGTCATCTTTGTAGGAAAGCCAGCCATCTTTAGTCATCCCCTTAAGCATTTTAGCTCATCCATCTCATTTAGAACCAAACCATCTAGCCAGCAATCCAAAAAAGCTTCACATCCAAGCCTTCAAAATTATTGTCACCTTGCCAAAAGTTTGCCATTCCTAACATCTTCCAAATCCACCAGCCTCACCAAGGTTATCCCTTTGACAGAGCTTTGTCTAGGGTAATCTAGCTTTGTCACTTATTATCCCTCATCACCTTGAGCTAAAGGTTGGAATCAACAAGTGGTCAATCTCGTGTTCTTCCTAAAGGATCATCAGTCTATCCTTAAGTTGACACAATCACCACCAAGCTTGCACATAGGAAAACAGACCTTTCATGCTTTGGCAAAATATCTTTGAAGTTAGAATCCCCAACCCAATCCTCCTTAGGTTTTTGTCATATAGCTTTTCCTTAACCTAGGAAATCATTTGCATAGAAAAGCCTTCCCCTTTTGCATCCATCAGCATTGTTTCATCTCATCCCTAGGAAACAGTCTGCATTTTCATGCCACCTATCACTCGCTTAGCCAAGAAGAAGGAAACAATGGAGCCCTATCATTTGGATCAAATAGCATCGCTCCCCTTGAGCAGTCAACCATCCTTCATCCCAGAGAACACCATACCATCACCTACTGACATTGAAGCTTTCATGAACCAACCAGGAAATGCAGTATTTGTGAATGCCATCATAGACAAGAACAAAGAAACAATCATGGCTAACTTTTGAAGAGACAACATTGGAGCCTTCGACTTTGGAAGACCTCCTCCCCTATCAGAGCCATCTCACCCATTATTTGGACAACTCCCACCATCCATAGGCTCTTATGATTTGAATTATCCTCAATATGTGCCAAAAGAAGAGCCTCAACCCACCCCATATGATCCAATAGACCCAAACATACCAGCCTCCACTCAAGTTGAAATATCCCTTCCACAAGCCAATTCAGCCACCACCACTCCACCATTGGTCCATACCACTCCATCCCAAACTCCTTCGCCCAAAAAACCTCATCATTCACTCCCTTCACTATTGCTGCTACTGCTCTCCAACCCAGCCTTCCAAATCCACCCATCTCTCAAATCAGTGCTAGTATCTTTGGCCAACCTCAGCAATACAGAACTTGGATGCCACCCATGGGGCCAAGTAACCAACCCTTCATCACCCCCATCTTGTTTACCTTAGCTTAGAACATAATTCCATCATTTCCACTAGGTCCTTGGAGCTTAGTGCCATCAACCACAAATCCACAAGCTACTACCCTCACTCCACAAAGCTATCAAACCCCAAAAGCTACTACCAATGTTTTTCCAAGCTCTCAAGTGACCCAAGCTCCTACCATCCCTCTACCAAGCTTTCAAATCTAGCCACCAAGCTATCAAACCCCATCAGTTCCATTTCCAAGCTTTCAATTCCCACCACCTCCACCACTAACTAATCCATTACCTCCTATTGTATATGAGAAATATGTTAGCAAGTAATACTAATCTATTATATATGAGAAATATGTTAGCAAGTAATACTAATCTATTAAGAAAATAAAGCATTAACTAGCATAAAAGACATAACATATATGAGAGACAAAGTGAAACAATCAAATGAGAATATGAGCCATGGAATGGCTCTCCCAATGAGGATAGTCACTTGATTTAGGGATGAGTCTAATGGATTAGTTTGGGATGTATGCTCAAGCTTCAAATTAGCTTCAATGGAGATTTTTGGGATTTTTGGTGTGGATGCATGCAAAAGTATGGATTTGGCTTCAAAATGGCATTATAACTTTACTAAATGGATTGTGATTGAAATGGCTTGGGCGGGGATTCAATTTATAGGCTAAGGGCTTGAGAGATGGAGGGCTAATATGGAAGGAAATATGAAAGCTTAAGGAGGGCTAGGATGCACTCAAAAGGGAGCACATGGATTGTCCTTGTTTAGCACCAATCAGGGAGTGACACATGTCACAAGGTGAGTGGATGGAGGAAAGGGGAAGGATGAGTCAACAAAGGAGGCTCAAAGGATAATATCTTCATAAAGACCCTTCATTATGGCTTGTAAGAGCTTGTAAGAGTCTTTATGGATTTTGTAAGAGCATTCATTGTTGGGTGGTTGGGATATTTTGGAGGGAGTTGAGATTGTCTTAAGAAATTGTTAAGCTTGCTTAGGGAATGTGACAACATTAGGGGGTGGATTAGGCTTGGGTTTAGGATTAGATTAGGGATGTTAGAGATTTTCAAGTGGATGGCATTCATGAGGGTGGGTGAGTTAGTGACTAAGCTTAGTTAGTATGGGTGGATGGGGTGGATTAGGCTAAAAAGGGGATTTAGGATAGGTTAGGGGTTATTAGATTTGAGGGTTTTATTTATCAAATAGGTTTATTTAATAAATGGGGATTTTGGAATTAGATAGAAGAATAGGATTTAATTGATAAATAATAGGTTATTTGATTTATCAATTAGGACTATAGATGATTAATTAAATTAATCAGCTAGGGGATGGCAAAGGATTAATTAAATAGGAATTTAATTAATGATGCCTTTAGAGATAACTAAATAGGATTATCAAAGCGGTGTAATCAAATTTAGGTGTCTACACCTATTACCAACTATTTTTCTGTGCCACTTCTAGGAGGAAATCCACCACCACCAACTACTAATTACTTGGCCTCTTTTGCCATGCAGATACCTTCCCAAATGGGGGCACAACCCACATATATTGGTCAAACTCCTCAAATCCAAAGTCAAGTTCCACAAGCTCCCTGATACTTTCCCCAAGCTTCACAACTATCTTACACCTTGGCTCAACAAAGCAATCCATTTATCCCACAGCTAGCCTATATTCCTCAATCCCAACCTCAAATCCAATATCAGCAGCAAGCCTCGCAACACATGCAGCAATATGTGCCACCTGCACCTCAGCAACCCATCATCCACCATTCAATTGCCCAAGCTATGTACAATCCCTACCAGCCCATACCTAAAAGTCATCCATATTCCATTGCCCCATCTAGCACATACCTACCTTAGGGCACTCCTACATTGTGGGCACCCCAACCATCACCATTAATTTAGAATGGGAAGCCATGAAGATAGCTTGGAAGAGCATCTAGGAGGGAAATGATCCAAAAACCTTCAAGTTTGAGAATGTGTGTCCTTACCCATTTGCCAGAGCCATTACCATGACACCATTTCCAAAGCATTTTGAGACACCCAAATTTGACAAATTTAGAGAAAAAGGAGACCCTGTCACACATATCAAAGAATTTTACATGCACTGCCAAGAAGTGGCATACGATGACGTCTTTCTCTTGCCCCTCTTTTCCAAAAGCTTGACTAGACCAGCTCTTGAATGGTTTTATAGAATACCATATGGCACAATTAAAAACTTTTCTGAATTGTCTGAGGCATTTGTAGCCCAATATGTCCATCTTGTTGAAACAGAGCTATTAGTAGTTGATCTTGTCCACACTAAGCAAAAAAGTGGAGAAAGCTTTCCCAAATATCTAAAAAGATGGCAAAACCTTACCACTCGCATATCTTGCACCTTGCCAAAGCGCCATTTGGTGAAAATGTTTATTGATAATGCCCATCCTAGCTTGGCTCACCACATGACCATGAAT
This sequence comes from Cupressus sempervirens, assembly GCA_028749045.1. Taxonomy (NCBI): domain Eukaryota; kingdom Viridiplantae; phylum Streptophyta; class Pinopsida; order Cupressales; family Cupressaceae; genus Cupressus; species Cupressus sempervirens. Next base: position 180,727,539 of record CM053789.1, on the reverse strand, counting down.
TATTTGCAGACCTACAAAGATATCAAAGAGAAAGGAATGATCCTTGAACAAGGGCTCATTAAAGATGGTGTGGTCAAGATTTACAAGGAAACCAATCAAAATTAATCACATTCCAATGACAAGTCTAGGTATTGGAACAAAAAAAAGTATGTTGCAATAGATGGCATCACTAACACTAGACATGTGAATATTGTTGGTCCTTCTCAAAACCAGTCCAACCCACCATATCAACTTAACAATCAGCAAGCTATCAACTACCAACAAAAGAATAACCAAAGCTATCAAAACCACAGTCCAAGACCCAACTTTCAAGGGTCTAGCAATCAAGTTGATGCCATCAATGTAGCTGCAGGACAAAAGCCTAGATTCCAACCTGCACCTAGAAATTATACACCCCTTGGTGAACCTTTGGATGTCATTTTTGAGAAATTAGTCAAGGAAACCCTCATCAAATTTCCTCCTACCCAAAAAATTGACCCAAGCCAATCCAAAGCTACATGGCACAAAGTCAATGAGTACTGCAAATTTCATAGGGTAAAAGGTCACACTACCCTCAGATGCATGAAACTGAAAGATTGTGCGCAGGACCTCATTGATCGAAAAGAAATCACCATTGGTGCCCAAACCTCTCCCAATGCAGGCTTACAGATCTATCAAAATGCTTTTCCTCCTCACAACAACCAAAATCCTAGAAAAGCACCTATCCAAGCCAACAACAACAACACCAACAACTTCCAGCCAAACCAATAGCATGGGAAGAACAATGACCACACTTCATCCTATATAGACTATGGTAGCCTCATAGGTTGTATATCTGAGAAAGAGCCTTATGTCAATGTTATCAATATCCAAGGACCAAACAATGAGTGTGCAGTTACCACTGGAAGAGCATGATTTAACATCACAGGCCCACCAGTTTCACCAGCACCATCAGCTCCATCAAAAAGCCAGTACAATATCTTGGAACACCTTGGGAACATGCCAGCCCAAATCTCCATTTTAAACCTTCTTCACACCAGTCCTTTGTACAAGAACATCCTTGACAGTGATCTTATAGAATCTTGTCTCCCTTTAGATATCAATGCTACTGATTTTCGTAATATTTTTGGACACCTATCCTCCTCATGTGCCCTATCATTCAAACCCATCGACATACCCGTGGTTGAGCCAGATCACACCCTTTCACTTCGCATAGCCATCATGGTATCCAATTTTTCTATGAAAAGAGTAATGATAGATAATGGATCAGCTTTGAATATTTGCACCCTAAAATTTATAAAACAAGTTGGGTATACTGAGGCAGATATCATCAGTGAGGTTATCACCATCAAAGCTTATGACAACTTGGAAAGAACCACAGAAGGAACTATTTTTTTGCCAATCAAGGTTGGGCCAGTAATCCAAGAAACACTCTGCCATGTTATTGATCTAAACCTACCATTTAACATCCTCCTCGGTCACCCATGGATTCATGCCATGAAAGCCATTCCGTCCACTTACCATTAGTGCGTCAAATTTCCGCATTAGGGAACTGAGGTAACCATCCATGCCAATCCATAACCCTTTGCTTACTATAATGCAGTTGAAGCTTCATATACAAACCATTGCCCTGTAATTGATATCGGCACAGCCATAGCCAACTCATACCACACTTGTAATGACCTAGAAACCATCCTTGCCTCTACCTTGTCTACCGTGAAGATCAATAACAAAGTTTGTGGAGCGTATAGTCTGTCAAATGCATTTGGTATCGGGGCACTCCCACTTGATACGCATGCCCATGGACGACTGACATATCACAAAGCTAAGGAGATTCCACCTCCTCGATAAAAAACAGTTTGGCCCAACAACCTTTGTATCCTCAAAAATCCCTCTTCATGAGGAGCTCACTCCAGATATCAACAATTGGTTACATAAGGATGCACCTCAAAGAAATCAAGCACGCCTTGATCACTTCAGTCAGAAGTATCCCCAAGAACATAAGCTCATCACTGACAAATGGAACTATCAAGGTGGTGGTCTAGGACTAGAAGAAAGAGGCATGCAGTGCCCCATCGATGCACACAAGTGGGAATCAAAGTCAAGTCTTGGCTTTGGCATACCCACAACTCGGGTCACCAATACAGACGGTCACACTTTTTTGAACATTCACCGCGACCTTTTCAAAATTGAAGACATTCCTGAGGAAGTTGAAAAGAGAGCCTACGATGATATCCCAGACCAAATCTCCCTCGAAGACTCTATTCTCCAAGAACTATCCATCCATTTCATTGACCTACCACTCGCCCATCCACAACTCATAGATTGGGACCAACCAAGCATCATACACATTGATGAGTTCACATCAGAGGAAGCACTTCTAAGATTTATGGGATCCGAAACTCTTCATAAGCAAAGAAAGCTAGATTCTGCTTATATCTACAAGCTAGATCCCAATGGGTATTTTATAAAAAATCCCCAACCTAGTTCCGATACACCCAAAATTGGAACTAAGGTGAATCCAAGACTAGCTAAGGTAGTGAAGAGAACCCCTCAGCAAGAACATCTAGAGCCACAAGAAGAACATGAGGATTTAGCATTACCTCCTCAAGATAATCGACCAGAGGTGTCGTCTATTCTAATTGAGGATACTAGAGAAGTCAACATCGGTTCTTCAGAGATCCCAAGACTTGTTCACATTGCTACATCCCTATCACAAGACCAAGCTGACCTCCTCTTTGAGGTCTTAAGAGAGAACATTGGCCGATTTGCATGGTCATATCAAGACATGCCAGGACTTGATCCAAAGCTTGTAGTTCATCATCTTGCAGTCGATCCAATGATCAAGCCTGTCAGAAAAAAGCTTAGTAAAATGCACCCCTAGGTGGCATTACTGGTCAAAGTTGAATTAGAAAGAATGTTAGCTACTAAGGTTATCTGACCTATCGACTACTCAGAGTGGATCTCCAACATGGTCCCCGTCACTAAACCTTCCAGTGACATTAGAATCTGCACTGATTTCAGAGATCTTAACAAAGCTTGTCCAAAAGATGATTTTCCCTTGCCCAACATAGATATGATTGTAGATCTTACAACTTGACATGAAATTTTGTCCCTCATGGATGGATTTTTCGGGTACAATCAAATCAAGATTGCAAAAGAGGATCAGCATAAGATAGCATTCACTACCCCTTGGGTAACCTTTTGCTACAACATGATGCCTTTTTGCCTAAACAATGCTGGGGCTACCTATCAAAGAGCTATGACAACCATTTTCCATGATCTTATCCATAGCATTTTGGAGGATTATGTGGATGATATCTTGGTTAAATCTCACACCTTCATAGATCATCTTGCTGACCTGGAGAAGGTCTTTGATAGGTTAGCCAAATATCATCTCATGTTGAATCCCAAGAAGTGTGTGTTTGGGGTCACATCTGGCAAGCTTCTAAGGTTTATAGTTTCTAAATGAGGTGTAGAGATCAACCCCAAGATGGTCAAGGCTATCTTAGACATGCCTCCTCCCTAGAAACTGCGATAGCTTCGTTCTCTCCAGGGAAAGTTTCAATCCATCTGGTGCTTCATCTCCCAGCTTGCAGATAAGTGTACACCATTTGCACATTTACTGAAGAAGGATGAGAACTTCAAGTGGGATCCTTTATGTCAGCACAGCTTTGATCAGCTCAAGCAGTATCTCACCAATCTCCCTATCTTGGTTCCACTAGTTCCTGGTCATCCCTTGATGTTGTACATATCAGCAACACCTACTATTCTAGGGGCACTTCTAGCACAGCTTGATGACTACGGCAGAGAAAGAGCCATCTACTACATTAGTAGAACCCTAGTTGGTTATGAACTCAATTATACTCCTATGGAAAAAGATTGTTTGGTAGTTGTTTTCTCAACTCAAAAGCTTTGCCATTACATGCTAAGTCATACCATCCAACTAGTCTCCAAGATTGACCCTCTCAAGTATATGCTCTCTAGAACAACACTTACAAGCCATTTGGCCAAATGGGTTATGCTCCTTAGTGAATTTGACATCTAGTATGTGGATAGAAAGGCAATCAAAGGGAAAGCTATAGCAGATCACCTAGCTGATGCACCTCTAATAGATGCATATCCTTTGATCACAGAATTTCCAAATGAGCATATCTTTCTAATTGAAGAACAGCCCCCATGGAAACTTTATTTTGATGGCTCATACACATCTAATGGATCAAGGGCAGGAATATTGTTGGTCACACCTCAAGGAGATTACATTCCAAAAGCCTTGAAGCTACAATTCCCTAGCACTAACAATATAGCTGAATATGAGGCTCTCATAGCAGGATTAAAGATAGTTGTAGAATGGAACATTGCTGAGTTACAAATCTTTGGTGATTCTCATCTCATCATCAAGCAAGCCCTAAATGAATATCAAACCAAAGATGAAAAACTATTACCCTACAAAGAGCTAGTTGATCAGCTAACCTAGCATTTTACAAAGCTTCAATTTACACAAGTGCCTCGAATGCAGAACAAAGCAGCAGATGCTATGGCTACTATAGGCTCGCTCTTGGAAATTCCCCAAGCAACTACACAGTATGAGTTTTTAGTCGAGCAGCTCCTCACACCTGCCTATGCGAATGAGGATTCAAACCATATTTGTATCTTGGTTGGTCCCCAATCCCCTTGGTACCATGAGAGTCACTTACCTTAATAATGGTATTATATCCCCTCACCTCACATGTACCCAATGCCAAAACCTCATCCAAAAATCATCCTGCTATGTTATCATAGCCAATACCCTATATCGTCGGGGTTATCATGATACTCTCTCTCGATGTTTAGATGAAAACGAGGCCACAATGGTGTTAAAAGAAGTACACTCCAGACTTTGTGGTGCCCACACGAGTGGTATTTTCCTAGCGTGACAAATCCTTAAAGCAGGCTACTATTGGCCTACCATTGAAGAAGACTCTTTTGATTTTGTCAGAAAGTGTCTCCCATGTCAATAGCACACAAATCTTGTGCATGTTCCAGAATAGGATCTATAGCCTATTGCACCACCTTGGCCTTTTGCTTGTTGGGGCCTTGATCTAGTTGGAACTATCACACCAATCTCATCCGATGAACATTAATGGATAATAACAGCTACATACTATTTCACTAAGTGGGTGGTAGTAGTGCCCCTAGTCTCAGCTACAGGAGTTCAGGTATCCAAGTTCATCTTGTACCACATTATTTGTCGCTTTGGCATCCCATCCACCATCTTCACCGACCACAGAGGTAACTTTGAAAATATCAACATGGAAGAATTATGCACTTCCCTCCACATCCATCACTTCTTTTCTAGCTCATATTTCCCACAAGGTAATGGCCAGGCAGAGGCAACTAACAAAACCCTCCTCAAAATCCTAAAGAAATTTGTCAATGATTTTGGCCGCGATTGGCACCTACAAATAAATCCAACCCTATGGGCCTATTGAACCTCCTTCTGTACATCCAATGGCACAACTCCATACTCCCTAGTCTATGGTGCCAAAGCAGTACTACCTATAGAGGTTGAACTTCCCTCCTTGCACATATGTTTGCAAGGGAAAATATCAAATGAAGAATACAGAGTAGCTCGGCTCACCTAGCTAGATCTCTTAGACAAGAAGCGACAACAAGCCTATGATCATCTCACAGTCTATCAAACTTGTCTCAAAAAGAATTTCAACAAGAAGGTGCTTCCACAACACTTTCAGCTAGGTGACATGGTCCTCAAAAAAAATATGAAAGTCCAAGAAGATCGAGAAAAGAAAGGCAAGTTTGAACCTACATGGCTTGGTCCTTATGCTGTCACTGCTTCCTTTGGCTATGGAGCATATCAGCTATCTACACTGGAAGGAGAACTCTTGAATGATCCTACTAACATTATTCATCTCAAGAAGTTCTATGCTTAAATATCCTTGGTATACCCCACTTTTTGAAAAATACAAAAAAAATAGTAAAGAGAAATAAGCGTCCAATGGTGAAAACTTGTCAATTCAAGTGCCTTGGATAGGTACCTTGGTGAAAACTTGGTAATTTAGGTGCCTTGTGTACTAAGACTAATCCATTATCTATCACTATCCTATCCCTCATCCATTCACCCACCATCCCATAGAACACCTACTTGTTCCCTTGGTGTTCCAACCAAATATCCACAATCTAATGGAGCTTGTAAATACCTCCTGTACAGCTTGTAAATCTTGTACCTCAACTTGTAAATCTTGTATCATCCCTTGTATCATAGCTTGTATATCCAAATCTTGTCCAAAGCTTGTACCATATTCTAGCTTGTAAATAAGCTTGTATCCTATCACATGCACACAAAGAATCCCATTTTCACTTAAGCTTTTTGCAAACCATCTACCTATCCACCTATCAACTATTGCAGACATCCCACCCTTCACAAACATTTCCATCTCACAAAACCCAAACATGAACAACTTGTACATTTGTAACATAGCTTGGTCTATTAGATTGTAAATTCTCTTTAGCCTAGTACCATTATATCTATCTAGCTTTTGTGTCAGTTCCTCCTTGATCAACATCTTGCACACATTGCACAACCCTTGGTTAGCTATTCCAATGCATCCTTGAGCTAGATCTCCAGTCACCAAAGTATTATCCTTCTTAGTTCAATTTTCCAGATGCATCATTCATCTAGATCCATCAGCTTAGGTGCACTCTGATAGATCCTTGTAGGATATAGCTTTCCTCATGTCTAATCTTGGTTAGTTAGTACCTTGTCCTACCCATCTTGTTGGCAAACGGTTCTGTTTTGGATTTTCACTTTCTTTTGATTTGGAATCTTCCCTTTTGGGTCTTGAAATATCTTTTCAAAGCAATCCTTTTGTTCCCTCCTCAAGGTTGCCACAATCTTTCATATCATGGTATACTGTGAATGGGGTAATATGAGTGTAAGGCCTTGATCAGGTCTTTTGTTTGTTTTTCTTTTCTATTTGTGGGTTACCCAATGTTGGTTCCACTCTGATTCTTCTAAGATTCATGTGTGATGCTGGGGCAGTCCTTGCGTGTTTGTTTTGAGTCAGTTTGTCAGTCCTCTGGACAGTTGGTAATAAGGCCTTGATGTTCTTGGTGACCTTGGCAATTAACCAATAGTCATATAGCAAATCTAGCGCTTAACTACATGGTGGTACTTCTCTTTGAAATATCCCCCTGCTCAAAAAGCTTCAATAGTTTCCTTTCATCTCCATTATCCCCCATCCATATCCAGCATCTGTCTCTCCTACCCTAGCTTATGCATCAGTATCTCTTTGTATCAAATCATCACTTTTAGCTTTAGGGATCCACAATCCTAGTCTTAGGGATCCACCAATCCAATCAATCCACCAAGCCTCATCTTTCGAGATCCAGAATCCTAGTCCTAGGGATCTCTAAAACCCATCTTCCACCAATCTGACTCTTTGAAATCCTGTTGCATCAGCTTTATAATCCCCTCATCCATCTCCCTATCCCAGATTCTATTTTATAGCGCTCTGCTCCTTCATCCTCCCCCCAATCCTGAAAGTCTTAAGCTTGCTTCCTCTTGTGCCTCTGATTCTTCCTTTCTCATTCTCCCATAGTGAGAGTTTGAGCTCATTCAACCCCTTCTCTTTGCCAATCTAAGTCTCCTTTCTCATCTCAAATTCTTGTACTTTTCAAAAAGTCGTCAAGCCTCACTTTCTCTCCCCGCTGCCTTCTTGAGGGGGCATCTCTAAGTCTAGTCTCTCCTCTTCTTATCTGAGACTGGGGCAACCTTGTTGCTAAAACATCTTCCTCATGTTTTCTTCTTTCAAACTTCTGTGAAATAGTGTTGTCTCAACACTATGTCAAAGAGGGGTAAAATGTAGACACCTAAATTTGATTACACCACTTTGGTAATCCTATTTAGTTATCTCTAAAGGCATGATTAATTAAATTCCTATTTAATTAATCCTTTTGCCATCCCTTAGCCAATTAATTTAAGTAATCATCTATAGTACTAATTGATAAATCAAATAACCTATTATTTATCAACTAATCCTATTCTTCTATCTAATTCCAAAATCCTCATTTATTAAATAAATCTATTTGATAAATAAAGCCGTCAAATCTAATAACCCCTAAACTATCCTAAACCCCATTTTTAGCCTAATCCACCCCATCCACCCATACTAACCAAGCTTAGCCACTAACTCACCCACCCTCATTGAATGCCATCCACTTGCATATCTCTAACAAGCTTAGTCTAATCCTAAATCATCTCTAATCCCCCCCTAACCTTGTCACATTCCCTAAGTAAGCTTAAGACTTTCCTAAGCCAAGAAAAGTCAACAATCTCAACTCCGTCCAAAATATCCCAACCACTAAGCTTTGAATGCTCTTACGAAGACCATAAAGACTCTTACAAGTCCATTCATTGCTCTTACAAGCCATTATGAAGGGTCTTTATGAAGATATTATCCCTTGAGCATCCTTTTTTGACTCATCCATCCCCTTGCCTCCATCCACTCACCCTATGACATGTGTCACTCCATGGTTGTTGCTAAACAAGCACAATCGATGTGCTCCCCTTTGAGTGCATCCTCGCCCTCCTTAAGCTTTCATCTCTCCTTGCATCTTAACCCTCCATCCCTCAACCCTTAGCCTATAAATTGAATCCCCTCCCAAGCCATTTCATCACAACGTTTAAGCGAAAGTTATAATGCTAGTTTGAGAAACAAAGCCTTTAAACCATACCGTTATAATGCCAAATTGAGAGCTCACAAAGCTACCAATTTACCATTTACTCATCCCCACCATTGAAGTATAGAGAAATTTTGAGAATACATACCAATCCTTTACTTAGACTCATCCCTAAATCAAGTTAACATCCTCATTGGGAGAGCCATTCTATGGCTCATATTCTCATTTGAGGGTTTCACTTTGTCTCTCATATATGTTATGATTTTTATGCTAGTTAATGCTCTGTTCTCTTAATAGATTAGTATTTCTTGCTAACATATTTCTCATATACACTATGATCCTAGGATCATCAACCCATCTTAACATCAGGCCCCCCTTGAAGTATCTTTATAATCTTATGATCACCTGGATGCTATGACAAACCCTTTGCCTTTGTGTCTTTGGAATACCTCTTTAGCTACATTTATGATCTTATGACAACCATATATCATAAGATCATAGCCCTTCTTACCATCTCCCATGACCATACACTTGTATGATGTTATGATAGTTGTATATTGTAACATTGACAGTCTCAGCAATTGACTTTGTGATCTTACGCTACATTGTAAGATCATATCATGGGAATATGATCATATTATTAGAGCTTTGACCTTCACCTTTTATTATATGACTAAATGGGGCCCATGGGGGACACGTGTCAGGAACTCACCATGTTGCATGAGATAACTACCTTGCAACTCTACAAAAGCAACAAAGCAACAACTGTGGATGATCGTTGATCTAACGGTGAGTAAAATGAACTGATGGAACTAGCCCACTCCTTACATAATCATCATCTTAGCCAATGAGAAACCAATAAATTGCCTATGTGTTCTAACAACTACCTAGCTACTTTGATAGGAATGGGTCCTTCAAAATGCATGTGTTGAGTCATCGCTATGTTGCATAAAATATGCCCACCAGACTAACTTGGACCCACACATACACATGGCATGATGTCACTTTGTTGCATGAATTAAAGAATGAGGACTTCTACAAAGTGACAAAGTGATGGCCATATATTACAAAAAGATCTAACAATAGGTGAAATATGAGCCCACAAAGATATTAAATCATGCATATACTTGGGAAAAAAGGAAATAACCTAAGGTTCTAATATAAAGTATTTTTGTGCCCCATTTTATTTGAATTTTCAAAACTGTGAATGTTACTATGTTTGAATTCAACTATGGTAATTTTGGTGGGAAGCAAAAAATGACCAACATAACCTACTATCATTTTGTTCATTGTAGTGGTTCTTGCTAAAAAGTGGCCACCATAAAGACCATCTTGAAGTTCCTTAATCATTGTCTCAGCTTGATCTGCATCAACACATCTTAGTAAAGCTCCATTGAAGTCCCTCCTAAAAAGGATACCATCAACTATCGCATAAGGGATTGACTATAATCTAAATTTTCATTTTTTACCTCCTTCCAATCCTTGAGGATATCCATTTCCTAATAAGAAGGTCATCATGCCATCTATCCAACTCCTTGGATTCTCATCTCTTACCTTTTGTTGGTCTGTCAATACCAAGGCAACTTCCTCATCTGATTCTTGAGATGAGGCCATCTATTTGCATAATCCTCTTCTTCTTACCAATTTAGTTACTTGTATATCCACATGATACTCCATCACCTTAGTAATCCAACCTACCCTTTTTGCATTGATGTCTCTTATTAAAAGGAAGTCCTTGAAACTTGCATGGGGTACTAGTAAATGGTTCTTATTTTGGGATAAAAGATGTCTAAATTTCTTCAAAGATCATATAAATACAAGGACTTGTTTCTACACATAACTATATTTTTGTTCATATCCTTCAATCCATTCACGAAAGAAGAAAATGGGTTGTTCTTCATTCTTATCATTGATCTGAGTCAAAACAACATAAATACTTGACTCACCTCCTACGGTGTAAAGAATGAAATCTCTCTGAAAATTATGATTGATGAGAGTTGGAGATGAGGCTATGGTTGTTTTGATCTCTTAAAAACTTTTTTTACCTTCCTTTTTCTATGCAAAGAGCATGTTCTTATTAAGCATAGTTGTAAGAGGTTTTACCACGGTAGCTAAATTAGGAATGGATCTCCTCACAAAATTTATCCTACCAAGAAAACTTTGCAACCCTTTCTTGTGGTTGGAAAGAGGAAGAGCAAGGATAACCTTAGTTCTATCTAGATTAATAATTAGGCCATCCTTGGATACAATGTGTCCCAACAACTTTCCTTGGTTAGTGGCAAAGGCACACTTCCTTGGATTCAAAGATACTCCATACTCTCCACACCTAAAAAACTTGCCCGAGGTGGCCAAAATGATCTATCACATTCTTTGACTACACTGTAATGTCATCAAGATAGACCAACGTAAATTTTTCTATCATATTTTCAAAGGCCATCTCCATTACCTTTTGAAAAGTGGCACATGTGTTTGTTATCCCAAATGGCATCTTATTGTAAGCATAGGTGCCACACTTCATGGTATATAGAGTCTTGTTTCTATCAACTTCCTTGACCAACACTTGATTGTAGCCTAAAAATCCATCTAGGAATGAGAATCTTTCTAAACCATTGACCCTAGATAGGATTTTTTCTATAGAAGAAAGGGGAAGATGATCTTTAAGGGAGGCTTGGTTAAGGTCCCTAAAGTCTACACATAATCTGATTTCTCTACTCTTCTTCCTAATAGGGACAAGATTTTCTACCCATGACAAGTGCTTGATAGGAGAGTAATATTAGCCTCAATCAACTTAGATAACTCATTTCTCATTAAGGGTTCCATTTTAGGATTCATTGGCCTTTACTTTTTTCCTGTTGATTTTGCATCTTCCTTTAGGTCTATGGTATACTGAAATAGGCTTAGGTCAAAACCCTTTAGGTCATCATATGTCCATGAAAATAGTTCACTGAATTCTTGACATAGATGGATGCAATTTTCTTGTTTAACTTTAGTACATACCTTTCCCATTTTTAGGGTCCTTCCATCAACAACCATGATTGGTACATGATTACCCTTTCTTGTAGCAAAGTTCATGCCTTTATCTCTTGCTCGATCATCAAGGGTGAAAGCACTTTCTAAGGTAATTAGACCCTTAGGCAACTTGTTCAAACTGAGATTAATGATTTGATCCCCATACTAATAATGTAATCTTGACTAATTTCTATCTAAGAACTCTACTTCATTCTTCAAGAAACTCACAATATTTGCATCAGATTCAAACACTTACCAATTGTAATTATTATCAAGAATAGTAGGCCTAACCACCATTATAATATGCTACTTCTTCTCATCTTCAAAGCTCCTTGGCACATCATAATATGCACCCACTACTACAAGTTTATCAACATGTCTATTCTCTTTCCTTGGTGTGCTTTGAATATTAAATGCATTTAAAATGGAACCTACATTTGTTAGCCAAAATGGTATTGTACTATAAGCATAGGTGCCCCACTTCATGGTAAATGTAATCTTGTATCTATTAGCTTTCTTGACCAACACTTGATTATAGCCTAAAAATCGATCTAGGAATGAGAACCTTTCTAAACCATTGACCCTAGATAGGATTTGTTCCATAGAAGGAAGGGGATGATGATCTTTAAGGGAGGCTTGGCTAAGGTCCCTAAAGTCTATACATAATCTAATTTCTCCACTCTTCTTCCTAATAGGGACAAGATATTCTACCCATGAAGAGTGCTTGATAGGAGAGATAATATTAGCCTCAATCAATTTAGATAGCTCCTTTCTCATTAAGGGTTCAATTTTAGGATTCACTAGCCTTTTCTTTTGTCTTACTGGTTTGGTATCTTCCTTTCAGTCTATGGTATGCTGAAATAGGCCTGGGTTAAAACCCTTTAGGTCATCATATGTCTATGCAAACACATCACTAAATTCTTGACATAGATGGATGAAATTTTCTTGTTCAAATTTAGTACATACCTTTTCCATATTTAGGGTCCTTCCATTAGCAACCATGAATAGTACATGATCATCCTCACTTGCAAAAAAATTCATGCCTCTATCTCTTTCTTGATCATCAGGAGTGAAAGCAGTTTCTAAGGTAATCAAACCCTTAGGAAACTTTTTGGAATTGAGATTAATGATTTGATCCCCATACCGATTGTGTTATCTTGACTGATTTCTATCTAGGAACTCTAATTCATTTTGCAAGAAACTCACATTTGTGCATTAGATTCAAACACTTTCCAATTCAAATTATTATCAAGAATAGTAGGCCTAACAACTATTATAATCTATTGCTTCTTCTCATCTTCAAAGCTCCTTGACACATGATAATATGCACCCACTACTACAAGTCTATCAACATGTCTATTCTCTTTCCTAGGTATGCTTTGAATATGAAATGCATTGAAACCTTCAAGAAAATCCCATAATCTATATTTATAAGATTTGAGAAAACTATTCTTGGTGACATTCTGATTTCTCACTTGATGAACAATCAGCTCAATAACTCCTTATACACTTAAGGCTTGAATTCATCTTTTTTGAGCAAGTAGAAGACCTTGAATTGATGCCTCATACTTTTCCATGTTATTAATACAACTGAATTGAAGCCTAAATGAGAAGTAGTACCTTTCTAATGTAGGAGAAACCAACATCACACCAACCCCTGATCCATTTTTATTCCTTTATCCATCAAAGTACATACCCCATATCCCACTTGTATTTTGCTTGTTCTTGATTAGGTTAGGGACAAGAGCATCCTTTTCAAGTACACAATAAGTACCAAGGCCTATCTCTAGGGTTTCTAATATAGGATCAAACTAATATGCATTAGCCCACTCATCTAAGAGAAAATTATGTATCCCTATCAAGGAAGTGTCAAGCTCTTGCACAATATCATTTCCATCTATCTCTAGGGTAATGTAATTCATATTAAAGAGATTGGGAGTGTAGGGTTCAATGTGGTTGAGGGCTAAGGGCTCTACTCTGATTGAAGCTTTAGTTCCATATCTTGTTTTGAAAAACATGTATGATCAATCATAGGATATGTAGCCACTTATTTGTGTAGTGAAAACTCTTGAGAGGCTAATGTCAAAGTGTGGCTTAACTTCAAAAACTGATATATCTTGAACCACAGTACAACCGGGGCATAAATTTAGGGCTATTTTAGCATTCCTAAGGATTCCTATAGTCTTGATAGTACTATTATCCAATTGTAATACATACCTAACAATGGGATCATATTTCTTTCCTAGGACATCAAAAAAACACTTAGGCATCATTGAACTACTAGGCCCTAAATCAACCACGCAATTGTGGAATAGCTTATCCCCTATAATTGGAGAAACATAAAATGGAGGGGGTTTAATTTTTTACTTGTTTCTACCTCCTTTGCTAGTTTTACTAGACTTGTGCCACTCTCCATGCTAGGTGGCATATCATTTGGTTCAATACTTTCCAATTCTAGCTGCAACAGCCTCTTTTGAATAGGTATAGTAGCAATGACATCCCACATGGAAATATTCACATTCATCTTCTTCATCTAATTTAGGACACTCAATGATGAATTAGGTGCTTTGGTAGAAACCTTGGGAGCTACATGTGTTGGAGGTTGAGATGGAATAACCCAAGGACCATTCACATATTTTTTGCTATTATTTTTCCTTTGCTACTAAGGAGCATTTTCTACTTGTACATGAGGTTTGCATTTGAATTTGAGGCCTAGTTAGGATGAGGAAAGGTAGCATATTCAATGACTCTTCTCTTGCTTCTAGTGTTGGGAGTAATTGGATCTTGATTCACATGACAACATTCTTCTACTTGATTATTCATGAAGGAATAATCACCTTGTTGTTGCAATTGTGAGGCATCCTTGGGTTGGCTTGCATTGTATGATTTCCCTACTATGGCTTCTTAAGTAGTCAAAGCTAAATAGGATTCAACCTTTTGAAACATACAATAGGCATAGGAGTAATTGTAGGAGGGAAAAAATCCCAATCTTGAGCCATATTGTTTCGAGGGACTAAGGTCCTACTTTAATTTGCATTTGAAGTAGAAGCATGACCATCTTGCCTATTCTAATCATAAGAAGAATTTCCTTGATTCTAATTTGTAGGCCTGCCATTCAAAGGAGTATAGTATTGTAGGAGCCTTATTACATTGAGCTTTCTACCTCTCCAAGGTCACCACTTTTTTGCTCACCTTCTGAATCATAGAGAAGCCATCTTTTAATTTGTTATCTTGTATCTATAAATTTTCTCCAATATCTTGCATTAGGGCCTTAAACTCCCCTAGCTCACTAGATGATACAGAAGTCTAAGGGGTTAGATTTAGGGGTTGTGATGTGGAAGATATGGTAATAGGGGCTACTATTGGTTAGTGATTTGGATATCAGGGAAGAAGGCCATAAGAGGCCTTGGAGCTAGATTACCTCCTTGTATCAAGATTTTCTCTACCCTTATTGCTTTCTCATAAGTATTAGGTAATGTATCCCCTCCCATGGTTTGGATTGTAGTAGCAATATCACTATTTAGGGCTCTTTAATAATGTAAGAAGGTGTTACCAGGGGAAGGCTTTATTGTAGTAGGTATTCTATCCCATGTCTTTTGGAATCTATAGTTAAAGTCAGTCATGTATTCATGAGGTGCCCACTTTGTAGCTATCAACTGCTCTAGGAGTGAAAGATACTCACTTTTATCTTCAAAATATTTGTCTAGGGATGTGTATATGTGAATTTAGGGCCTTGGATTCTCACACACACTTCAACATAGTCTTTACCTAAGAGATAATCTTGAAATGAACATTAAATTATTCATCTAAGTAATCTAATCAATGTGATTGGTCACCTTCTAACTAGAAGCATTTTTCCTTTGCTCTTATACTGAGAAGTAGGAAACTAGCCATCTTATTACAAATGATTTATATAGATGTATGATAGTGCAATTAATCTAAATGAGAATGCAATATAATCTAATAATAGATAAAATCAATTAAACTATATGATTCCATTTTAATCTATATGATATTAATGCTAAGCAAAGAACATTATGACGATATTAAGAAAGTAAATATTTTGATAGTAATTCGATGCAATTCAGTTCCAACCTTCATAATGAGGAATCAAAAGCCTCTTAAATAGAATTCCTGAAATTAATCAACAATTAAGATAAACTCAAATGAATGGTTAGGATGGAAGCTAAGATTCAATCAAGATGGAAGATTCCTAGTGTAGGTGAGGTTAACTAACTCAGATCCTGAGTATAATGAAGAGTTAACTAAAATTCACCTGAGTGTGAGAATAAGTTGATTAAGTCAATTACAATTCTAGAGATAGATCACTCAGAATTCCCATTCCTAAACTGAAGAGAGGAATTGAAAGGTTATTTAATATAATAAAATGAGATATGACCTAATAAATGCATATTTCTATTAAATTGAGTAATTAAACCCAATAATTAAGATAAGGACATTATTAAATTAAATAAATTTAATTCCTTTGCACATTAGCTTTAAGAGATAATTTAATTTAACCAAAGTATGAACACTTTAAATTAAATTAAATCTAATCAATAGGTTTAATGCAACTAATCTGAGTTGAGACTTAGGAATTAAATAGAGAATGTGATTAATGTAGATTAGGGTTTTCTACATTTGACAATTAAGTAAAATAGTGGTAATTAGAATAAGAATTTCCTAGTAAAATAGGACTTAGGGTTGATTAAAATAGACTAGAATACATGATAATGTGCTAATTTTGGGGTATTACATTTTCCCCTCTTTGAATGAATGTACGAGTAGAACACTCAATTCAAAGAAATTGAAAGTATGATGTGAAGATCAAGAAATGAGATTGGCTCTATGATTGATGACATAGAGACCAATTGATAAGATTTTTAAGGTTATATATAGAATAGATCTTAACCTTAGGGAATCCAGATAGAACACCTATATATCAAAATTGATAATATTTTAAAGATTGTCTCCAGAAGGGAGCTTAACCTTACGGGATCCAGATAGAACACCTAGATACCTAGATTGATAAGCTTTTAAAGATTATTTCTAGAATGAAGCTTAACCTTAAGGGATCTAGACAGAAAACCTAGATAACTAGATTGATAAGCTTTTAAATATTATCTCTAGAATGGAGCTTAACCTTAAGGGATCCAGATGGAACACCTAGATACCTAGACTGATAAGCTTTTAAAGATTATCTCCAGAATAGAGCTTAACCTTAAGGGATCTACATAGAACACCTAGATACCTCGATTAATAAGATTTTAAAGATTATCTCCAGAGGAAAGCTTAACCTTAAGGGATCTAGATAGAACACCTAGATACCTAGATTGATAAGCTTTTAAAAATTATCTCTAGAACATAACTTAACCTTAAGGGATCCAGATAAAACACCTAGATACCTAGATTGATAAGCTTTTAAAGATTTTCCCTAGAACAAAGATTAACCTTAAGGGATCCCAATAGAACACCTAGATACCTACTCATAAAAGATAGCAAGATCCCATCATGAATCATAGAATCATTCCCAAAATGAGGTCTGACCCTCAGGAGTCAGGGTTTAGACTATCTTGATACTTGTCCATCAAACTCTGATAAGAACTACTTATAAGATATGATTAGCTAATAAAAATATGAGATAGATGATGTAGATGTCATATCAAAAAGGGGACAATATGCCTTGAGTGATGAGGACATAAGATTCAAATTGAGTTGAAATTCAGAGTCAATAATGTAATCATCCTACCCCCTTGGGAGAAAAATTGAAAGATGACACACCAGAAATATGATGTGGAGTACTATATAGAGAAATATAGAAGAAATGAGAGACTTAGAAGAATATAGAAGAGATTAGAATTATCAGAAGGAAATTTGGAGTAAATTTGAAGTGTTTTTGAGGTCTAGAAGACCAAGTTTGACCAAAGTTGACTTGAGTTGACTTTTTTAGAATATTGGAAAATTTGAAGAAATTGTGAGTTGAAAGTATTTGAAGATTGACAAAGTATCAAAAAAATTGGACTACACAAGCATTTGATCACATCTGTGCCAAAATTTTAAAATGCATTTTTGGGCTGCTTAAGTGTGTCATATTTTGAATTCAATCATAGAAATGGATTCAAAGTGGTCAAACTAGCTAAGGGGGTGATTTTCACACAAATTAGAGAACTTTGAAAAATTAGGTCAAAACCTATATAAGGGCCCAAAAGGTCATTTTCAAATCATTTACACTTTTTTCTTTTGTGGAGAATAGAGCTCTGAGGAAAAAATGGTGGTCTGCTTGTCTACACATTGATTCGAGTGCTCTTGATGATACATCTGGCCAAGAGACTATGGGCATCTGGTGAGTAGTTGATTTCTTCACATCAAGTTTTTCACACATTTTGAGGTTATTTTAGCATGTTTTAGGGCTTTTGAATTGTCAACATGTTAGTTTTTGTGCAAGGATGTCTCTCCTCGCACGAAGTCAATCTCTTCTTGTGCAAAGAAGTACCAGGCATGTATTTCTTCACCTAGTTTAATGGGTTTTCTCGCATGGTAGATGCCCACATCTCATGTGAGAAATCCTAAATTTGGTTTTTTTTTGTTGAATGTTTGATTGCTCCTCATGCGAAGAGTTGTATGCTCATGCAAAGATGTGTAATCTCATGCAAGGATATGCAATTTCACACAAAATTTTGGTGTAAAATGCAAGTTGAAAAGTTATAATTTTGATTTTTTCATTGCAATTTTATTGCTTTACATCATCATGTTATTTAGCAGAGATTGATTGTTTTCCTATTGTGTTCATGTGTGCAAGTTACCTTTGAGCATATCGGATTTTGATCCCATTTCCCACCATACAGAGCTTTGTTACAAAAACTTGATGATGTTGATATGGCACATATTGACAGATTGGGTTTATTGCATCTTTTCCAAATTTAACTAGTGTTGGTGAGTCATGGCCTATTGACAGCACTAGTGGAGCATTTCCATTCAGAGATGAACACTTTCCACTTGCCATAGGGAGAGATGATAGTCACACTGGAGGACATCTACAAGATTCTCTACATATCATTCCATGGACCACAAGTGGTATATCACATAGTTCCCTCAGTAGGGACAAAGGAATTGAGGGCCATTTTTGACTACACTTGATTATGGGCAGAGTGATCATTTGGGGTGAGCTATTGCATAGCTATGGTTCCATGCATAGGTTGACATTAGTTTTGGGGATATTCATTATCTATTTCTTGATGCCAAATATAGGCTAGCACAGATTAGAGTGTGAATGTGGCAAGATGCTCTAGATGATGTTAGAGACCTAGGAGAGATATTGGTGGGGTTAGTGCATGCTCACACATATGTACCATGAGATGCATGAGATAGTGTAACATGAGAGGAGGAGCATGGTGATCATAGTCTATATTCTCTAGATTTGGGCATGGGAGAACTTGCTAGTGATGAGGCCCACTTTTTAGGACCAGAGGTAATCTATGGAGCCATATATATGAAAATATAGAGGCCAACTTACCCAGACAGTTTTGGGGAAGACTAATAAGTGGAGGGCTCATCTCGATGATTTGGTGTCTGTAGTATGGAGACCCTAGTGAGAGATAGAGGACTAGGATGATGTGTTGGCATTGAGTTATTGTTGCCATTAGTGACAACACTTATTCATATCAATTTACACTGAGTATTCTAGTGTTAACCAAGCTATAACAGTTCACACCGAGCAGAATAGCAACTATCGAGTGAGTATAGGCTATGTGAAGTTTAGTAGTGTCTACTGAGCTTCACAGTGTCTACGGAGTAGTTAGACTATGTCATGGAAATTTAGTGTAAATTGAGCGTTGGAAGTTATAATGTTTACTGAGTGAAGCAAGGTAAACTTAGCATGCAGTATCTACCAAGTGATACCACATCTACTGAGTCACCAGTGGTCACCGAGTTTAGAACTAATTCATGTGATTAGTATGGACTAAGCCTTCACTTCTACTAAGTACATGACAATGCTGAGTAATGCAGTGGATGTCAAGTGTCAGAAGATCACCAAGTTAGTTCATTGAACCCAAGTTATTTACTATTGGACTGACTTTGTAATGTGTTTTTTCACTTGTGTATTGGCCAACGTTACAGTTTTGTAAATTGGAAATGTATAAATAGATGTATTGTAAGATATTATATTGAGAAATTTGTTATAGATGAATTATTGTAAAGTGCATATGAAGGAATATCAGCAACAGTCTAAGGTATCCAGCAAGGTCATCAAAGGTGTAGAATAATCTTATCTATCACTCAAGGTGATCATGTGCTTAAAGATCATATCAACAATCAATTGTAAGCTTTCATCCTAATAGGTGAACCAACTCTAAATCGTTTAACAAGGTAGACTTAACAGTCTTTTGTAAATCTCTTAACTGAGTGCATACTTCATTGTATGTTTGTAAATCCTCTAACAAGGTGGACCTAGCAGTCCTTTGTGCCCCTAATAGGGCATATCACCAAAAGTGGTCAATGTAAGCCTTAACTGGCCAACTTTATACTGCAGTAGTGAAGTTTTGTTGGTATCATCCCTACCCTAGTTTTATTTTCTATTTGGAAGGTTTCTGGGTCACCAAAACTTTGTGTTGTTATGTGTTCAATATTTATCCTTCACTAAATTATTGCATGCAATAGGATAAATAGATTTATGGTAATTGATTTACATGCTTATGTAATAAAAGTTTTTAAATTACTAACTCACCCCCCCTCTCACTAATTTACCAAGTCTTGAATATTTCCAACATGATGTACCCTAGGAGTTGAGTCATATGATTGCTTCATGACCACTAATAGGTCAATCTATACAAATGCTAGAGAGATTCCTATTGATGTGCATGTGACAATAGTACGAGAGCTCTAGGACATCTCATAGGAGTACTACCCCAATGCATGATTAGCGACAGATGTGGACCACAAATGGTTCTAGAGATTACATCCGAGGAGGTTAATGATAGATGTGTGCAACATGGTTGTGACACAGTGGGATCACCTACTAGGGGTAGTAGATGGAGAGATAACTCTCACATATCAGCCATATTTTATGAGTCATCTCTTTTCATAGTTTATAGATCTAGTGGGGATGATAGCTCCCAGATATCCACTATAGGCACCCCTGGGACCACCACCGTAGCTAGAGTAGCCATAGTAGGTTAGACATAGGACTAGATAGGTCTTGATCCTAGTTCAACATATGGGAGTAAACCCAAGTGTGGGTGGTAGTGGTACAGGGAAAAAGAGGTAGCAAGGGAAGATGGGAGGCCTAGGAGCCATTGGTGGGGATGCACAGAGGTAGCGAGTTGAGCAGGAGCAAACGACTGAGTAGCCGAGGCCACAGTTGGCAACAAGGAGATGCATGACTAGCCTGTTGTAGGAGGCTAGGGCAGAGACATTCTAGCATAGACCTAGGAGGCTCTTAGGAGGTCAAGTGATCGAGCATAGACCATGTAGTTGTAGTTAGCATAGTTGCATATTTAGGTAGTAGTTAGAGATACCCTGATTGTAGAGCAAGATCAAGAGATCCACAGGTTATGGGAGTAGCTAGAGTTAGCAAGACAAAGATCAAAGTAGTTGTAGGATTAGGTATGGCTATAGTCAGTATACACAATAGTTGTACTAGATGAGGCCAAGTAGGTGCCTCAATTATCTTAGTATGCATAGGCATCAGAGGGAGCATGGCCTCCAGCAAGACTAGACATGCCTCCTCCTCCTCCTCTACCACCAATGGGAGGTGAGGGGGAAGGAGAGAGTTAGATTCTTTTGTGACCCTAATTTTGATCTAGGTTTGTATTCATTGGTGTGCCAACACCATTTTGCACCATTTTTTGATCAACAACACTCAAATGGGGTACAGTTTTGCAAAGATGTACACTTATATATATATATATACATATGTATATATGTATATATACATATGTATATATGTATGTATATATATACATACATACATACATATATATATATATGTATACATATATATACATATATAGAAATATATACATATGTATATATATGTATATAGATATATACATATGTATACATATATGTACATATATATGTATATGTATATATCTATATACATATACATATGTATATATATATATATATCTATATACATATATATATATATAGCTATATACATATATATATACATATATATACATATACATATATATGTATATATATATATACATATACATATACATATATACATATATATACATACATATATATATGTATATATATGTATATATATACATATATACATACATACATATATATATGTATATATATACATATATACATATATACATACATATATATGTGTATGTATACACACACACACACACACACACACACACACACACACACACACATACACACACACACACACATATATATATATGAGATTTTGATTTGAGTACCATTTGCATTTGTCACTTTCTCTATTTATAGTTTGTTGTAAATGAGATGTTTTATGTTATGATTATGAAACGTAAATATGATGTGATGTATGAATACAAATTTGATTTGATGTATGAATGTAGTATAGATGAGATGGATTATGAAATTATGTATGACATGAAAAATGTGAATACACTAACAACTCATGTAGTGTTCCATGTTTTTGTTGTTAGTGATAAGGATCTCTTGAGGAGCAAGAGGACGAACCAAAGAACCAAACACTTGTGCAGCCATGAAGAAGCATGCTATTTTCAAGAAGCCAACAATCCCTATTCACAAATGATGTAAGTGAATTAGTCATCAAACCATGTACTTATGCAATGCAAGACAATAGCATATGCAATTCCTAGACTAGATGAAACCCTATGTCTAGTTACCAAACTTTGATAAATATCATCACTAAGCCTATAGTGAAATCCCACATGTCATACAATTCCCACTAACATTGCAACCATAGAAATATGAATATTAAAGATGTTCTAGTTTTGTTAGAATTAAATGTAAGCATTTGAGGCACAAGAAGCTACAATGATGAATTTTTTTTTCCCTTTTAATGTAGCAAGTTAACATAAGCATCAAAGCATAAATGCTAGGATGACCCTAATGTTTCTTCCATGTAGAAACACTAGACACATGAGAGATCCTTCTTATGCTAAGTAGTCAGTAAGTTTTCTGTTCATAATGACACTTGTGTTTGTAACCCGAGACAAAAGTGTACTATGTATACTCACAGTGACCCATATATTCACTTAGTAGGATGAGTATCTATGTTTACTATAGCATAGATAATTCACTCCAACAAGAAAGGAAAATAACCAACCTCAATGAAGAGTCCATATTAGAGGAGTCGAGGTACACATGGCCATCCAACATGAGATGGAGGCTCTTATAGTGGACACCCCTCTTATATGGACACTCCAGATCATTGGAACTAAATCATAAGTAGAAAGAAAATAAGAGATCATGCCCCCAGTCCTCTCTTCTCTATTCAAGAGAGACATCATCAAGTTGCTTGAAGGGACATAATAAAGTAGAAGCAAAACAAACAAAGAAAAGCTCAATGTATCTAAACAAGTTAATCATTTTGAGTTCACCTTTTTGTGTTAGAGGATTAATGTCAAGTGTCAATATCTAGAACATGGATGAAAGAAATATCATTAATAGGTTGACAATAATATATTGACATAGTTAGAACAATTGGTGACTAAAGTCAAAGAGGAATCTTCAGTAAGAAGAACCTTAGTAGGAAACTGGGCAATAGTAGATAGACATAGTTAGGATCACTAGTGATTGGGGTGAGAGATCTTCCATGAGAGGAATCTTGAAAAGGGACACTAGTGGTAGTAGGTAGATGTATTTAGAACAACTAGTGATTGTTGCAAAAGATATCATCCATAAGAGTAATCTCGAAAAGTGACACTAGTGACAATAGGTAGACATAGTTAGAACAACTGGTTATTGTTGCACGAGAGATTACTATGACATTTTAGGGTGTTGCCCTTGATTTACAACAAGATTCAATCCATGGATACATGAGTGAAAGTAGCAAACTAAAGTAGGAAAGTGACTATACATGAGCTAGAAGATGCAATGTGAGATATAACATTTGAAACAAGAGGCGCCTAGTTACTAGGTTTTCACCTTCTTGGCAGAGATTCCTTTTTTGCTACCATGATGCCTATTTGCTAGGTTTTCATCAATGACACTTTTCTCTTCTTCTTCTTCTTTTGGTATTACCAAGTCACCTAGTGCTAGGTTTTCACTACAGTAATGATTTTTCAAGACTTTTTACAAAAAAAAGAATTGAATTTTTTAGGACATTTAAGTATATAGAGAGAGCTTTGGAAACTAGATCAATTGTAGAACTGCTTCAGATGGAGAGTGTTGATAGGCTCCTTAAGGACCTCTCCCTTGGCTATAGAAAGTTGGTAGGCACCAAATCCAAACACTACAGTTATTATGTAGGGACCAAGCCAGTTGGGTTCAAACTTTCCTTTTTGTACCCTTTGTTGTTGATTCTTAGGGTTTTCTCTCAGGATGAGATCACCTAGTTGGGAGTTACATGGATTTACTTTCTTATTGTAACTTTTGGCCATATGCTGCTGATAAGCTCGAAGATTATCACATGCCACTTGCTGATGTTCATCTAACAATACTAGCTCTTGAATCCAAATATTCTATAGTCATCGTTATTAATGAGGCCCTTCATGGAGATTATTAGAGTAGGGATCTCAACCTCAATTAGAAGCATAACATCTTCTCCATAGACCAAAGAAAAGGGCATTGCACCCATTAGAGTTTTGATACCTATTTCGTATGCCCATAAAGCTAGATTAATCTGAAGGTGCTAGTCCTTTCTAGACTTGCTAACTGTGTGATGAAGGATCTTAAGGATCTTCTTGTTGGATGCCTCTACTTGAAAATTACCCTAGGGATAATAGATGGAAGAACAATGTTGCATGATTATGAACTTTTTGCATAACTCCTTAAGATCCTTATTTTTAATTTCAATTACCATTATTCCCTTGATCTTTCCTTCTTGTCTTTTTTTTTATAGCTCTTAAAAATGCTTCTTCCATAATGATAGATAAGAAAGGTGAAATAGGGTCTCCTTGTCTAACTCTTAAGATGTTGAAAAAACCTTTTGAGGTTTCATTAATTAGGAGTGATATTTTAGGAGTAGATATACAATTAAAGATGATATTTATCCACTGATGTGAGAAACCAAATGCTTCTAGAGATATACCATATCATATGCTTTTTGAATGTGAGCATGCATGTTCCTTTATTGCGTTGAGTTGAATGAATGGTTTCTTGAATAATGATAATCCCATCTAAAATGGATCTTCTAGGAATAAAACTAGTCTATTCTTCCAATATAAGCTTTGGGAGAACACTTTTCAATCGGAGTGCTAATGCTTTTGATAAAATTTTATAACCTATATTGCATAGTGTTGATGGTCTAAAATGCCCTTGCTCATCATAATCTAATTGTTTGGGGATGGGATTTAGGAAGGTATGATTGATTTAGCAATACTGCAACATTCCTTGTTGCTTCTATTTCCTTCCATAGATCCTCTCCAATTATATTCCAACAATTCTAGAAAAAGAAATCTTGAAAACCATATGGACTCGGTGATTTATCCGGATTCATCTTGTATAGAACTATTTTCACTTCTATCGAAATTGGTTTATTCACCATTATATTGTCTTTATTTGTAAAAAGCTTAAGGATAACATTAAGCATTTTCCTTTGTGTTGTCATGTTGGAGTGATCAAAATTATTTATTAATTTTTAATAATATTCTACAATAATTTCAATACCCTTTTAGGATCTTATTCAATGTTTCCTTCTATATTTCTAATTTTAGCTATTCTATTTATATATCTATTATTAATGTGCTATTGTTAAAATACTTTGTATTGCAATCTCATTTTTCTAACCATGTCTTTCTAGATTTTTGTTTCCAAAACAATTCCTCTTTTGCTAAAATGTTTTACTGTCTTCCTAGAAGTTCTTTTTCATTTAAATATTTGTCATTACCTAGGCCATGTTTAATTATTTCTTCATTTAGTTTTTTAAGTTCATCTGCATTTTCTATTTTTTCTCTAAATTTTTTATTAAAGTCTATTTTATTCCATTTAAGAATATTTTCTTTGATCCTTTTTAGCTTTGACACAAAGCAGTACATTATGGAACCTTTGCATGAAAACTCATTCCACCATTTCTCTATATTATCCATAAATCTATTATCTAAGAACCACATTTTTTCACATTTGAAGGGGTTTCTAGATGGTTTGACTAAGTCAAAAAGTTCTATTCTAACATGATAATGATATGAACCTATGTTGGGTAGAATATAAGTTTGAAAAGCTAAGTGCATTGTGCTTAGATCTCCTTTAAATAAAAATTTGTCTAGTCTTTTTGCTATATTGTAAAAGCCTAACCTTCTATTGTTCCATTTGAAAAATCCATTATTGGTAGGTATATCCATTAGGTTATTTCTTTCTAACCACTTCCTAAAATCTATTGTTGCTTGAGAAACTAATTGTCATTCCCCTTTTTTTCTTCCATGTTTAATATTGCATTAAAATTCCCTTTTTTGAGGAAATTCACTCTAGGATTATCATCTATGAATCTATTGATTTCCTTCCACAATTCTTTTTTGTCTAAGATTTTTATAGGTCCATAACATTAATGAGTGTTAGTTGGGTGTTGTGTCTAAAACTCTTTATTTTACTTCCCATTTAGTTCTTGGCTTTACATAATTTGTTGAACTCAATTTTCCTCGGATTCTAGATAATCCCAATACCTCCCAAAGCTTCAAATCTATTTTCCAATTTCCTAATTTCTTTTCCAATTTGGTTCTTTCTTCTTTATTTAGTTTGGTCTCTTGGATAAGTACTAGTTTTTATTCAAATAAGGTTAATTTTTTCTTTAATAAGCACTTTTTGATAGGGGCATTGAGACCCCTAGCATTCCATGTGGTGATCCTCATTATTCCATGGGAAGGAACATCCCCTTCCTTACATTTAGAACCTCATTGATCTTTTTTAAATTTTTATCTTGCCCTGCTACATCTCCTAATTGTTTTAAAAAAATTATACCTCATTTCATCTTTTATTTCCCACATCTTTTATACCTAAATTATTTGTATTCTTTTCAACTTTTTTTTTAATCATTGGGGTTAATTCATCCTCTATTAATTTTTCTTCCTTTTCCAATTCTAGAATTAATTATTCCCCAATTTCTATTTCCTAAATGTCTAATACTATTCCTCTTTCTTGTTGATTTTCATATTCAAAATTCTTATAATCTTCTATGTCTTGCTTGAGTGTATCTAAAACCCCAAATTCTTCCCAAGTTTGACTATTTTCCATCTCATATTCTTTCTCAGGTTTTACTACTTCATATTTTCTTAATCTTCTCTTTCTATTGTTCTTATTTTATTTAAAATAGAATCTATTTCCACAGGTATACGAAGGTCCACATTGTTATTTGCATCTTCCCTTCTTTGATTAATTTCTAGATCCATATCTTCAAATGGGTTTTCTTTGTTGACTGGTGTTTGCTAAAAATTTAATGTTCATTTTTTAGCTCTTTTTTAGATGGTAATATTTCCACAATGATCTAATGAGGCTGGAGGAAGATTCGGTTCTTGAATGATACTATCTTTGTGAATGCCTAATCTTTGATCTTCTTTCTGATACTTTGTTAATGAGCCCATTTCCCCAAATTCGTAATACTAAGTCACTAAGTTATTACCTAACTCATCTATTGGGTACTCTCCTTCTTCAAATTGTATTTCACTATCGTTTGTGCTTTCCCTTCTTCTTTCTTTTCTTAATCCTATCTCATTACTTTGTTATCATCTTATGTCAAATAAAATTAGTCTGAGCATTGGTTTGGCATTTCTTTGCTTGGCTCTATGGAATAATCTATCTAATCTAGGATGTATGTTCCCCACATTTTTCTTGGATGTCTAATCTATTTTTTGAGTTTTGTGTCTTCTTATGGTTATTATTATCTAGTATTATGTCCTTTATTCTATTGTCATTACAACTATCCTTCTTATATTGTCTTTTAAGGACTATTTCACTTTTTGGATTCTAGAACTTATTAAGATGTTCTTCATGTATCAATTCCCCCAAAGATATTTGATCATATATATCATTATGTTTAAGAAGAAGATCATGAGTTAAATTATGGTACCTTCTCAAATTGGAGTTTAAGTCTTTAAGAAAATTCGTTTCTTTTTTGTATAGATCACACTGATTGAAGTTACTAATTTTGTTAAGAATTCCTTCCTCTATTTTACTATATTATTTCTCTTTCTCTGATTCCCTTGTTCTTTCTTACTGTTCTTTTTTGGATATTCATTTTTTTCATCTAAAACCTTATTTGAGCATCTACTTCTTTTATCTCCAAGTTGCTTCTATCCTAATGTTGGTTTCTTGCACTTACATCTTCCCCTTATTCTTAGATTCCTTTTCTTTCCAATATGTGATTCTTCTCTTAGTGTCCAAATTCTATTTAGAATCTATTTAAGATTGGGGTATCTTTCTATCTATTTCATTGTTCTTTTAAAATTAATTCCTTTTATATTTTTAATTTCCCCATCATATATATTAAAGGTAAGGTTGTATATAGATCTATTTTTGATAATCTTTTTAGTTTTGGTTTCATTATGTCCCATCTTTGCATTTATGAGAAAATTGATATTATTGATTTTATTAACTTCAAATCCTAATAGATTAATTAATCCTTGACCTATTTTGTTTAAGATTTGATTCTAGTTTAATTTTGGTGGAACATTTTTGCATTCATACAGGATGAGAGCTTGAAATTTTCCTAAATTTTGTTCATTAGAGTTAGGTTCCCAGGCCAAAAATTTAATAAATGTCCTTCATAGAGAAGATATGATGTTCAATTCAACTCATTCCTTATATCAATATTTTGACAATGTAGAGGCAACAAGTAATATGAAAAATTAAATATACTTTCTTGTTCCTTGCAGAACTCTTTTAGCCATCTTATCAATTTTTGAATTTTGTCTTGGGGTCCATTCTAGTATATGAATATACCCAAATCTTGACACTCCTTCCATCTATTCTTAGTATCTTCATTATGAATGATGAGGATATCTTTAAATGGGGTTTTCTCTGAGTGAAGTGAATTACTATTTGGATTGCATTTAACATTCAGCTATATGACATTAGAGTATTTGTGATTTGACCAATTACCTATTAATTTCCTATGAGCTGGGACATATGTTTGAGGTTTTATAGAAAGTATGCTACGGTTAATGGGTTTTTGAATAGACATAGAGATAACATAGGTATTATTTGAGCCAATAGGTATGTTATTTACTATGGAGATTTTAGAAGGTTTGTTTAATTTAGGGTTAGGGTGATCCCACAATAATGGGTTCCACTTTTTGACCGATTTTGACACTGAAATCAATATTTTTGCAACAAACGTCACGTTCAAGTGACTATATCTCCAAAACTATAAATAATTTCAAGATGACATAAACTAGTGATTTTGAGTACTTTGTTCCTACTTTGTAACCATATTTTTTAGTCTAAAAAATAAAATTATTTATGTCAATTTTTTTTATCTCCTCCAAAAAGTGGTACATAATAAAATTCAATATTTTAAAAAGTGACAGTCTGTTTGACACACATAACTTTTTTCTTAGAAATGATAATGAAGTAATTCTTTTAGCGTTGGATTTGTAACATCAATATCTAGTGTCTGCATTTGGTTTGATTTATTTTTGTTGAATATTGTATAGTTTATGAAGTTTTGAAGTGACATGAATCGTAATTCAGACATACATTCCATTTGACACAGATAATTTGAAGTCAATTTATCATAAACCATTTTTTTTTCTTTGAATAGAAAGGTATCTCAATAAGCCAGTGCATCGATATTTTTCAAAAAAAAATTGACCTAATTTACTAATTTTCTCGAGGTGTCAAAGTCGGTTGATGTTTAATCGGTAATGAACCTATAATGAGTTAAACTCATATTTGAAAGTCTTAATGATTAAATTATGTAATAAAATTATAGTCATTGGAAATCTTGCTCCGAGCAGCATATTTTGACATTTTTTGTTTTACAGCAGGAGATCATTCTCTTGCAATTATGGCAGTCAAAAGAGAAAAAAAAGAAAAAGAAAAAAAGGTTAAAATTTTTGTGATTTTACATGTTTGTGCGAACATGGCGTTCGTGCGAACACGTTTACCATGTTCGAGTGAATGTATGTTCGCGCGAACATGCAAATCATGTTTGTGCGAACATATATCACATATGGTAAACTCAATTTCTCATTTTGCAATTTTTTTCATTTTTGTTCATCCCACTAAAGTGGAACCCATTATTGTGTGTTCACCCGTTAGTGTTGTGATATATTAAGTTTGAGGAGAATGATTTTGGATCCAAGAGAGAACAAGGGTTAAGCCTATATTTAGTACATGCAAAAATTGCTTCTTTCTTTCTATACCAATTTTCCTTACTGAATTCTATATTATTTTCCCTATAAATCTGATCTATATCTATCATGGAGTCATTATAAAAAAATAATAATTTGTGATTCCTTATCTAGTACCATCCCTCTTCTGATTCTTCTAGATTTTGGCTATGGTTACCTTTTACTTTAATGGTTTCTTTATTTTTGATTTTGTGTAATCTAACCAAAGTCTTAAGTGCATTATTGAGTTTTATCTTATTTGGTACTTTTTCCTTCCCTAACCCTTGTTGCAGATCCTGCTTTATGGGATTTTCTTGCTTCTATTTCCCTACATGTTTATATTCTATTTTCTTTAATCCATAGTCATTACTTCCTATTTTTGTGAATTGCCCTGGCCTAGCATCTAACTCCAATTTCACTAAAGAGTAATGCCTATGAAGTTCCTTTCTAGGGATTTGGATTTCTTCATACTTTTGGACCAAATCTCTTGATGTGTTGGTGTTGCTAAGGATGTCAAAATTGTTCTTCATGAATATTGGTTAAGCATACTTAGTTTTAGCAAAAATGAGATTCCTTTATTTTCATTGAATCTATTGCTTTTTGTAGTAGATATATTTTCCATATCTTCTTATTGCTAGCTTTAATATTTAATATCTATATTTTTATTTATTATATTTTATTATTGTTTAAATTTATTTTTAAATTAAAATATATGATAATATTTTATATATATAATAATATATTCTAAAATAATAACTAGATTATTTATTATATTTTATTCAAAATAAAATAAAATATTGTAACTTATGAATCTTCAACTATAGACCAAGGTAAGACTCTTGAATACTAATATCCTAGCAATGTTGTTGAATATAATGTTGAATATCAAACTAGAAATATCATTTTTTTTGTTAAGAGGGATACCATTGTAATTTGATTTATACAAATGGGAAAAGAAAAATTGGGAGAACACAGGATGGGATATTGAAATGAAAAGGGGACTAGGTAAAGGTTATGTTTCCTGCATGTTAAAAATAGTCTAGCAAGCTCAAGTAGTGCTTCGATATGGGACATGTGTTATCTATAGTCAAGTTTGTTATCTTCAAGCCTAGACTTTTGATTTCCAACCATAGGGTCCTTCTCTTTCATGCTATCCTATGTGGCTAAAGCTTCCATATTTAAACTTATCCTTTAGACCTTTTATCAAAAACATATTTTCCTAACTTAGTAAACTCATTTGGTGTAAACAAGCAACTGATAAAGTTTTTAGCTTAAACATCCACCCATGGTTGTGTTTAGAAATGGATATGAATGCATCTCTTCCTAAGAATATTAGATTGTTTGACCTAGGTTTTGAATTGGAACAACCAATAGTTTATTTGAACAAACCTAATACATGTTTCTATTGTCACCATAAAGGCCATCTTATTTGAGACTTTCCTATAAAGAAACCTAGGCTTCCTGGGAATCATTCTTCTTTAGCTCCTATCTAAAATGTTTGTAAACATGATTCCCTCACCTTGTCTAATGCTAAACCTATTGCAGCATCTTGGCCCTTACTAATTTTTTGCTTCTTGCTTCCATTTCTTAGCCCTCCCCTATTTTGTCCATTGAGAGTCACAAGCCTTACAAAGATGTTATTATGTCTCAGAAATGGATAAATGTGAGCAAGAGGAAGGAAACAACCTTTTCTACTACAAGTACTCATCACACCTCTAGAGACCCTTCTCCACTTAATCATCCTAGCATTCAAAAGTCTTCTAAAAGGACATTTTCTTGTCCTCCCAATTCTTGACAAAGATCAAGGTTACATTCACAAGGTATGAAAGGTTGCCAAAATTAGGAGCTCTTAGTCTCTCTCTCTCATCACTTTGGGGGTTTTCCACAAGAAAATGATAATATTTACCCAGGTTCACCATGAACTATAAAATATTATAATGAAATGTGGGAGAGCTCTCCCTTTCTCAGCAAAAAATTGGCATGAAAGAGACCTTATTGAAATGGAAACTAGATATTTTTTCCCTTCAATTAGTCAAATTGAGTAATGCCCACCTCATATTTACCTTATTCAATGTTTGGAAGGAAAATACTTGCTCTCATTCCTCACATAGAGATGACCTAGTGGTGGAGTGGTTATTTGTTTTCCTGCTTGGATTGCTAAATTTATCATTGATAATGGTGAAGATACTTCTCACTATTGTGTCTCAGTCCACACTTTTATCAATGGAAAATCCCTAGGGTTAGACTTTATCTATGCTCATATTGATCCTAAAAGTAGGATAACTCTTTGGGATGGGATGACAAATATATCTGCCTAATGTTGATTGGGTGTTGGGAGGGGATTTTAATTTAGTGGAGCATCATGTTCATGATAGTTGTTACAATTGTTGAAGAATTAGCATAGATGAATTCGACAAATGAATTTATTGACTCAATTTAATGGGAATCATGGATCCTATCTA
The DNA here is from genome assembly GCA_028749045.1 of Cupressus sempervirens. Lineage (NCBI taxonomy): Eukaryota > Viridiplantae > Streptophyta > Pinopsida > Cupressales > Cupressaceae > Cupressus > Cupressus sempervirens. The sequence goes on along the minus strand of CM053789.1, from coordinate 180,694,949 downwards.
TAACCAATTCTCATGCAATGTTGATAACTGGTTTAATTGGCCAAATTGTAGATTTGGCATTGATATGAAGATGAGAAAATTGAATAGATTTTTTGTTTCGCATGATCATCAATTAGAGAACATCTCCTAAGGGTCATTATTGCTTGCAGATTACTCTACAACCCTTTTTCATAGTTTTCTTACCATCTTCTATCTTTTCACTACTTAAATGCCAATATTTTCATTTGTGTTACCTTATAAACTCAATACTTCAGAAAAAAAAGCCTTGAATATGTTGTTACATTGATAGGAATTAGGAATTCTTTACCAAAACCCCAAGAGGGGGAATCTTGGATCGAGTGGTGGTGCCCTACTTTGAATCAATGTGTGACTTTTCTTCAATCATTAGGTCAAAGAATGGGTTGGAGATGAAAATTTACAAAGAAATCTCTTCACAAGAAGCTGGATAATGCTAGAAAAATGGTAAATTCCAACCCTTATAATGAAAATATCTAGAACTTTAGTGTTGAAACTAGATTGAAAAAGAGAGATTGTTGAAGAAGACTATGTGTTTTAATCATTGTTTTGTCACCGATGTGAAACTTTCTATTCATTGGTAAGACAACTGCTTATAAGATTTAATTACTATCACTTATTTGATTGATGAAGAGGATTTAATAAAAAATGTAACAACACCTAGAGGAAAGGTTGAGTTATGATTATGTAATGAGGTACAAGAATTAATTAAGACAATGATGAAATGATGTATTGATAATCTACTTAAGGTTACAAAGGTTGGTTACACTAAGAAAGTTTAGAAGAACAAGGTACATAAAGTTTGTCTACCAAGCTTGATTGAGTGGATAGTAGGTGCCAAGTAAAGATAGAGAAAGCTGAGCAAAAAATTAGTTGGAGCCAAGTAAATGCTTATTCTAGTGTATGTAGAGTAGGACAATGGATGTCGAGCAAAGTTTAGTTGATGCTGAGCATCAATAAACTTTTAGTTTGTGCCAAGTATTTTCATAGTGGATGCTAAGTAATGTAGTATGTGCCAAGTATCAGAAGCTTGATAATGTTGAGCAGTTACATTATTTAATTTAAGATCATGGATTTGATGAATATGAGCTGGCAAGTCAGTTTTCTTGGATTTTGTGAACCAGGTTGAAGATAAAGTTGATGAGCTAATGGCACAGAATTTAAGGTAAACCAGTTTTAGAAAAAATTAAAGTGGATTCTAGGAGATGTTTCTAGAAGAGATATGAGATATGGGGTAGACATATTGTATCCTACCTAATCAATCCAAACCCTAAATTGGACGATGGAGAATGAGTGGCAAAATATCTTAGGACTATTTATAGGAATGGCTTGTCATGAAGCAAGGTTGTCATGTGCAAGAGCCTAAGGAAGAAAAGGAGTCAAGGGTTTTGCTTCATCAAGTGACCTAAGAGAAGAGTCTATAATGACATGTTAAGCAAGAAGGCTTAAGGAGATGAATTCTTGAAGGGTGAAAAAGCTATTAGAGATACACAGTATGAAGGCCAAGTAGAATTAATGACTAAATAGGGATCTATAATTTGCAAATGAAGTTGTAAGTTGTATCAGATCAAAGCCTTACTATTACTCTCTAACAATTGTATCAGTCTAGGGTAAATCCTTTGGATTAAGGTTGACATAAGAGTAATTTGTAAATCCTTTAACTGGGTGAAATTCCAAGTGAATGACCTAAAGTCCTCTAACAAGGCTAATTTCTAATAGGGTGATTGAAATCCTTTAACAGGGTCACATTTAACAATGTGTATTGTAACCTTTAATAGGGAATCACTTCAGAAGAGTGAAAAGAGTAGCATGTTACTAGTGGTTTTTCCCAAATTGGGTTTCTACGTAAATCATTGTGGTAGGTGTGTTAATGAATCTATTATGTTTCATGCTTTACATTTATGCAAGTTGATTTGACAATAACCTACAAGTTTTAAGTGAATGCATAATCTTATGGATGCATGCATGAGTATAAATGTTTTATGGGTTCAGTAAGCTATGAAAAGTTTTATTTATACATCTAGACCTTGGATAACTGATTCACCACTCCCTCCCCCATCTCAATTATTCTAAAGTATTCCAACATCTAGTACTATCATTGAGGCTCAACTACAAAATTTGATATCTTTAAGGGCCAAGGGGCTAAGATAAGGGCACATCTTCACTAGATTAAGGAAGGGAATATGAGATCTAAATTATTCTTTCAATGTCTTGATTATAAGTATAAAAAGGAGAAAATTGGTGCCATATATAATGAGTTTGGAGCACATACTAATCCTGGTCTAACTTGTTGATATCTATGTGGGATTCCAAAATTTTTATGATAATCCGTTCAAGGAAGATAAAATTTGGATGGATGTGCAACAAGTCTTAGAAGAGATTGTCAAGGAGTGCATTTTGAATAAAATTAAACATGGTTATAGCCTATCTTTGGATCACATCCTCTCTTTAGAAAATATTGAATGTGTTTTTTTCTCTATGAAACCTTACAAGAGTCCAAGTGTTGATGGCCTTCCTACTATATTAGATATCAAATTATGTGGAATTACTTTAAGCATAATTTTTACATGCCTTATTTGGAACCCTTTCATAAGGGATCCCTTGACAATGTATTAACTGGGGGCTTATAAAATAGGTTCCCAAAGGGAATAATGAAAACACTATTTTTGGTTGCAGAATAATCACACTATTAAACACTTCTTATAAAATTATTGCAAAAGCTTTGGCTATGAGAATTAAACTAGCAGTCTAAGGTATGTTTAGACCTAAACAAACAAGATTTTATCAAAGGAAGATTAATTTTGGATAAACTAATGCTAGCTTGGGAGACTATTGAATGGGTACACCAATCATGCCAAAATGCTTTGTTGGTCAAACTAGACTTTGATGAAATATATGAAAAAATAATTTGGGATTTGATTCTCAAAATACTTCATTCATTGGGCTTTGAACCTAAATTACAAAAAAATGTCAAAATGTTGTTCCAGAATGCCAATGCTCAAATTATGATTAATAACTCTTTGGAAACACCATTTGAATGACAATGATCTATTAGGCAGGGTTGCCCATTATCCCCCTTCTTATATATTTTTTGTTGTCATTATGGTTAAGTTTGTTTATTAGTGACTCACACTTAATCAACTATTTAGTAGCTACCAAGATTATCTTGCAGTTTATAGTGTTAACCATATAATTCAAGTTCTACCAAGTTCTACAGTTGCTATTGAGTTCCATAATCAATATTTAGTTCAAACTGAGCAGCATATACCAAGTCATTTAATATTAGTGAAAACCAAGCTTCATAGTGTTTACTGAGTCACATAGTGCAAACCATGGTCTCCAATGTTTACCAAGTTCATAGCATGAGTAATATAAATCTAATGTTGACTGAGCCATGAAGTGTCAACTAAATGATTTAGTTTATACCAAGCTCATAGTGTTAGTATTAACCTAGTCTTGCAGTGTCAACCAAGTGATTTAGTTTATATGTCAAGTTTTGCAATGTTCATTGAGTCACCAATACTGACTAAGTTCAGACTACTTGGAAGTGATTAGTATAAACCAAGCTTCTATTCTACTAAGAGCATGATGATGCCAACTATGGACAATGGTTTCCAAGTATCAAAACCTTGCGAGGTTTTTCTTCAGAACCCGAGTACTAGCAGTTGAGCCAACTTTGTGTATTTTGGTAAAACTTGTATTGTAGCTGACTTTGATGCATTATAATTTGGATTGGTATAGTAATGTATTATATCACATCGAAATGGAAACATAGAGAAGAACATATGATGTGAATATAATCAAAAGAAAAAGTGCAAACTAAGAAGGCTACAAGTAGTATAAGGAGTAGCAAAGATTTATCTATCACAGCAAGGTGATCATTACACTCCAAAGGAATCTCAACCAGCAAATCAAAGTTGCAGATCAGAGATCAACCACTAGTTCATCCTAATAGGTGAAACAAATAAATCCTTTCATAAGTTAAACTTCACAGTCTTTTGCAATTATCTTTATCGAATGCATACTTCATTGTATGTTTTGTAAATCCTTTAGCAAGGTGAACCTAGTAGTCCTTATTGCTCCTAATAGAGTAGATCATCAGAAGTGATTAATTGTAAGCCTTAATTGGCCAAATTTATACTACCATACTAAAGCTTGTGGGTATCATTAGCACCCTAGTTTTACTTTCTATTTGGAAGGTTTCTGGGTCACCATACCTTGTGTCAAAGTGTTATGAATGTTTTAATGTTTTCAAATTTTCATGCATGCAATTAGATCAGAATACATACAAAGGATTAATCAGTGAATTAAGATTAAGTTTTATTTGTTCCCAATTCACCCCTTCCCTCCCAATAACCTAGCCTATCCTATATTTCCAACAATTGGTATCAGAACATTGTGGTTCTCAAAGAAGAAGTTTAATAGCTTGAGAAAATATCAGAGAAATGGAGGTATTCAGACTAGATAAGGCTATTCAGAATGAAAAGTTGGATTTAGAATTGGCTATTGGGGGACTTAAGAAGGGAAAGGAGAAAATCTCTCAATCCTTGAAAAGAAGAAAATATCTTGTAGTACAAATGAATGACAAACTCTAGACTAAAGAAAGGATTAAAGATGTCTATTCAAAAAAAAATTAGATGAAGCTAATGAAGCAATCAGAGAACTATTAGAAAATAATTGTAATCTTCAAAAAGAAGTTAGAAAGCTAAAAAGAGAATAAGAAATTTGGCTAGTAAGATTATGTGAAGTCATGGAAGAAAAATACAAGGCCAAATAAGAGATAGAAGGATAGAATGATGAAATTTAGCATCTATCCCTTCAATAGGCTAACTTCATTGATAAGATTACTAATGAAAATGAAGAACTAATGAAGCTAAGATCACGAAATGAAAGATTACAAAAAGATCTAAACACTAAAAAGAAAATCAATAAGAAGATGATGAAATCTCAAGCAGACATGAATCAGTTGAATAAGCAAAGTCAATATAGATAGAAAGACAAAGTAGGAATAAGATAGGTAGAAGAAGGTGAATCATCCAAGAAAAGAGCACAGAAAAATCAAAGGTCTACTTGCAATCACTATAGTAAGTTAGGTCATACATCCAACAAATGTTGGAGTAATGTAAAGCAAAATTCAATGGAAAGTGATATAATTGCAATAAGCATGGTCATAGAGCTAATGAATGCAAAGAGAAACTTGAATTTGAAGGCAAATGTCACAAATGAAAGATGCATGGGTACAAATATTTTGAAAGCAAAACCAAGATATAGAACGCAAAAAAATAGATTGTAAAAGTTATGTTTGGTTGGGACTACAACACATAATATAGATGCCACTACTATGGAGAATTTGGGCACATTGGAGCAAACTATGTGAAACATCGCATGAGGACTAGAGACATCACTAGAAGATGTTTTATTTGTACAAAACTTGGACATCTTTCTAAGAACTATATAAATATTAAAAGGATTAAAGATGAAAAGAAAGGCAAGGCTAACAACATAAAAAATTAGATGAGTTAGTAATGGATTCCAAAATCTTCTGAGAATGTAAGTCCGAGCCATGAAGCACATGTCACTCAAGAATTGGGTGACTCAAACATTTTTACTTGATCTCCCATAGGGATGACTAGAATTAAGCCTCTAAAGTAGACATCTTACATCAATTCTAGCCTACTAAAAGGAAAGATCCATATCAACATTCAAGATGTAAAGGGATTATAGAGTGTCTAGGGAAAATCTAGACCTTACAAAGCTAGGTCAAGTTGCAAGACCCTACCAAATAAGGTTGGGAAACACTAAAAAATTATGTGGACACTGAGTTATGAATAACTATACTAAACACTAAGATCGAAGCAAGTGGAAGATAGTCTGTCACCAAGCAAGTGATTGTACCAAGCATTCATGGTGATTAGAAAGTGAAAATTCATAAAAAAGGAAAGGAATCAAATTCATGATCACCATGAATTTTTGAAGAGCTATTTACTATGAGTGATTTCTAGGCTTCCAAGTGATCAATACATTTTCTATTGAAGATTTTTGTGTTTTCATTAAACCCTACTAAGCATGGAATCCTCTAGCAGCAAAAACAAGAAAGGATATGAGATGTTGTTTCAAGGATGTTGAATCTAAGACTGGTTTTGACGATTTTGTGTCACAACACTTAAGATTTTTACTAATTTCATGCCAAGCTAGTAAGACATGCTGAGTAAAATATGTATAGATTTCAAGTAAACAGTTGATGTCGGGCTACAATGTGTGTCAAGAAATCTTTAGGTTCTGAGTGAAGTTTAAGTCCCAAGCCAAACAAAACTACAACAAGTGCTGAGTAACAAAATGATCAAGCGTTGAGCATTAGAGGTAACAAGTGCTAAGTAACATAGATTGGACATAGTTGTTTGTAATTGCACAAAACCCTATGTAAACCATTTTTTGAGCCAACATGGAAGAATCTCGAAGGATATTAAAGATAAAAACAAATATTTTGCATTACCTATGCAATCAGCATGCAACCAATAAGAAAAGTGCATGAATTGAGCATGAAATGAAGATTTAATATGGATCATAGTTTCATACCTAACCCTAAGTCTTCAAAATATTTAAAAGGAGAATGAAACCCCATTGTATGCATGGATGAATGAAGTGTATGGGTGAACTATAGAAAAATTCAGAGGGAAGTGTGAAAAGACTTAGAAGAATAGTGTAGCATTGCAGAATTTAGTCGATCAAGAATAGAGTATCAAAATATCAAAGAGTGTCATATCAGATCAAGCAAGGATTAGGTCAGTCAGAATAGAACAAGGATCTAGAATTAGGAATTGAAGATTGCAAAGCTATTAGGTCAAAGACTTTCTAATACTCTCTAGCAACTATATTAGATAATGGAAATCCTATGGACTTAGGTTGGCCTAGCAGCCATTTGTAAATCCTTTAATAGGGTGGCATTCCAAGTGAATGTACAAAAGTCCTTTAACTAGGACTACTTTTAGCAAGGTAGTAAAATCCTTTAACTAGGTCACTTTTGATAGAGTGTAAAGTCTTTAATAGGATAGGCCTTTCATATGGAAGACCATTGGAAATGGTCAAACATTGTAACCTTGGACAATCACACATTGTTGTAGTGATATTTTGTGGGTGTCATCCCCACCCTAGTTTTACCTTCTCATTTTGGAGGGTTTCTAGGTTACACTTGGATGTATGTGAATGGTTTTAGTTAAAACAATTTAAAAGGGTTAAAGTTAGTTACTTTTGATTCCTCCCCCCGCCCACAAAAAAAAAAAAATTCCCCTTTGTTAATTCCAATAATTGGTATCAGATCCTAGTTCTCATAAGAAGAAGCCTTACAACTTGGAGAAAAGATCTAGAAATGGAACTCTACAAACTTGGGAAGATCATACAGAATTAGGCAATTTCCATACAACTTGCTTTACATGCCTTGGAAGAAGCTAGAGGAGAGTTGAGGAAATCCTTAAAAGGAAGAAAAGAGATTGCCATAGCTAAGAATGACACACAGTACAAGGAGATTGACATCTCAAATCTATTTTCAAATGGAGATTCCAAAGAGTTTGATGCAACAATAGCAAACCTAATGGAGAAGAATAGAGCTCAAGTAGAAGAAATTAGAATACTTAATCTTGAAAAAGAATCACAAGCCATGATGCTTTGCAGAGTAACTGAATAGAAGAAAAGAGCCATTAAAGACAAGGCTATGCTAGAAGATGACAAGAGAAATCTTACCAATAGACTGGAAGAAAAAAAAATTGAGTTTGAAAGAATTTCAATATGTAGCTAGACACCTGAAGTTAGATGATGAATGCACATCATGAGCTAAATATGAAAGACATTGAGATCTCTACACTAAAGATGCAAAATGAACAACTCCAAAATGATTTGAAAAGAGAGAAGGAGATTGCAAAGAACTTCAACAAACCCAATGAGGCCATCAAGTACTTTGAGTAGTTACTAAAATCACCAAGGACCAGTAATGATACTATAGGACTTGGTTACACTAACACTGAACAAGGAGAATCCTCCAAAGCTATAGAAGAAAGGAGCAACAAGGGAAAGAGCACTAAACTTACTTGTCATTTCTATGGTAAAAAGGGACATACTTCTAATGTATGTAGGGGAAAAAATGCCCATCAGCATGATAAGCCTAAGAATACAAGCTATTGTCACAAGTGCAAAAAGAAAGGACATCAAGCACATGAATATAGGACTAGGATTATCAAAACACCAAAATTTGAAGGTCACTGCTACAATTGAAAGAAGTATGGACATAAAGAATTTGAGTGTAGATCAAAGCCTATGTGGACATCAAATCAAGTAAAAAGAGAAGGCAACCATTGTCATTACTACAATTGGGACTATAACACTAGGTATAGATGTCATTACTGTCAAGAATATGGACACATTCTTGAAAATTGCATAAGGACACATTTTAGAGACAATTACAATAGATGGTTGAGCCAAACCACATGTTTTAGTTGCTTGAAGACTGGTCATATCAGTAAGAATTTCCCAACAAAGTCAAAGGCACCCAAGTCAAAAGTCAACAAAGGAAAAGAGAAGGTAGATATTGAACACATCAAAGGAGAAATGAATAAGACATGGAAGAAGAAAGATGAGTGTAGCTCATCAAATGAACAGATCACTTCATCTAATAAGTCAAGTAATCACACTTCATCAAACTAAGTAGATAGAAGGCATGAGGGACTAATTTACAAAGTTTTATCATGCACCAGTTCTAGAAAAGATAGTACTAAAAAGAAGATATCAACATGATTAGAGATGCAAAGTTGAAATTCAAAGTTTTCACCAGTGTTGTTGAGTTGTCCTTAGATGTTAAGTGAATGTCAATATATGTCAAGCTTCTTGTAGGAGCCGAGTGATTGGTCATAGCCAAGTTGGCCATGGAAGCCAAGTAAAGAATAAATCTAGTTGGAGCTTAGTGATGGAAAGTCAATGGAAGCTGAGTTATACTAAAATCCTTAAGGAGCCAAGTGTACAGGTGTATATGAACTAAGCATTTAATGTTATGTTTTGAAGAGTATAAGGTCAATTTTTTGATCATTTCTCATCATTCAAATGTAGAGCAAGAATGAAAAGAGCATAGAAGTGATTGAAAAACAACAATTGAAGCTTTTGCATGGATTTCAACAAAGATCAAGCACAATTTTTTTCAATCTAAGGTATTCCTCAAGCGTCAAGTTGCACCGTTATAAAGTTTAATTTCTTTTGAAACCCTAGATTTGCAATATGCCTTCCAGTTCTAAAAACCCTAAGGAAAAGGAAGATTTTGATGTTCAGTTAGTTAGCAATGAGGTTAAACAATTAGACAACCAAATCTTAGGCCAATTCTAGAAGTTGCATATAAGAACGACCTTGCTAGTGCACTATCCATGATTCCACCTAAAGTTGTGATGGTGCAAGATGTTGGGAAATTTTACAATTGCAAGGTAGGAGCAATAGGAGACATGGAGATTCATCAAGCATATGATAAACTTAGTAAAAATGGAGTGCTAAAGGAAGACTTTCAAATAATTGAAAGAAAGGGCTTAACCTGTGCCCTAGTTTTCTCCACATTTTTCAAAACTAAATGGATAAGAATTTTCCTAAGCAGAATACATAATGGTTGTTTATGGTTAGAAGGAGGACCCAAGATAACAAAGAGAATTGTGCATAGAGTTATAGGTTTTCCAACCCTAGATTGGTACAAGACCTTGCGAAGTGATTCTAAGGATGCTATTAAAAAGAACACTAGGGTAAAATAGAACAAAAGGGGGATGACTATTGATACAATCACAGATCCCCTTCTAGACTTTGCAATAAGAATTATATCTCACAAGTCCTATCAACCAAGTAGATTGAATAGTGTTTCATGCATTTTTGTGGATGTGGCCTATAAAATTATTGAGAAGGATCATATATATGATCTAGCAGAATTGTTATTACAACAAATCATGAAGAATTTGGGAGCAATAAGAAGATCAACAGGTGCTCAGTATAAGTTTGGATTAGTTCTAATCTATATATTTTTCTATGTTCTGGAAGAATTTCCTTGTTTTGGCAAAGTAAATTGGAAATTAGATAAGTCATCTATTACTCAAATCAATGAGTACATTGAGCAAATGGGAGACAACTTTGAATCCATAATGACCAGTTACTTTGAGGATTTCAAGAAATCCATGAAGTAAAGACTAAGGATACCAGTTTCCCTAGTGGAACAGGACATCAATGATTTTTTTTCCATAGTTTGTATTGATTATACTTATATCCAAGTAGTAATTCTAAGAACTAGATGGCTAAAACCATTAGGATATGAGCTAAACATTGATGAAGCATCAACAACAATCACAACACTACTTGTAGAAAAAATTGATAATGATTTTGGAACATATGATTGGTGTGATCCAAAGTGGATATGGAATTGAATACTACCTCCACTATAAAGAAGAAAGATAGGCTTGTAAAGAGGCTAAAAGAAAAGTTTGGAGAAGGCACTACAAAAGAAGTAGAAGAAGATGGTGTTGATGCCAAGGAAGATAATGATGATGATGAAGAGGAAAATCAACCTCTTGCATTGACAAAAGGCTTAGGAGAAGATGAAGAAAAGGAAGAAGGTGTTGAGGAAGAAGAAGCTAAGGAAGCACCAACCTAAGCTGAGCCCAAGAAGAGAAAAGCCAAAAATCACCCTGCGACCTAGCCCAAAGCAAAGAAGGTTACAAAGCCAATGCAAACCAATCCAACTATACTAGTAACAAGAGCCACCACAAGAGCCTCAACTCAAAAGGCCAAGGAGCAAGATAAATAAAAGAAGAAGGCTACTGAGATGAGTGGTCCTATGCAAAATAAACCAAAGAGAAAATATGTTGCACAACTAGAGTAAGGTGATAAGGAAAGGATAGAATCTAAAGATATCGGCTAATTTAGAGTGGTAAGCCATGCTCCTAAGTCAAATATTGATAAAATTTGTCATAATGTTATGAAGAATGCATATTTTTTTGAATTGAAAATTATTTATTTTAATAAACTGAGTAGAGAAGATTAGAATAAAGTTGAAGAATTAGTATATTCCATGATGGTAGAATTCAAGAACACTCCTCTTGAATTATACAATACAATGCCCAAGGAGTTATATGAAATTATTGAAAATAAGTAGCATTATTGTTTTAAAATGGAAAAAGAAATAAGAGAATCCATATTGGCACAAGTAATGCAAGAATTGAGTAAAGGTCAAATAACAAAGGAAAATAAGAAACATGGAAGCAAGTTTGCACCAAAATATAGAGCCTTTAGCATCCTATAGAATAAGACTAAAGAAGTGTAGGAGTTGATGAAATCCAACTCCACAGTTGCCAAGATCGCCTACATGCAAATAGCTTGCTGAAGAGAAACCGAAGGAGCAAGAGCTTGAAGCTAACAATGCAAGAGAAAATATTTCACAATAGGAAAATTAAATTTCTATGTGAATGGATGATTTTACAATGAGAAAGAGACCACTTATAAAGGCCTCAAGGAAGCTTGTAGAACAAGCTGGAAGGAAGTAGAAGATAAGGTTGACAACCAAGCATCCACAAAAAAATTGAACATGGTAGAAGGGAACAAACTCCCGTGTTGTCAACAACTCATCACTACATGCATTAACCTAAGTAAACTTAAGTAAATAGAATAAATAAACAATTATTTATTTACTCTAATACCCCCCCCTTAAGTGCAACTTAGGGGAATGCCTTAAGCTCAAAAAACTAAGATGAAAATGTAGAATGGGTCCTGACAACAAGGCCATGTTAGGTACCCATGTACAATGCAAGAAGATGTAACCTCTATAAATGGGGAAAGAGAGAAAACCATGTGGGAAAAACCCTGCCCCAAAAAGAGGTAAGTAAAAACATGCTAAAAAATAAAGGAAGGAAGGAAGTAAGACCTCAACAAGACCCCCCCAAGGACAACTTCCAATAGAAATGTTTCAATAGACTCTCTCAAAACCATAAGTACAACTAGCCCCCCCAGAATGATGGAGCTCCTATAGAAATGATTGAACCACTGAAACACCAATGTGGAAGGAACAAAGGCACATAACAAGGAAACCCCTAAATGAGAGGGGAAACTAGAAGGCCTAGCTAATGCCTGAAAGAAAAAAAGGATGAGGATCCTGAAATGGAATCCCCAAGGTAGGTGTGATGACACTATCATGAATGTCCACTGTAGTGTTTGCAACAAGTGTAACTGGAGTCTCAATGAATTAAGCTAGAGGATTAGGTAGAGAAGAAGAAGAATCCTATAGAGGAGAAAAGCCCTCAACTAGATTTGGTGTAGCAGCCAAAACAAGGATCTCAGGAACAATACAAAGGTTCAAGTATCCTAACTACACCACATGATGCTTCTATGAAAGAGAAGAGCCATGCTCCAACAATGGAGATGGTGGAACAAAGTGTGAGAAGGTGTAGAGATGAGTAGAAGGATCAACTGCCCCTATAGCAATAAGATCTCCCATAGAACAATCTCGAATGAAGACTGAATCAGTAGTGAACTCAATTGTCTTTCCTGACCCACTACATGTAATCTGAGAAATCGAGAGAAGGTTGGCAATTAAAGATGTAACATACAATACATCATTGAATATACCATCTTGGATGTTAACTAAACCTTTCCCGTAGACTGGTAGTGCAGTTTTATTGCCCATGAGAATATGAGGAATAAGAGAAGCCTCAAGAGTAGAGAAGACACCTTGAGAAGATGTCATATGGTGAGAAGCACCTAAATCCAGTATCCAAGGAATCTATGGAGGAGATGTAATGGTAGGCTATAATGCATGACCCTTTCCAAGATCCAATGTAGATGGTGAACATGTGGAAGAAGACTAAAAGGCAGACCCTTGTGAGGTAGAAGAGGATGGAGAAGAAATGGTGTTCTTCTGAAGAAGAGCTTGCAAATCTGCAATTTGTTTCTCATAGCCATCAAATCTCTTCTGAAAATAACGTGCCTCATCATGAGATCCTTTCCCACAATAGGAACATGTAGGAGTCTTAGTCTTCTTTTTCTCCTTCTTCTTAGAAAATGATGAATTAGTAGAAGAGGTATTCGATATTTGCTTCAACTTTTGCTCTTGTGTATCCTTGGCAAGCGATTCCTGCGACTGTGAACTTGAAAGTGAATCCATTTGAGTGATCTTGGACTATTCATGGGTTAACTAATCATAAAATATCTCAAATGAAGGCATCATGTGTCTATCACCCAAGGCATCCATAGTGGAATAGAAAGTGGAAGAGAAGATCTGATACTATCACCTCAACTTTGAGAGTATCAAAAAGATACACTCATCATCTATCTTGGTTTTCTCACATCCTAGCAAAAGTGTACGTAGAGATTTGAACTTCATCAAGAAGTCCTCAATGGTGGGAAAGTTGTCAAGTGTTAAAGAAGTCAACTCTGCATCTAGCTGAAGTGCTCGAAACTCATTCACTTGGCCAAACAAAGTCTAAAATTTGAGCCAATAAGCTCGTGGAGTAGTCAAACAATCCAAGTGAAATAGTAGATTGTCTAAAATGTTTAGTGCAATCAATCCCATCGCCTCATCCATTTTGTTCTTGTGCTGAAGAACCTCAAAAGGGCATGTAAGAATAGGTTGATTCTCATCTATACATGACCATAAGCCCCTTGACATGAGAAGCTATGTCATTTGTGCCTTCCAGGTGTGATAGTTGTGTGGTGTGAGATGGGTCACAGATGGATTCGCCATTGAGAGAAAGAAGAAGACAGAAGTAGAAGGGTCTTATTTTGAAGTAAATTATAGAAAAGAAAATGCTCCTGTATAAATTGGGCACTCTTTACTTGCGATTACAATAGCCAATTTACGGCGTATTTTTGAAAGTAATATTTCTATCCATAGAAACTATAATCTAATTGTAAATCTAGAAAGTAGACAAAAAAAAAACACTTTCAAAAAAATAGAACTTGATTATGTGTCCAAATAAGCCCGTACTAAGCATTTGAAGTGGCAAAAATTGAGAATTGTGAGTTACAAAAAAATTTAGGAATAGAGATCTCAAACCACCTGAACCAATGTGTAGATCATGAAATCCTACCCCAAAACAAAAAAATATTCTCAAAAGAATGAGTTTGTATGAGGGAGATATCGTTGTTTGAAAATCACCACTGTAGTTATTTCTTCTAAATCACCACCGTCACACCTCCAAAAAATAAAGAAAAAAGCCCAAAAAATATTTTTTCTCCAAATACAAAAAAAAATGCTCTTCCTCTTGATTGAAGAAAAAATCACAAACAAACTAGGGTTTGTGTCTCTGAATTGTGGCTTTAAAAAAATCCTTCAAACAAGAAGTAGTAGGAAGGCTCTGATACCATGTAGGAGTTGATGAAATCCAACTCCGTAGTTGCCAAGATCACCTACATGCAAATAGCTTGCTTAAGAGAAACCAAAGGAGTGAGAGCTTGAAGCAAACAATGCAAGAGAAAATATTTCACAATAGGAAAATGAAATTGCTATGTGAATGGATGATTTTACAATGAGAGAGAGACCACTTATAAAGGCCTTAAGGAAGCTTGTAGAACAAGCTGGAAGGAAGTAGAAGATAAGGTTGACAACCAAGCATCCACAAAAAAGTGGAATATGCTAGAAGGGAACAAACTCCCGTGTTGTCAACAACTCATCACTATATGCATTAATTACTAAATAATAATTGCATTAACCTAAGTAAGCTTAAGTAAATATAATAAATAAATAATTAATTATTTACTCTAACAAGAAGTTGTCAACAAATCAACAAGAATGTGAAAGTTGGTATATGGCTTGACTACTATCAAGGATGGAGAAGAAGATCCCTTTGAGGGATAGAACATTGAAAAGGATGAAGATACAAATAAGGCTAAGGCCAGTAAGGAAGAGAAGGAAGATAAAATAGTGGAGAAGGAAACAAAAAAAGAGCCAGAAAAAGAGACAATGGAGACACATGGTGAAGAGGAGCAACAAACTAAACAAAGTGTCTGTGACACCCAACTACCTCCACCAAGTCCTCCACATACAACACCTGTAGTTATAGTCATTGTAAAGGAAGTTCCTAACACTTCTACTCAAAAAATCAACCCTTTAACTATAAAGGATCTCAAGAATATCCTTCACCAATCAACACTACAAGCACAACTAAGCACAAACCTAGTATTGGTGAGTGTTGATGAGCTGTAGAAAGCTGTAGCAGCAATAACCATAGAGAAAAAAAGTACACAAGAACAATCTACACAACCTCCCATAGCTACAGTAGAGAAACCTAAAGAGCAAGAGGTACAAGACAAAATTGCTAAGGTTGACTCTACAACAAAGTTGACAACTACTACTGAGGAGCCTACAAAGGAATCAACAGGACAAGATGTTCCTACAACAAAAACCTAAGGTGCACCTCCTCAAATTGTCAGCATTGATAAAGTCAGTAGAGGAGAGGAGAAAGAAGTGGAGAAAACCCCTAAGGAGTAGGAGACAATACAAACATTGGTAAACTTTCCTAGCTCAGGGACTTCTCAGAAGCAACTAAGCACTGATGCAATGCCATTGCAAATTTCTACACCAAGCTTGACCACTACCAAGGTTGCAAGGGTACTTCACTATGGAGACCCTACACTTGATGAATAAATAGTCATACCAAGCTATGACTTAAGGACAATGAACCTACAACATACAAATGAAGTGCAAGAGGCACTAGAAAGGAGAAAGAGGCAAGAGATACTCAGAAATGAGTACAAGCAGAAGCAAGCATTAGTGGAGATCAAAGAAATATTTCTTGATGCCTTTAGCTTGCAAGTACCAGATGAAACTCAGCCCATAATGGAGTGACTATCCAATATTGTAGACCAGGTACAAAATTAGGACTTTGAAACCAATGTTAAATTATTGGAATGATCAGAGAAGAAATTTCAGATCAAAGTAAATGAAAAGATATCAAGTGAAATAGCACTGTCATAGGTTGAATTGGAAAAAAAGATTGAATAAGTGAAAAAGGTACTTGAGAATGTATTCTCATTGTACAAAAAGTTGTGTGATTTCTCATACTTCACATAGGGAACAAGCCAAAGGATACTGAGCTTGGAGCAAAATCTAAAGATTTTTAGCACACAACTACCAAAAGATCTAGCTCAGAGTGAGAAGCATTTTTCCCAAACACTTCACACACAAAAAGAATTAATTGTGTTGACAGAAAAAGAGGCCAATATCAAGGCTAAACTAATGCAAATTCACCATAACCCCACATCTAGAAGTACTCCATAAAGAACAAGCATATGCAGAGAATGTTCTAAAGAAAGATCCTAATCTTTCTACTTTGGAAGGACTTGTTCATCTTGCAGCAAAGACAACTATCCAACATAAATCATTGGAAATTGCTTTGGACAATTGGGATGCATCTCTCAAGATGATTATGGAGGACAATAAAACATTTTTGGCAAAATATGGTCTTAATCCTTAGAACCCTTTGACATAGCTGTCCAAAGAGGGGGAGATATAGTTAAGGGGAAGAAATAATTGAGAGGGAGATATAATGTTTTGGGGAAGTTCCAAATAATAATGGAAGGTAACATAGATATAGAGTACAAGATACACAAATACATTAGTATGAGACACATACAACAAAAAAAAATTGGTTACATGAATAGAAATGGCACATCGGCTCAGGGGAGTTACAAAACTTTTGAAGTGTATACATATATATATATATATATATAGTTTTTACAAAATTTTGAGAAGTTTTTGTAGTCTTGTATATATGACAAACTGTATGCATATTTTACTCAAGGAGATTAGATTTTGATATACTACTAAGTGTTTTTGACACTCATGTCAAAGGGGGAGATTGTTGAATCTAAGACTAGTTTTGACTATTTTGTATCAACACACTTAAGATGTTTACTAAGTTCATTCCAAGTAAAATATGTATAGATGTCGAGTAAATAGTTGATGCTGAGCTACAATGTATGCCAAGAAATCTTTAGGTGTCAAGTGAAGTTCAAGTGTCGAGCTAGACAAAACTACAACAAGTGCTAAGTAACAGAATGATCAAGTGTTGAACATCAGAGATAACAAGTGTCAAGTAACACAGATTGGACATAGTTATTTGTAATCGCACAAACACCTATGTAAACCATTTTTTGAGCTGACATAGAAGAATATTGAAGGATATTAAAGATAAGAGTGAATCTTTTGCATTACCTATGCAATCAGCATGAAACCAATAAGAAAAATGGAGAAGGCATGCAACCAATAAGAAAAGTGCATGAATTGAGCAGGAAATGAAGATTTAATATGGATCATAGATTTATACCTAATCCTAAGTCTTCTAAATCTTTAAATGGAGGATGAATCCCCATTGAATGTGTAGATGAATGAAGTGTATGGGTGAACTATGGAAAAATTTAGAGGGAAATGTGAAAAGACTTGGAAGAATAGTGCAACATTGCAGCATTCAGTTGATCAAGAATAGAGTATCAAAATATCGAAGAGTGACATATCAGATCAAGCAAGGATCAGGTTAGTCAGAATAGAATAAGGATTTGGAATCAAGAATTGAAGATTGCAAAGCTATTAGGTCAAAGACTTTCTAATACTCTCTAGAAATTGTATTAGATAATGGAAATCCTATGGACTTAGGTTGGCCTAGCAGCCATTTGTAAATCCTTTAACAGGGTGGCATTCCAAGTGAATGTACAAAAGTCCTTTAACCAGGCCTACTTTTAGCAAGGTAGTGAAATCCTTTAACCAGGTCACTTTTGACAAAGTGTAAAGTCTTTAATAGGATAGACCTTTCACAAGGTAGACCATTGGAAGTGGTCAAACATTGTAACCTTGAATAGTTACACATTGCTGTAGTGATATTTTGTGGGTGTCATCCCCACCCCAATTTTACCTTCTCATTTTGAAGGGTTTCTGGGTTGCCAAATTTGTGTGTTGTCTATTTTCATGCATGTCTTTACTTTCAAGTTCATTAGATAGATTGGATGCATGTCAATGGTTTTAGTTAAAATAATTTAAAAGGGTTAAAGATAGTTACTTTTGATTCACAACCCCCCCGAAGTAAATCTTCCAATTTATTAATTCCAACAGAGGAGTCAATTGGAAGGCACCAAATTTTAAGTTAAGTGTGACAATTGCAAAAGTCCTTGATCCGATCAGAGCTCAATCACAAATTCCACCAAAGGTATTACTATTTAATGATATTTATTCACATTTTCACTATTTGATACAAGATATTGGAACCCTACAGATGGATTAGACTTTGGAAAAGTTATGTGTGAATGGTGCATTGAAACTCGAGCATCAACACTTAGAGACCAAGGGTCTAACACACATTCCACATATGCCCTAAGATTTTTAGATAAAATAGATGAGGTTTATCCTTAGCCATGTACACAATAGGAAGCTATGGTTGGAGTAGGCTATTCAAATAAAAAAGAAAATGATTCATTCAATCATATGACTCCCAATGTTGAACAAGGCAAAGACTACCAAAACCCTAACTCGGGTAGAAATGGAAAGGAAAACTTTTGTGGAGTGGGATGGAAGAGGTATGAAGATCAACAATGTGACTGAAATGGAGCTAAAATTTAGAATTAACATGATAGCACATAAGATCTATAGCTCTATTCATCTCAACAACATGTCATGTGAGGTAGTTGATCTAGTTCTCAAGGTGGTGAAGAACAACATGTCCTTTGACCTTGCCAAGCTAATGGCAATTCATTTCAACAAGAACATGGAGAGCATTAGGAATTCAAAGAATAACACATGTAATTTTGGTTCACTCTTACCTTGTTTATTCTTCTTTGTGCAAAAGGTTTTCCCTTCAAAAGGTTTTGCCATGTGGAGAAAAGATGTACTCATACTATATCATATTAATGAACATATACGAGAGATGGGTGAGAACTTTGTTAGTATCATGGATAATTATTTTGATTGATTCAAGGAAAAGATGAATAGTAAATTTAGAATTCCTAAGAAACTTGTAGAATATTTCAAGGATGATGTTTATTTCATGGTAGACTATCACAAAGTGCACATTCAAGTAGTCAAACCTAGAGTGGTGCAGGTTAGGCCTCTAAGCTATGATTTTAGCATTGAGGCATTGTTGAATGAACATGTGGATCTAAAGGCCACATATTTTGGTACTTTTGATGAAGCCAAAGCTAGAATAGAACTTGAAATTAAGCTTCGTCAAGTAGTCAGCAAAGGAAAGAAGAGGATAGAAAAATTTAGGCAAGCAAGTTCTACTCTCCTATTGATAGAAGAAAAAGGAAATGACGTGGAAGAAGATGATGGAGAAGATGAGATAGAAGAAACAAAATTAGAAGAAGAAGAGCCTATCAAGAAGAAGGGTAAGGTTATCATAACTAGACCTACCAAGTCATCTACTGCAATATTCATAAGAAGAGCATCCAGATCTAGAAAGAAATTGAAATTAGGTGAAGAAGATGTAGAGGATATTATTTCAAAAGACCTCCACCTACATTTCAAGAAAAATTAAAAGAGATTGATGTAGGAGATGGCATGGAAAACCTCAAATCTCTCAAATATGAGACCAAGAATATAGATGAGAAGAAGTAAGTTGGAGATATGATAATTTCCAAATTAGGTAAATGGAAATACTCACCTGATCAACTTGCACAATGAATTCCCAATGAGCTTATGGAAAGAATCAAGCCTAGATGGGAAAATGCTAAGAAAACTGCAAAAGATATATTTGAATAGAATCTAAAGTAGCTCATGCTGAGTCTTAGTGATAAAGAAGTGAAAGAATCCATGAGGAAAAATGAAGAAAATCTCACTCTAAAATTCAACACTTTCATGATATTGGTTAATGACATTAAACATGTGGTGAAGATAGCTACAACTAAATGGAAAAATATCTACAATCTTCATCAAAAGAGTGATTTTCTTGTTCATGTCAATGATATAGATGATGAAGATGACAAGGAAGAAAAGGACAATAATGATGAATAAGATATAGAAATAGTTGATTTAAATTTGGATGATGAGGAGCAAGACCAAGAAGCTATCGAGGAGAATCTCCTTGAGATGTAGAGTATTGAGGAAACTGACTCAGAGAAGATTACAGTAGAAGTTATGCCCTCATTTCCTCACTCTCTAAGAAAAGATTTAAAGCCATAAAACTCAAAGAAAAATTCGATTGAGTAGGTTGTGGCAAGCACTAAAATTCCATGCACCCAACCAATCTTTGCACCTACTCAACT
The DNA here is from genome assembly GCA_028749045.1 of Cupressus sempervirens. Taxonomy (NCBI): domain Eukaryota; kingdom Viridiplantae; phylum Streptophyta; class Pinopsida; order Cupressales; family Cupressaceae; genus Cupressus; species Cupressus sempervirens. The sequence continues at coordinate 180,674,687 of CM053789.1, read as the reverse complement.
GAGTAATATATTGACTCAAGTGATCAACACTTCATCTACCAAGCAACTAGTGCTTCCTCCATAATCAAATTTGGCTTCACAACAACTAGGTATTTCTATTGTCATTGTAATATCTACTTTTATTGCTATCCCTTCTATTTTTATTTTTGTTACTATTCCCAGTATGTAAATAGTAAGGACAAATATAGTTGAGAGCAAACCTCAACCGAGTACTAAAGTTTCAAGGACGGGAAAAGGTAAAGAAGAAGGCATTGATCTTGATGACGATATAGCTATCCTAAATTGGGATATCTCTACTCTGAATCTTGATCAAATGAACATCATTAGTGAACTATTCCATAGGAAAGCTAAGCAATAGAAGTTTAGGGAAGAGAAAAGTAGAGAAAACCAAATGCTTGAAGATGTGAAGAACATACTTGTAGATGCACTAAGTATCGATGTTGATAGTACACAACCTATTTTGGTTTAGTTAGAAAAATTTGTTTTGAAATTCAATGAAGATCTAAATTGACAAGAAAAGATGCTATAGAGAGCAAAGAGAAATTTTGAAAACAAAGTATTGGAGTGAGATGTACTAAAAATTGCAATATATCAAGTAGACTTGTCTACTATTCTTAGCTCATTAGAAACCTTTGCAAATAATGTTACATCATTATTTAGAAAGCTATGAGATACATTTATCTTCACTCAAGAAATCAAAGATAAACTATCTAACATAGATGAAGACTTAAAGGCAAGAGCACACCAGTTGTCACTTAACCTGAGCTACAGTTCTACAATATGCAAGAATAATTTTTAAGGGAAGAAGCTAGGATTAGGACCACACTTATAGACATTCAAGGCATGATTCCTCTGAACATGGATGCATTTCAAAAAAAAAATTACACATGCCAAAGCTCTCATCTATGATGATAACTTCTCCATAGCTGATCACATGATGGAGTTATCAGCATAAATATAGATTGCATTACATGTAAGAAAGGTGTTACAAGAAAATTGGAACAAGAAAATGGCATTGATTTTAAAGATACATTTTGACTTCTTGTCACATTTTGGCATTACCATGTAGCATACACCTTTGGAATTTATGTCAAAAAGGGGGAGAAGATGAGAAGATAAGATAAAAAGGGAGAGAAGGTGTGATATAAAGACATGAGATATATAGTAGGTAAAATGTATATATGTATAAGGGAGCAACATAATATTATATATTCATGTACAATTAATCAGAAAACATATCTTACAAAAGAAATTTTGAAAAATCTCAAAATAGAGTATGTTACCAAGTTGAAGAAATAGGATGGAGCCTAAAGATTATTTTGAACATGAAATTTTGAGAATTTAGCTCTTGATTGATAAGTGTTTTTTTCATTAATGCCAAAGGGGGAGATTGTTGACATTATAGTCAAGTTTGTTTATTAGTGACTCACACTTAATCAAATGGTTAGCAACTACCGAGCTTATCTTGTAGTTTATAGTGTTAACTGAGTAATTCAAGTTCTACCAAGTTCTACAGTTGTTATTGAGTTCTAGAATCAATATTCAGTTTGCACTAAGCAGCATATACCAAGTCATTGAATATTAGCACAAATTGAACTTCATAGTGTTTATTGAGTTGCATAGTGCAAACCATAGTCTTTATTGTTTATCGAGTTCACAACATCAATGATGTGAATCTAGTGTTGACCGAGCCAGGAAGTGTAAACCAAGTGATTCTATTTATACCAAGCTCATAGTGTTAGTGTTGACTGAGTTTTGCAGTGTCAACCAAGTGATTCAGTTTATATGTTGAGTTTTGCAGTGTTCACCGATTCACCAGTGCTGACCAAGTTCATAGTACTTGGAAGTGATTAGCATGAACTAAGCTTCTAAATCTACTGAGAGCATGATAATGTCTATTTTTGACAATAGTTATTGAGTATCAGAACCTCACCAAATTTTTCTTTAGAACCCAAGTACAAAAATTGAGCCAAATTTGTGTATTTTGGTGAAACTTGTACTGTAGTTGACTTTGATGTATTGTAATTTGGATTGGTATATATGTAATGTTTTGTATCATATCCAAATGGAAACAAAGAGAAGAATATATGATGCAAATATAATAAGAAGTAGAAGTGTGAAGTATAAAGGCTACAAGTAGTATAAGGAGTAGCAAAGATTTATCTATCATAGCAAGGTTATCATTGCACTCCAAAGGAATCTCAACCAACAAATCAAAGTTGCAAATTAGCCACTAGTTCATCCTAAAAGGTGGAAAAATTAAATTCTTTCAAAAGGTAGACTTAATAGTCTTTTGCAAATCTCTTTGCCGAGTGCATACTTCATTGTATGTTTTGTAAATCCTTTAGCAAGGTGGACCTCACAGTCCTTATTGCTCCTGCTAGGGTAGATCATCAGAAGAAATCAATTTTAAGCCTTAACTGAACAACTTTATACCACAATATTAAAGCTTTTGGGTGGAATTCCCACCCAAATTTTGCTTTCTATTTGAAAGGTTTTTGGGTCACCATATCTTGTGTCAAAGTGTTATGAATGTTTCAATGCTTTAAGTTTTTCATGCATGCAATTAGATCAGAATACATATGAATGATTAATTGGTGAATCAAGATTAAGTTTTATTGGTTCCTGATTCACCTTTCTTCTCTCAATAACCTATCCTATCCTATATTTCTAGCAATTCTTATGGTTGATTCCTTGTGATATCTTCTTCAAGGTTCTAATCATATGAAACTCATCAAAGAGATGTCCATCTCTCAAAACCAGGTGGTTATTAATTCTAATTTTGTGGATGATAGGATGATAACATACTTTTTTAATCTCATATTGGTTTTGACATATGAGTGACAATATACTTAAGTCATTTACTTAGTTCATGTTGAACAAGTAATGTATGCCAAGCATAAGTTGCCAGATAGTATATGTTGAGCAAGAGATATATAGTATGTGTCGAGTAACTAGGAAGTGTTAAGTCACTTAAGTGTCAAGTAGATAGTAAGTGTTGTGTCATTCAAATGCTGAGTGATCAGAGTATGCCATGTCATTCAGAGGCTAAGTTACAATATTGAAGTTGTAGTTGATGCTAAGCATTAGGGACTTCAAGTGTCGAGTAAATAGTGTTGGAAATAGTTGTTTGTAATGGCACAAACTTCTATGTAAACTATTTTTGAGTCAAATTAAAGATTTTTTATGATTCTAGATGATAAGGAAGAATATTTATTGAGGATCTCTATGCAGTGCATGCAACCAACCAGAAAAGGGAAGGATTAAGTGGCAATATGGGTGAATCATAATTGTTTATTCATACCTAACCCTAAGTCACCTAGGTCTTCTCAAGGAGGAAAAACCCTAAACTTTTAATGATTGTGGAAGGATAAAATAGAGAAGTTTGCATGCACAAATAGAGCATTCATGGTGACTAAGGAGTTGTAAATTGAGATACATTGCAAAAATAGTTAGAGAAGAATAGAGGAAGGAATTAAAGGATAGAAGATATACATATGATTAGTGATGATCAAGTATGCATCTAAAAAGAGGTAATCTATTATCTAGCAGTAGAGTGATAACTACAAGATCATTGCTAAGACATTCTAACAGGTAAATCAGTTAAAACTCTTAATAAAGTAGTCTTAATAGGTTGTTGTAAATCCTTTAATAGGATGCCTACTTCATTGTAATATAAATTTATTTTACCAGGTACACTTCTAATAGGGTGTTGAAATCCTTTAACATGATAAGATCTAACAATATTGTAAGCCTTTAATAGGGAAGATTGTTCACATGGTAGATCATGTTTCATGATCAAACATTGTAAGGTTCATTGGATACACTTTATTACTACAATAGTGAAGATTTGTGGGTGTCATCCCTACCCTAATTTTACCTTATTACTCAATGGTTTTTGGGTAACCAAATATCTTGTATCATATATATGTTGAATTTTATTTGCTTTCATACTATGGATGAATATGTTTAGCTAGCTATTTTAGTTTATATACAATTTGTGAGATGAATGTGTCATGAATCAATTTGTGGTTAAAGTTTTAAAGTATTGATTCTCCACTACCCCCCCCAACTCCCCTCTCTCTTAGAGTTTACTTTTCCTATTGTATATCCAACAATTGATATTAGGGCATAGTTCTCCAGAAAGGAAATCTTTGAGATAAGATCTTGAAGATGGAAGTATACAAGTTGGGAAAGACTATTGAGAACCAAAAGATTGAAATACAAATTGCCCTACATTAGCTGAATGAAGCAAGAGATGAGTTGAAGCAATTATTGAAGAGAAGGAAATAGATATTCTTAGCTATTTTTTTTGGGTAGATTGTGTTACAATTTTTGTATCAACATTTCAAATCACACTCTGTGATCCATCATCAGGAAATAGATAGCTATTGAAGAGAATTACACACATTACCAAGAGATTGGCACTACGGGATTATTTGCAAATTAAAACATAAGTGAATTGATGTAGCAATTGTAAATCTAATGGAAAATAATGGAGCCCTAACTAAAGAGGTCAAAAATATAAAGATACAACAAGAAGTCCAATCAGTATTTCTATGTGAGGTGACTAGTAGAAAAAAGAAAGCTGAAGAAGACAAATTCATGGCTAAAGATGAAAAAATGATACTAAATAATAGACTAGAAGAGAAGACATCAGAGATGAATACAATTTCTCACATGCAACTAGAAACATTGAATCAAATGATGATTACAAATCATAAATTGAATGGAAAAGATAGTGGAGTCACAACATTTAAGTTACAGAATGAACAACTGAGAAATTATCTAAAAAGACAAAAAGAATTTTTTAAAAGTTTCACAAACCTAGTGAAGACATCAAGTATTTTGAAGAATTTATGAGATCCCCTAGATCCAATAGTGATACTACTCTATTGGGTTACACCAGTACTAAAGAAGGAGAATCATCTAAAGGTGGTGAACAAATGAGAAAAAATGGTAAGAATGACAAACCTACTTGTTATAATTGTGGTAAGATAGGTCATACCAAAAATGTTTGTAGGAGCAAGACTACAAATCAGAATCCTAAGAAGAAGTTCATGGGTCACTACCACAAATGCAACAAGAAAGGAAATCAAGCACATGAATGTAATACCAAGACATCAAGCACATAAAGGTTTGAAGGTTACTACTACAAATGTAAGAAGTATGGACATAAATAATATGAGTTCAGATCAAAGCCTAACTAGTCATCAAACAAGAAAGCTAAGGTAAACCATACTGGAAGATCTTACAATTGGGATTACAATACAAGGTATAGATGTCACTATTGTCAAGAGTATGGACATGTTTCTAAAAATTGCATTAGAATACATTTTAGAAGTGATAAAAAAAGATGGTTGAGTCAAACTACATGTTTTAGCTATTTGAAGACTCGTCACATAAGCAGAAATTGTCCAACAAGGTCAAAGGCACATAGTAGTGAATATAATAAAGGAAAAGGAAAGGTTGATCTTGAAGAAGTCAAAGTGCAGATGAACAAGAAATGGAAGAAAAAGGAAGATTGTAGTACATCAAGCTCAAATGGGATCGCTTCATCCAATGGATCAGGTGATCACACCATCCCCAACTAGGCAATTAAGAGGTATCTGTGGGACTGATATTTCAAAGTTCAATTATACATCAATTCCAAGAAGTCACTTTGAAAAGGATCATATATGCATAAAGAAAGATGCAAAGTATTGGCTATAACTTGGAAGGAATCTATGAGATTTCATGTTATTTTCGAGCATGAAAAGTTTCAATGTGGTTGTTGAGTGAAAGTTAGTTTTTGCCGAGCTATGTGTTGGCTAAGATTATTGTGGTTTTTGAGTGTGGAAGGAATTATATGAAAGTCAAGTGAGTCAGAATAACTATAGGAGTTGAGCTTACAGTTGTGTAAACACTAAGCATTTATTGTGAAGCTTTAAGGGCTATATGGTTGATTTTTGACTCATTTGGAATTCTTCTAGATCGAAGAGTGCATAAAGAGATGGAGGTGAATTGGAAATAAGGATTCAAGAATTTGTAGACTAAATTCAACCATTCTTTGATGCCATTCATCATATTTGAGAAGGTATTAATTGTGTGTTGAGCTACATTGTTTAAATTTTCATAAATCCTAGTTAGTTGTTGTGGCATCTAGCTCTTATGCTACTATGGTTAAAGAGGGAAAGGAAGTTTTGAATCTTAAATTGATAAGTAATGAGATCAAACAACCACATTTCTAGGCAATTCCTACCATTTCATATAAAGGAGACCCATCTAGTGTGCTATTGATGATACCACCACAAGTTTTCATGATACAAGATGTAAGATGTCACCACACTTGTAAGGTTGGAAGCATTAGTGATATGGAGAAAAGAGACATTTGTGGAAAATTGTGTGAGAATGGTGTATTGAAAGAAGAATACAAGGTTGTAGAGAGAAAAGGGTTAACTTGTGCCCTAGATTTTTCAAACATGTTCAAAACAAAATGGATTAAGATTGTTCTTAGTAGAATTTGTGACAATTTTGTATGTTTGGGGGATGGCCCCATAAAAATCACAAAGAGGATCATTCATAGAGTGATAGGATATCCAACCCTAGACAAACCTAAGACAATGAGGAGTGATGCAAAAGAGCCAATTAACAAGAATACAAGGGCACTATGGAACAAGAGAGGAATGACCATAGACACAATTTTTGATCCCTTAATTGCATTTGTAGTGAGAATTATTGAACATAAGTTCTTTGAATCATGTAGGTTAAACAATGTACCATGTATGGTTCTGGATTTGGGTTAAAAGATAGTAAAACAAGACCATTCTTATTGTAGACACCTAAAAATCCTTTAGAAAATAAAGTATTTTTATTTTCTGAAAAAGTCCTTGATGACATCATCATTAATTAATTAATTAATTAATTTTTATGCCATTGAATCCCTTTATCTTAATTGAAAATATTTAATTAAGGAATCCCTCCCAAAAATGTTTAAATCTTATTTAAACATTATTTCCTTATTTATTAATTATTTAATTAATAAATTGACCAAAAATCCCAAAATAAATAATTTATTTATTTTTTGCACAAAACTTGGCCAATTTTCTTAAGACCACTAAACTCTTCCAAAATCTTCTAATCCTTCTTTAATTTCGATTAAAGGATAATCCCATCATTTCCTTACCCTAATCCTAACTAAAATTATTTAATTAAGATTAAATATTAATCCTCATGTTTATTAAAAATGTTTTAATAAATATCTCCTCAACCCAAACCTTCAAAATAAATAAAATTTATTTATCCTTATCCTGGGAAGTTTTAGACTCTTCTAGAAAGTCTTCATCCTCATCCTAAGCCTATCTCTAATCCCCCATTTAGCCTAATCCACCCCATCCACCCATACTAACCAAGCTTAGCTACTAACTCACCCACCCTCATAAATGCCATCCACTTGCCCATCTCTAACATCCCTAATCTAATCCTACCCTTAATCATTTGCACAATCCTAAACAAGCTTAAGACTTTCCTAAGCCAAGCCAAAGTCTATCCCCTCAAAATTTCCCAACCACCAAGCCATAAATGCTACCACAAAGCCATAAATGACTCTTGCAAGCCCATTTATTGCTCTTACAAGCCATTATGAGGGCCTTTATGAGCTTTGAGCCTCCTTTGTTGACCCCTTAACTCCTCTTGCTCTAACCAATGACCCTATGACATGTGTCACTCCCTGATTGGCTGTAAGGAAGCACAATCCATGTGCTCTCCTCTCATGCAATCTGAGCCCTCCATAAGCTTTTCTCCATCCTTGCATCTTAACCCTAAAACCCTCAAGCCCTTAGCCTATAAATTGGATCCCCTCCCAAGCCATTTTAACACACTCCATCATCCTAAAGCCATAATGTTGTTTTGAGAGCAAGTTTCACATCAACCACCATATATCCACATCCAAAATCCAAATCCTCCATTGAAGCTATTTTGAGTATTTGAGCATACATACCAAATCTAAGAAAATAGACACATCCCTAAAACAAGAGAACAATCCCATTGAGAGAGCCCCTTAATGGCTCATATTCTCATTTGAGTTGTTTCCTCTTTGTCTCACTTTATGTTATGTTTAATAAGTTTGTAAATGCTTTTGATTTCTTAATTTAGTATTTCTTGCATGCTTATTCCTCATATACACTTATGACCTTGCCGATTTACAACTACAATAGTTATCAGAAAACTTGGGAGCCATAAGGGAAAAAAAAAGTACACAATGCAAATTTGGTTCAATACTTGTTTGTATAATTTTCTATGTGTAGAACACTTTTCCCATATTTGGTAAAGTATCTTGGAAGACTAACAGATTAGTTGTAGTACAGATTGGTGAATTTATAAAAGAAGTCAATGAAAAAAAGATAGAGGATTCCAGTATCGCTAGTAGAGAATAATTTTAATCATGTCCTTTTTCTAGTTAATGTTGATTTCACATATGCACAAGTTGTTGTTCCAAGGGTGAGATGGCTCAGACCATTTCCTTATGAGATTAATGTTGATGAGGCATTTGTAGCCATCACTACTTTACTAGAAGAAGAAGTAGATAAGGTGCTACTACTTTTGGAAAATATGATGTAGCAAAGTCAAATATCACAATGGATTTAAAGGAACCTTCTATGATGATAAAAAATAATAAGCTTGTGAAGAAACTCAAAGAAAAATTTGGTGAAGGGACAGAAAGAGATGAAGAATAGGAAGATAATAAAGATGATGAATATGCACTTTTTCAAGCACCACTTTCTCTCACATAGGGTCAAGGTGAGGACCAAGGAGAAGAAGAAGTAGAAATTGATGAAGGTGCCAAGGGAGAAGAAGGCAATGAAACATGTGTTTCCATAGAAGAAAAGAAGAGAAAAGAAAACAAGCCAACAATAAGTAAACCTAAAGGGCTTGTGAAACCAAAGCATATAGTTCCTATTACTAGGGCTAGCACAAGAGCTACTAGCAAGAAGACTCAAGAGGTTCAGAAGCCTAAAGGCAAGAGAGCTAGTAAAGCTACACAAGGAGATGAACTTGAGTAGAAGAAAAGAAGGAAGTGTATTGCTCTAGCTAAATCAGATGAGGAGAGGACAATGTCAGATGATAATAACCAATTCAAAGTGGTAAGTTATAGTCCCTCATCTGATTTGGAGAACTTGTATGAAAATATTAAGAACTATGTTGATTTAAGTGGATTTACACATGTTGAGTTTGATAAACTTGGTAAGTTAGAATGTGGATAAAGTAGAAGACCTTATATATGCCATAATGGAAAATTTTAAGAAAATTCCGATTGATATTTCCAACTCTCTACCAAAGAGCCTACATGATAGAGTTGAGAAAAGGTGGAGAACTTGTATGAAAATATTAAGAACTATGTTGATTTAAGTGGATTTACACATGTTGAGTTTGATAAACTTGGTAAGTTAGAATGTGGATAAAGTAGAAGACCTTATATATGCCATAATGGAAAATTTTAAGAAAATTCCAATTGATATTTCCAACTCTCTACCAAAGAGCCTACATGATAGAGCCTCATCTGATTTGGAGAACTTGTATGAAAATATTAAGAACTATGTTGATTTAAGTGGATTTACACATGTTGAGTTTGATAAACTTGGTAAGTTAGAATGTGGATAAAGTAGAAGACCTTATATATGCCATAATGGAAAATTTTAAGAAAATTCCAATTGATATTTCCAACTCTCTACCAAAGAGCCTACATGATAGAGTTGAGAAAAGGTGGAAATATAATCTCATGTCTCATGATAGAGATAAATATTAGAGAGACTACACTTGCAAGAGTCATGCCAGATTTGGACAAATCTGAGATGAGAAAAGCTATTAATAACTACAAGGGAAGATTTTCTCCAAAGTACTGATCTTTTAACATTTTACAGAACAAGATTGAAGTTGTTGTCTAGCAAAGCACACAAACATGGAAGGTGATCTATGGACTAAAAATACAAAAGGATATTGAGCAAGCACCTAAGGAAGTAGGTGAAGACAAAGTAGAGTTAGAGGTAGTTGAAGAAATAAATGATAAATCTGAGGCAATAGTTGAAGAAGAGTAACAACCAGACCAAAATGTACCAGTAGTACAAATGCTGAGTGCTAATCCTCAAGAAAATATAGTAAAGGTTAAGGATGTGTCTGACACCACCATTCAGAATATCAATCCCCTCGAGAGGAGGATATGTAGAAGATATTGCCCGATTCTATGACCAAGGAACAATTATGCAGTCATCATGTGTTGGTGAGTGTGGATGAGATTGAGAAGGCTGAATTGGCATCTATAAGGGAGAAACCACAAGCATTATCCATTGCTCCCAGTCAATTTGTAGAAGTACAACCTACTATGCATATGGTAGTATACCACAGGAAGGACATCATGCCTTCACATATCAACACCAATGTACCTACAATTACAATAATTGAAAAAGAAAGGGCATCAGTTCAAACAAGTTAGGAAGCCAATCCTACACCTACACTGCAAACACAAGGTGGAGAAGAAAATAAAGAGAAAGAGAAGGATAGGACTAAATATTTAGTCTTGATTACATATCCAGAGGAAGTAATAGCAATACAAACACTAGTTATATTATCAACTACTCCTAGTCAAGCACTTTACGGGCCAAGTACTGAAGCTACACCATTACAAGCATCAAGGCCACGTCCTAGCACATCTAAGGATGATAAGGTTGTTGGAAATATAAGAGGAGTAACTGAGAGGGGAGGGGTGAATTAGTTACTGCAAAACAAATCCTAGATCCCTTAGATTTCAATACAAATCAAAACATAAACTCTAATTAAACTATATTTTGTTGTTACTCAAAAAACACACATGCACTCGATTTACACTAGCAAATGTTGTAACATCAAATAATGAGAATCAAGTATAATTTGGAAATAACTAAATATACTTATCTTAATGTGATTAACCTTAAGTTTAACTTAGTTGCATACACATAAAAGAAATAGCATGAACACAACTAACACAAAGATTTAACATGGAAACCCAATTTGGGAAAAAACACCAATTATAACTAGTTATTGATTTTCACTCTTCTGAAGTGAGCCCTTTTAGGAGGCAAACCTGTTAAAGGTTACACAATACACTATTAGTTGTGACCCTATTAGAGGATTCAATCACCTTGTTATGAGTGGCCTTGTTAGAGGTCTTTAAGACACTCCAAATAGAAATGTCACCTTATTAGAGGATTTACAAATAGTTGTTAAGCCAACTCTATTAAGAGATTTAGATCACTACTACAATGATTAGAGAGTAACAAAAAAATGACCTAAATTCTTATGCAACTAAATTTCTAATTAAAGATCTCAATCCTAGCTTGTATACTTGATCCTTTCTAATCAAGTGTATCTTTGTAGCTCAACAAGGATATTATGCTTATCCTTCTAATTTTCTTCCTCTAAGTATCTTAAATACTTATGTTATATTCCACACATTCAATTCTCAACTTGACCTTATATTTATATCTTACACACTATCAAGTTGGCTTGAATACAACTTAGAATACTTAATATTCATCTCCTCCATCGACAAGAACCAACAATTAAATCAATTGAACTCAATATGCCAAAACAAGAAAATCCTTCGTTAGCCAACCCTTCTTGGTCGATAATAACTCATAAATGATCTTGTTGTGTTAACCAAGTAAACTTGGTTAGCACTACATATTCACAAAGTTCCTTTGGTAATTGAGTGAGCTCAATTAACACTAGTTCAATCCAAAATTTTCTTCATTAACAAAATGAGCTCGATTAACACTCAACTTCTATAAACTTTCCTTTGACAACTGAGTGAACTTGGTAGACACTATCTTTTAAACATGGAAAACTCTAGAATGCTCGGTAGACACAAGAAACTATCTCCATCACCCAAGTGAGCTTAACATACATTAACTAGCATTGATATGACATTTTGTGTAACATCAAAGATAATACATAATTAATAAATTATTTTCAATAGAGATGACATCCTATGGTGACATCAACTTAGTTGACGTGATTGAGTTATCAAAGTACAATTTTTCAACAATCACAATAGAGAAGATGATCATATTGCAAGATGATCTAGCAAGAAAGAAACACCAAGAACTACTCAGAAGGGAGCATAGGAAGAAACAAGTGCTTCATGAGATCAAGGATATATTTCTTGATGCATTTAACCTCCCTGCACCTGATGAAACCAAGCCAATCATTAAGCAATTGCAAAATATGTTAGAGAAAATCAATGATGAATACCTAGATATCAATGTAAAATTATTGGAATGGTCTGAGAATAAATTTCAAACCAAGGTGGATGATAGATATCTAGTTCCATTATGGGCTATACTAGGTTGTGTTAGTAACCAAGATTGAGGATGTAAAGAAAGTCTTAGAGAATATTTTCTCTTTGTACACTAAGTTGTGTCATACAACTCTATTCACAAAAGAAGTGCAGTGACATATTGACACTCTACAAGGAGATATGAAGCTAACAAGTACTACTCTACAAAATTTTCCAGCTCTGAGTCAAAAGCACTTTAGGAATTTTTTGAACTCCCAAGGTTAGTTAGCAACATTGCAAGCTCAAGATGCTAATATCTAGGCTACACTGATCAATATCTAGTCCATGTTGACCCCACACATGGAGATACTACACCAAAAACTACCCTATAGAAATAGTTATGAAGAAAGATCCCCATCTTTCTACACATGAAGGTTTAGTTAACCTTGCTACTAAGTTATCTATCCAAATCAAATCATTTGAAGTAGCATGTGATAACTAGGATGCAACTCTAAAGATAATACTTGAGGTCCATAAAACTTTCTTGGAAAAATGCACTATACATGTATAACCCTTTGGCATAAGTGTTAAAATGGGGGAGAAATAAGTAACCGGGAGACAAGTTTTGGGGAGACATAAGAATAAGAAAAAGGAGTCAAAGATACAAAAAAAGCACAAGACAGTTCAACATATGTAGAGTCTACTTAGTAGGAGTATTTAGTTTTAGAATCATAATAGAATAATCAACTCAAGGGGAGTTATGACTGATGAGTAACAAGTTTTTGCAAAATTTTGAAGTTTTGAAGTTTTGTAGGTAAACAAATATTATTTGAGTTATGCTTGAAGAGCTAAGGATATTCATGCAAGACCAAGTATTTTGCCACTCATGTCAAAGAGGGAGATTGTTAATCTTAGATTGGATTTGACATATGAGTGATAATATACTTAAGTCATTTACTTAGTTATGCCGAACAAGTAATGCATCCCAAGCATAAATTTTCAAATAGTATATCCTGAGCAAGAAATATATAGATGTGTCAAGTAACTAGTAAGTGTCAAGTCACTCAAGTGTCGAGTAGATAGTAAGTGTTGATTCATTCATATGTTGAGTGATCAGTGGATGCTACATCATTTAGAGGTCAAGTTACAACATTGAAGTTGTGGTTGATGTCGAGCATCAAGGACTTCAAGTGTCCAGTAAACAATCTTGGACATAGTTGTTTGTAATGGCACAAACTTTTATGTAAACCATTTTTTAGCCAACTTAAGGATTGTTTTATGATTCTAGATGATAAGGACACATCTTTATTAAGAATCCATATGCTACATGCAACCAATCAAAAAAAGGGAAAGATTAAGTGGCAATATGGGTGAATCACAATAGTTGATTCATACCTAACCCTAAGTCACCTAGGTCTTCTTAAGGAGGACAAACCCTAAACTTTTTTTGAGTGTGGAAGGAGAAAATAGTGAAGTTTGCATGTGCTAACAAAACATTCATGGCGACTATGGAGTTGTGATTGAGATACATTGCAAAATAAATTAGACAAGAACAAAGGAAAGGAATTAGAGGACAGAGGAGATACATATGATCAGTGAGGATCAAGTACACCTTAGAAAAGAGGTGATCTATTATCTAGCAGTAGAGTGCTAACCATAGGATCATTGCTAAGACATTCTCAAAGCTGAATTAGTTAAATGTCTTAAAAGAGTAGTATTAATAGGCTATTGTAAATCCTTTATTAGGGTGCTTACTTCATTATAAGTTAAATTCCTTTTATCATACACACTTCCAATAGGGTGTTGAAATCCTTTAACAAAGTAAAATCTAACAATCTTGTAAGCCTTTAATAAGGTAGACCTTTTACATGATAGATCATGTTCCATGATCAAACATTGTAACCTTCATTGGATACACTTTATTACTATAGTAGTGAAGATATGTGGGTGTCATCCTCATCTCAGTTTTACCTTCCCATTGGAGGGTTTCTGAGTAACCAAATATCTTGTGTCACATATATGCTGAATGTTATTTGCTTTCATACTATGGATGAATATGTTTAGCTAGCTATTTCGATTTGCATGCAACTTGTGAGATGGATTTGTGGTCAATAAATTTATGATTAATGTTTTGAAGGACTAATTTACTGTCACAACCCACTAAATCAGATACCAAATAATTTAGAATTAAATTGTTGCTTAGATTAAAGTAATAAAATATTTTTTAATTAGATTGGAACAACATATAGTAACAAATTTGTTATAAGTGATGATGTGAGGTTTTAAAGAAATAGTTACAAATTTGAGTGGAAAAGAAATAGTTAGAAAGCTGAGCAAAAAGAAAACAAACTATTATTGCAGAATAAAAATTAACATAAGAAGTTTTGATAAATGGCGGGCCTAATTTTATGCTGAATAGGGCTTATCCCTTGGATGAATGTTTTTCTCGATGAACCTGCACAAAAATGCTTTCCACTCGCATGGTGATACCCTTCAAAATCTTTCTATGAATTAGTACTCAGATGCTTTTAGATGGCATTGTCATCTACTATGCTAACCCACAACTATCACTCCCACAGATTATTCAATCCTCACACAAACACTTTCTCCTTTGCTAATGGTTCTCGTAGGCATTCATCTACGCGTGCATCACAAACACACAAACTTAGGTTAATACAAGCTGTCTACAGCCCAAACACCATGAATCAAAAAATCAAAACTTTATGTAGTGAGTGACAGTTGGAGGAAGCAATGGCCATTTTGCAGACAATGGAGAAGCGAGACATTCCAATTTAGTTGAGCCCGTATGTTTGTTTGTTACAAACCACTGTGAACATTCAAGACCTGGAACAAGACTATGGTAAAGAGGAATATAGATCTTTATACCTCGGGATATGAGACAAATCATTTCCAATCTAGGTTTCTATTTAGTACATACTAAAATGGATAAGCATTTTTCTAAAAGATCACTTCAAAGGCATACTATTCAGCGGTGCTTTCTAAGAGAGGAATAAAGATCCAGAGGATAAGGTTTGTACGAGTATGGAGATTGATGTCTCTAGTCAACTAAAAGGAAATAATTCTCTTGTGAAGAAAAGGCCATAGAGATTGATCAGGGGATTTATAATCATAATGAATCTTCTTTTGATGAGCGATATAAGGTATGGATAAAATTTTCAGAGATTTGGGTTGTTTTTGAAGTGGTATTATTGATATATTTATATTAGGAATTTTATTCTCTTTTATATGTGGTCTTCTTAGTGAGTAGTTGAATGTTTTTCTAGTATCTTAATGGGAAGACAAATTGCTTGGTGAACAACCATTTTAATAGGACTTATCAATAGTTCTCTTCTTGGTTGATTACCTTTTCTATAATTATATGTACATAATTTTGTATATGAAATTGATGGGTTTATGGGTTTACTATCAAGAATTAAAACACTTTGCCTCTTACTATGGATAATCTAATTTTCCATTATTTCATGACTAAATACATGCTCTTATTGTTCATTTAGTGGATGTTTTGTGTGACCAAACCATTTAGAAATATTTTCTTTCCCTTTAGCTTGTACAGACTAATGATTCCATGTTTTGTAAAAGGGAATGCTTTAGCTTGTACAAACTAATGATTCCAGGTTTTGTAAAAGGGAATGGTATTCTTGTTGATGATTAGTAAATTTTCCTTGAGTTGGATTGAGCATTCTTGTGTTGGTATCTTTCTTGAATTTGTGAGTGCACCCAAGACTTTTACACTTTTCTAGGATTCCAGTTGGTATGTGGAAGAGTAGGTGGATCCTCTCACATATACCAAATTTCCAAAAAGAAACAAAAGTCAATATATAAAACTTACATAGCCAAGACATTATATTAATTTGCACACCTATAACACCATGTGCAAAGATCTGAGTTGATAAGCCTGTTGTAGAGATCATAGCCTTTGGGGTATATAGCCTATGTTTACCTACTTAACTATCAAACATGTGGATTTTTTAATAGAAATTATCAATAATGGGGAAAAATTATGAATCTTCATTTGAGATGATGTATTCATTTTCCTTAATGTTGTCTTATAGAATTGACATTAATAGTGGATAGGATACTTTCTATCAATCAACTCTTATTGTTTTTAGGTGTTAGCCTAAAAGACACTTGTGATCAATATTCCTCATAATTGGGAATATGTAATTATCCAATATTAGATTTGCGATCTAATTTTTTAGTTTGTTGAGGCCTCTATTGATTTTGATTAGGGATAAGGAATGTTTTGGAATACTGTACACGCTATATATTGAATATAGGTGTTACCATTAGCCTAGAAGAGTGAGTATTTTATCATTACTATGCTTTCCATAATTAAAGTTCTTGAAGTAAATGGCATATCAAACTATATGAATAAATAAAGGAAGTATTAGGAAATTGATATGTTTGTTAATCAAGTGGATGTAATTTCCTTTATATGTATAAAACCTCAAAGAAAATCATGCTTTTACCAAGTTTGATGATGAAGATGATAGTTTCATAAAGTCTTTTAATGATATTATGATGATTTCACATGGCTTGTTGTGGATGCCACATTATGGATTACTCATGATTCTTATTTTTCATGTTTCACATGCATATATGATGGTATGTTGTGAATTGGAAATATAGATAAGTTATTTTAATTATTATAAGATGGATACTGATCTAATTATACAATTTTTTTTTCCAGAATGTCTATGTAGTATATTAATTTAGAATATGATTTTGGTACTACACAACTCCATTACTTTCCTCTTAGTTTTGTGTGTTTAGACTATCTCGTTGTCGGGTTGGGTATCTTTCATGTTAGGAAAGATTTCGGGGAAGCTTAATAGCTTTGTGGTAGGGTGGTAAAGTACTCTTACAATATTCTTGCTCTTGTGTTCTTAGATAGGTTTTGGAGCTCATTTTAATTTGGTCATCTTGGTTAGACCATCTGGTATCTAGAATATGGTATTAGTAATCTGGTAACGAATTTATGGTTTCTTTTAAATTTGAGCATATATGTATATGTATCATTTTGTTTAAAGTTAATGATAGTTAATCAACTAATGTTGACTGGTCAATATTCAAAAGACTTTGACTCGAATTGAATTTTTCACAATTTAAGGAGATGGTCGATGTGGCATTGGTTTTGCAGGGGCAGTCATTACATTCACCCTCCCCACCCCCACCTCTTAGAGTTTACTTTCCCTATTGTATTTCCAACATGCTTTTCTTGCAAAATTTAGAAGAAGAGTTTTCTAATTCTTTGGATATCTTGGAATTACATTGTGCAATATCTAGTTCCTAGTTTGCTTACAATAAAGTTGAATTTATGATCACTCATTCTAGATAGATTCCTAAGAAAGACATATTAGGCATGGGGAGATCACTAGATATTTGGACAATATTGGGGTTTCTCTTTTAAATATGTGGAATTGGTTTCTTGGTAGACTTAAGAGAAAATATTCAATTAGAATAATATATTCTTATCATTAGTAGAAAAAATACAAGTTGCAAATAAAATTTGTGTTTCTTCCCATGTTTATTAATCATCTCATTAGATGACATCACCCAAAAAATATGAAGATTTGAACAAACTTACTCAAAAATTTATTTGGTCTATATGGGACAATAGTGCCAAATTTATTTTTTCTTCTCAGTTTCATTGCATTCAACCAAGCCATAGTGATAGGTTGGAAATTCTCGATCCTAAGACTTAGGGGTTGTATCTTTCTACAAAATGGATAATGAGAGATTCTAAAGGAGATAAACCATGGAAAAAACTTGTCTGTAACTGAGTGTTGCAAGCTACCACAAATAATAAATGGTGAACAATTAGTTGGCTTAGCAGATTATCATGACTCTATTTTTTAAAATCAAGGCACCCTTACCCCTACAATCCATCTAGAAGGCTTCACATGATGTTTGTCAATTTTAGTGGAATTCTTCCTCTTTCCACCATGGGTTCAGCTTTACATCTTCATTTATTTGGTTGGACAAGCTTGTTCAATACCAGAATCAACCACTTGCTATTTGTTTTTCAAAGCATGTCTCTTATTTGTTCAAGAAAGGTGTATGACAATTTAAGGACATTTGAGACTTTAGTATTTTTGCGTAGCATCGTGGCTGACGATAAAAAATTAGATTGATCTAGATAACAAGTATAAATCATTTATCATATTTGTGTAGTCATTAGTTCCTCTCAAGTTTCCATTAAAATCTGCACTGTTAGAATCTGAAAAGATTAATAACCCAGAAAACTAGTGCAAAGAGTAAATATCTAAACTATGAATGCAAATGATACAAAATCAAAATAGCATCATAGAGTTAGTCTCCAAGAGAGTAATGCAAATGCTGGAAGCAAAATAGCATTAAGAGGATGCAAAAATAAGAGATGCAAATACAAGCCAGGTAGCATGCTTATATAGGCTAAAAAGAGGGAGGAGGTGGCAACACCAACCAATGAGGAGCAACCATCTATCGGACTAAAGATAGCAAAGTATCTTCCCAAGATAGCTAATGGATGCTCACATGTAGGAAGGTGACACCTCACAACCATTCACCTAATAAGACATACTTTATTAACCTAAGCGAGATTATTAAAAGTGTAGGAAAAACCTAGCAAAATAGAAAAAATAAAAAACTACACTAACACCCCCCCATAAGCGAAGCTTAGGTGGATGTAGAAATGGGTCCCGGCAACGAGGCCATGTTAGGTACCCAAGTACAATGCAAGAAGATGCAACCTCTGAAAGTGGGAAAAGAGAGAAAACCACAAGGGAAAAACCCTCCCCCAAAAAGAGGTAAGAACCTAGTGAAGAACTGAAGAAGTCTCCCACTAGGAAAATTGTCCCCTAAAACAGGAACAAGGAGTGATCATGAAGAAGCAACATCACTGAAGCATGAAGAACCACAAAACTCTGTCAAAATGCTGATCTGTAGAACCCCCATGGAAATAGAAGGCACGAACCATCAACCAAAGGAACCTCCATGGAAATAGAAGGCACAAACCATCAACCAAAGGAACCTCCATGGAAATAGAAGGCACGAACCATCAACCAAAGGAACATAGAACAACAATATATCCTCCCCTTAAGGTAGCTGAGGTGACAGGCAGCTGAAAAGATGGGCCAAAAATCTCCTACAACACAGGAGCCAAACACATCGAGACTGAGGTACAAACACAAATAAAGGCATGTGTCGTCGACACTACATGAGGAATTAGAGAAAGAGGGCCTATAAGTGGCAAACAACTATCCCCCCCATGGCACTTTATATAATAGTGCGAGTACAACAAATCACAATGATGAAAAGGATCCCAAAATGCAAGAGTGGCACTTTATCTCAGTGCGTTGCATAAAGATGCTTACAGTGAATATCAACAATGATCAGAAAAAAAACATAAGGCTGAAACAACAGAAGGTAAAGCCCAAAACGAAGCAACTGAAGCAACAAAATCGATCTCCGAAGCTGAAACAAACAGAATATCCACTAGAATGCTAAAATGCAAAAGACTGAATAGGATGTGTCTGGAACAGAATCTGGAACAACAACCAGCATCACTGGAAAGAGCACAGAAAGAGCTTTTCAACGATATGACCCCTCATTGAATCTTGTGTGCCAAATAATGTTTCTAGCTTTGTCCATACTTCATTTGGTGTATCCAAAGACTCAATATGAAATAGCAAGTCAGGAGAAACAGACAAACACAATGTTCCATATGCCTCATCACATTTGTTAAACCACTTAGGCTTGTCTTAATCTTTAGCAGGTTCAGTTTCAAGTCCCATAGTTATCCTATTTAATCCAGCTTTCCTTAAGTGAATTATCATGCGCGATTTCCACTCAAAGTAATTGTATGGAGTTAGGATGGGCATATTTGTTTGATCCATGATGAAGGAATGCAAAGAAATGCTAAAAGGAAGAGAATCCAGCCACGACAATGCCCCCCCTTTTTACTCAATCAAAGAACCCCCCCCCCCCCCCCCCCAAAGAAATATGATTTGGTACTTTATTTTAGTGCATTTACAATTACCACTAGAAAGAGATGTTTAGTGGTCTTGATTTCAATGCATTACAAACCCTCATGAAGAGCATATGCTAAAAGTGAAACTTGGGCACAATAATCAAGGAAACAAATAGCACCACTGCGATCTACTCAAAAAATCATGCACTTTCAAAAAAAGAATCGCCTCGATACGAGGTCGTATGAGAAAGTTATGATCCTCCAAAGTTTCCAAAACGAGAACTGTGCACAGTCACGGCTGAGAATCTGCAATTTCTGAAGAATTCATGCATGAAAATCAAAAACTAACTCCATTAGTGGATAGAGCACAAAACAATAGCCAAGTTCATAACAAGAATCATCAAAATCAGAGTCCGTATGAGAAAGAACGAGACATTTGAAAACTGCATTCAGATCTGCGGCTGCCAACGGAGAGGGGTATGGCTGTAGCTTTGCATGCTCGATTCTAAAAAATATACAACTTGCATGCTAAATCTAAAAGATACCCAGATGGTTTTTCGGGGCTGCAAACAAAACCCAGAAAGCGTTTTTCTTGCTGATGAACAAAAGATGTTGTTGTAGTGTAAATCAAACGCTTTTAACAGTAAAAAATGGCTCCAAAAATCAGAAAACGACTCCAGCAACCAAAATATGACATGCAAATGCTGGATCAGCTTCTTAAGTCCATCAATGGCATGCTGGAACCTACAAAACTGATTGAAAACTCCAAATAGGCAAGTTGGTTGTCAAATTTGAGATTGAAACCCCAAAGAAAAACTGTTTTTGTCAAAACTTTTCTGATTCTCAGGATCATCCAAAGATGCAAGAGAAGAGCATACTTCGTTTTTCAAAAAACTACAATAAAATTTATTTGCCCCCCCAAATCTCTCAAATAAGGAAACTAAAATCTACTCTTGCACATAGAAAAGCTCTGATACCATGTTAGAATCTGAAAAGATTAATAACCCAGAGAACTAGTGCAAAGAGTAAATATCTAAACTATGAATGCAAATGATACAAAATCAAAATAGCATCATAGAGTTAGTCTCCAAGAGAGTAATGCAAATGCTGGAAGCAAAATAGCATTAAGAGGATGCAAAAATAAGAGATGCAAATACAAGCCAGGTAGCATGCTTATATAGGCTAAGAAGAGGGAGGAGGTGGCAACACCAACCAATGAGGAGCAACCATCTATCGGACTAAAGATAGCAAAGTATCTTCCCAAGATAGCTAATGGATGCTCACATGTAGGAAGGTGACACCTCACAACCATTCACCTAATAAGACATACTTTATTAACCTAAGCGAGATTATTAAAAGTGTAGGAAAAACCTAGCAAAATAGAAAAAATAAAAAACTACACTAACATGCACTCCCTGAGAGTGCAATTTTTTCAATTTCCTTTGGTATTGGGGTTTCTCTTTTAAATATGTGGAATTGGTTTCTTGGTAGACTTAAGAGAAATTATTCAATTAGAATAATAGATTCTTATCTTTAGTAGATAAATGCAAGTTGCAAATAAATTTTCATTACTTTTCATGCGTATTAATCATCTTGTTGCATGTCATCACAAAGAAAATATGAAGATTTGAAAAAACTTATTCAAAACTTTATTTGGTCTAAATGGGACAATAGTGCTAGATTTATTGTTTCTTCTCAATCTCATTTCATTCAACCAAGGCATACTGGCTGGTTGGAAGTTCTTGAGCCTAACACTTAGGGGTTGTATCTTTTTGCTAAATGGATAATAAGAGATTCTAAAGGAGATGAACCATGGAAAATACTTGTTTGTAACTGAGTGTTGCAAGCTACCACAAATAAAAAATGGTCAACAATCAATTGGCTAAACAAGATTATCGTGACTCCATTTTTTAAAATCAAGGCACCCTTACCCCTACAATCCATCTAGAAGGCTTCACACAATGTTTATCAATTTCAATGGAATGCTTCCTCTTTCCACCATGGTTTCAACTTTACATCTTCATTGATTTGGTTAGACAAGCTTGTCTAATACCATAATCAACCACTTGCTATTTGTTTTTCAAAGCATGTCTCTTATTTGTTCAAGAAAGGTGTATGAGACTTTAAGGACATTTGAGACTTTAGTATTTTTGAGTGGATATCATGGCTGAAGATAAAAAACATTTGATTGATCTAGATAACAAGTATAAATCATTTATCATATTTGTGCAGTCATTAGTTCCTCTCAAGTTTCCATTAAAATCTGCACGCGAAGAGAATGCAATTTGTTTAACAATTGGAAATGTTTTTCTTCGTCTCATTTTAACAATCTTCCAGATAAGATAGTGTATTTGCATTCCTTGCCTCATTGATTTATCCTTCCGTGTCTTAATAAAAAATGCAAATGCAGATTTAGTGTGAGAAAATCGATCAACATGAGTGCACAAGTTTTTAAATCCAAAGCTAATGTAGATTCTCAGTTGTTCCAGCCTAGAAGGTTTTATACCATCAATTACCTATAGGTGACAAATTCAAATACATTGCAATGCAACCAATTAGTTGCCCATTTTGCATGCATATTGAAGATATATAACATATATTTTTGGACCATCCCTTCATTAAAAAATAATGGAATGTTGTCGTTAAAAACATTTTAGATATTTTTCATCATAAATGGAATTAGAAGGAATCTCTCTTTGGCTTTGTCTTGTATAATTATGTTATTGTTTATTATATTTGGCAAGTTATTTTAAGACATATTTAGAAAGTAGATGCACTACTATTTTTTCCAATAATCATTTTTAGGAAAGGGACATCTTAATGTTGTACTTTGATATAATTTTTCAGGCTTCTTTTTTGTTGTCTCAGATTTCATATTTATCTAAAATGAATCCTTCAGTAGCTAGAGAAACTTAAAGATCATGTGAATTAGCTTCAAAATAATTATCATGGGGATCTTTGCAAAGTGTTTCACTTTGTTCATGCAATGCCAAGTGTTGACCTATTTCATAAGTGGTTTGTCATGTCCCATTTGTATGATATTGTCATTATTGATTTGCATTAAACTATATATCTATCTTCTAGGTACTTGATAAAGCTATTATTCTTTATAACTCTATGTCAATTCAATTTTTTTAAAAATTGTATTATTTATTAAACCTTAAAATACATTAAAATAATTGAACTATCATAGCCAATAGTAGCGACCATGAAATTCTAGACTGATTTTCATGCTTGTTCAATTAAAAAATATATTATCATTCCTTTTCTATCTCTCTATCCATTTTCTGGAAAAAGAAAAAAAGAAAAAAAAGCAAACAAAAAAAACTAGCACTTGCACCTTAGAAGGGTGCAAGAGTTAAGTCGATAGTCTTGTATACTTTTAATTGCATAATTAAATAGTTAGTACCATAATTTTGGTTATAATTAATTTTTTCAATTCATATAACATATTTGATAGAATATTTCTATTTGTACTTCTTTATGTTACTAGAATAAATATATTTTGTTTCAAGCACAATATGATTTATGTGGACTTCCTCTTTTTTGTAAAACTCTATATGGATTACTTTGCATTTTGGAATATTTGTCAAAGGTAAAAGTGGGTCAAATATAGTGCCACCTACTGATTTCACTCTAGATATCTCATATAATCTATTATGTAAATGATATTACTAATCTCACTAAGAGCTCCATTAACAAGTCTTGCTTCTATCCAAATGTTTGTTGTAAGCATATGTGTTGTCTATTGTAGAGGAGGACATATTTTTCTAGTTTCTCATATTGCATCTAAGTGTTTTTCTTTTCTCACACAATTTATTTCTATCTTTATTGCAACCAAGTGATTCAATTATTTTAGCATATTTTTACTATATAACTTTTATTTTTACTATATAACTTTTCTACCTTGTTAGTAAAAGATAAGTGCATAGATGTATCCAATTCTCTAGTGTCATCAACATTGAAGTGCAAATCTGAATGAGTCATTAGATGCCCCCAATCATTTTCTAGTAGGCTTGCATCTTTTATATGTTATGCAGTAGTTGACATAATTCTACTTGCATGTTATTATCATCTTCTTGTCCAATTTTTTTTTGTAATGTAACAACTTTTATAAATTGGTCCCATGGTAACTTGGCATTTGAATGTGATGTGTAAATTGATTTTCCATAACAAGGAGCAGAGTTGTGCTAGGTCATCAGAAAGTATAATCAGTACCAAAGTATACATGTTTTCGAGGAGGAAATGCCTCTCATATATGACTATAAATTTTAAGTAGGATCTTTGAACCTATAAAGATTATTTCATCAATAAGGATCTATTTGACATGTTTTAAATCTTCTTGGTAATGAAATAAATTGTGCCATTAAAAAAGAGAACTCAAACACACTCCCTATCTTTGCATTTATATTGTTATCACTGACACATATAGACACAACTTTTTTCACCCTCCATGTCTGTATCTTATCTTACCCACTAGTCCCACCTACATCCCCCCCCGCTCTCTCTCTATCTTGTCTACTCTTCATATTCCTCCATATTTGTACATCCAATTATCCCTTCTTCTCAATATCTCGCTCTAGATATCCATATATTTTTATCCCTTCATCTCCATGTCTATCATGTCCCCTTTTCAAATAATTAAAAATAATAATCTTTGCTAAGGCAGGCAGGCCCAAAAAGGTGAAGTTTCAGCAAAAGGGGATAATCTTTGGAAGTGAATGGACTAATAAATGAAAATTATTATTAAAATATGTTTTATTAACCCCTCTTGGATGTGAGTTAGGGTTATGCCATCTTTTAAGGGGTTTGGAGGCATTTTGGGCTCGTGCCAGAACTTGATTTTTGCTCATTTCTTTGTTATTCTTCTGAGGCTGCCAAACCTGTGGAGAAGGAGACCCAAGAACGGGAGTTTGCAGGTTTCCAAGGAGACCCAAGAACGGGAGTTTGTAGGTTTCCAGGAAGGCTAAGGATGGGAGTTTGAAGCCATTCCATGTGCATGCTTATACAGAGTTTGCCTTTGTGCTGAATAGTGCAGATTTGTGGGTTTTCGGGTGTGTTTTTTGGTATGAGTTTGGTGTTTTCAGTTGAGTATTTCATATCAGTTTGGTTGCTGTTGTATTTCAGACTTTAAGATGTTAAAATGGAGCTGAATATATGTATTGGTACGTGATTAAACTTTTGAGATAGATTATTACTATTTTTGTGGTGTTTCCGAGCATTTTTGTGTTAATTTTGGGAGCCCGATGAGCATAGTTTTTGTCCTACATTTGTGAGCTGTTGTGTAAAGGCTATACAAATCTGGAAATTTCATTTTGTAGGCCATTATGCTGCTGAAATTTCTATAAAAATGTCCATTTTCAGATTTATTAATAATTTGTGAAGTTGTGAAGTTTTTTGGCACTATTTCGGACATACCCGATTTGGGTTTATTTGAGAAATTGGTGGATCTTTGTAATATTGGTTGTTTGAATATATGATTTGAGGCTTGAAATATCATGTAAAATCAGAAAACAGACATTTCAGTGGTATCAGAGCCATGATCTTGCCAGCCTGAGGGTTTGTAGAAGTTTGCATGTCAGTTTTGACAACTACCCAGATCTTGCATGTCAATTTTGACAACTACTCAGATCTTGCATGTCATAATTTATGGTTGCATGTTGCTTCTAATCAGATGCATGTCAAAATCTCTAGTTGCATGCTACTTCTAATCATTTGCATGTTAGTTCTTGGTGAATTTGGTGGTTGCATGTTGCTTCTAATCAGCTGCCTGTCAAAATCTATGGTTGCATGCTACTTCTAATCAATTGCATGTTAGTTCTTGGTGTTTGAAGAAGTTATAACCTATTGGGGTTACACTCTACTTTATTCAGAATGGACAGGTATAGTATAGAGTCTCAGAGGACACGATCTTGGACAATTGATAACCAGAGTCAGAATAGTAGAAAGGATGGTTATTTAGACATTCGAGATAAACTTAGGAAAATAAGCCATGACATGTCTGAACAGTTGGTTGAGCACCACCGTATAATGAATGACATGTTGTCTGATCTAGCTAAGGTGGATAAGTTGACTGGATTTCTATTTGGCAGATTTTCTCACAGGGCAGATGACACAATTACCAAGAACTTGCATGAGGATTTTGAGAAACTAGCTTATAGCCAGGCAAAGGTTTATAATTATACTCTTCCACAAGAGGTAGTGGGTTTAGATGATGATTATGAGGATGTTGTTGTGCATGATGGTGAGATACCTGGTAGAGATGAGCAGACATTGAGCATTCATGACTTTGTTGAGAAAGAGTACCAGACACAGTTAGATGCTTCATCACATGAGGTTGAGGCAGGTAGTACTCCACATGATTTGTCTAGCCAGCTGAAGGTGAACAAAGATAGTATTGTGACTTCATTATCTCATCATGACAGTATGTGGGATATGATAGAGGATCACATTTAGATGATTCAGTTATAGGGTAGACATAAGGGAGTTCAGGCAAAGTCTCCTTGTGTTGACTTACGAGCAATTAGGGAAGGAATGGGAATGATGAAGTTGAGTTATTTACATCTTCTATCAGATCATGACCATCTTCTTATCCTTGTCGAAGACTATTCAGATGCCTTGAGGAGGAAGGAGGAGGAAGTTGACAGGCTTTCTCACGAGCTTGAGGACACTCGAGCTTCTTTGGTGAATACTCCATTGGCATTACAAGACTGGGAGAGACATGGGGATAAGCATGGCATGGAATTGACTTTAGTTTCATCATATGGTAGATCATATGTGGACATTGATAATGTTGCGAGTTCATCTTGCATTCACATCTAGGATCTAGGGATAATGTTAGACAGGTATGTGGAATTAGTTGGTATTGGTCATATTACTCAGGTGAGAATTTTTCTTGAGTTACTAGCTGATTATAGTTTACGGATATGGACTCGATATTTTTATATTGGCATTTGGGATTCAGTTGACTGGAAATCTTTAACACTTTTTGGTAGCAGTGATTGTTTGGGTGCTATCATGGATTTGATTAGCAGATTGCACGGTGTTGTCCTTTCTTGTGCCAGGAGCTTATCCGATGTTGGTATTAGTTTTTATACACCAGTGTTGGGCTTTGTTCATATATCCAGTCGACCATACTTTCTGGAATGTGTTGATGATATTTCATATTTGGCAGTGTGTACAAATGAGTCCTAGGATCATATTGGCATTGATGACATCCAAGAGGATGCAGTGGGCAGTTTTGAAGACTTAGTTTCCTTGGGTACAAAGGAGTTGGATAGTAGTGCTAATGTTTTTGATACTCCGTATGTTGATATGAGCTTTAGATTTGATTCACAGGATATGGATTGTAATACTCTAGAGACTAGTGACTTTGAGGATACTCCTTTAGACAGTGCATCAGAGGAGGTTTGTAGGAGACAGTCAAGCTAGTGCCATCATGTGTCTAATCAGTTGAGAGTTAGTGACCGAGACATTGCTATCACTTGCCAGCATTTTGATGCTGCTCGTCAGTTGTTAGCAGTTTATGGATGGGGTTCTCCTACTAGTGATGAGCAGGAAGGCAATTATCTTTCCTTGACAGAGATCCACTCTTTATGGGATGCTATTCAGATTTTGAGACAGAATTATATGTAGTTGGTAGCTGAAAGAGATTATCTTATGGAGTGGGGTAGTATAGCATATGATGCATTGTTGGCCAAGGAAGATGAGGTGAGTGAGCTTACTGAGCAGCCTGAGGTGACTTCTAAGATTCTTAAGAGTACACAGTTGGCTTTCAAGGAGTCACAGTTTCATTTGGCTAAGGTGACCATGGAGTTAGAGCGACTACAGTCTTTACCTGATTCTATACAGTCACAAGCTATGGTTTTTGGTGATCTGAGGATGTCCATGGCCGAGATTGTTAGAGATAGTGGAGATGGGGATGCATCCTTCCTTGATACTAACATTGGCATATCAGGTTCATTCCCACTAGAGTTAGGCTCAGTTGAGTTGGGTGTTGTAGCATATTGTTGTATGCCTAACATGGTGGTGGCCTCTAGTACTGATGGCACGGAGACTAGAGATGTATCAAAGATCATGTGTGATGTTGGTGAGTCGGCAGTTGGCATGGTTCTTGCTAGTAATACTACTCCCTTGATGATATCTTCAGAGGTAGTAGTTAGTTCCAACATGGTTAATGTTTCAACATGGTTAATGATCGATTGCAATTAGTTTCATCTAGATTACAGTCTAAGCCACTGACTGAGATTGGCGCATTCTATCAGTATTACACTATAAGGTACGCTCATCAATTTACCTTTGATGACCATGTCGATGAGATGATGATACGGAGATGTACTTTGGTTCCTAGTGCTTATCATCAGTTATGGGATAGTTTAATGCCTTAGGATGAGAGTTGTGATGGGCACGACATGGTGATAGGTTCTACAATTGATAGCTTGATAATACATGACTTAGAGTAGGAGTTTCAGAGTGATGCTTCAGTGGGTGTTGTTATTGATTCTACTCCTTTGGCTATGACATCTCCTGACTTAGCTGGTGATCAGTCACAAGGGGTTGTATCACTTGTTCATGGTGAGCTATTGACTGAGGTTGGTTTTTTTTATCAACATTATATTGCAAGGTATGTACATCAGTTAGCATTTGATCCTTGTGTTGAGGAGTTGATGGCAGGAAAATTTGGTTTGGGTTCCAATTCTTGTTGTTTATCTTGTGATGGCTTTTCACCATCAGGGGTGCATGGTAGTTATGGTTATGACACAGTGGTCGATGATCTACAGAGTTGTGTTGATAGTAGGCATTGTATAGTGTGTGGATTCTCCATACTTGGTACAATTTCATTCGGGAGCATTCACCATTGTTGCAGAGTTGGATTGTACATTTCGTATAGGCCAGTGGAATGCATTGATGGTATGTACTGTGTTGGTAGTCCACTTTACTTGGGTTTTGATGTTCTACGAGTTTGTGTCTTGTGGGTTTCTGACTATGGAAGTTGTGATTTTGGAGTTTGGTTGAGCTATAATTGTCAGTCTGATTATGGATTCCTCTTGGTCATATTGCAGAGGATATTGCAGGAGCCTGTGTTAATTGGTAGTAGTATAGTTCATGACTATATTTGGGATCCAGGTGGATTGATTGGTTTATTGTTCAGCCATTGCTTGAGGACAAGAAATGTTTGGGAGGTGAGGACTTGTCATGTCCCCTTTTCAAATAATTAAAAATAATAATCTTTGCTAAGGAAGGCAGGTCCAAAAAGGTGAAGTTTCAGCAAAAGGGGATAATCTTTGGAAGTGAATGGACTAATAAATGAAAATTATTATTAAAATATATTTTATTAACCCCTCTTTGACGTGAATTAGGGTTATGCCCTCTTTTAAGGGGTTTGGAGGTATTTTGGGCTCGTGCCAGAACTTGATTTTTGCTCATTTCTTTGTTATTCTTCAGAGGCTGCCAAACTTGTGGAGAAGGAGACCCAAGAACGGGAGTTTTTAGGTTTCCAGGAAGGCTAAGGATGGGAGTTTGAAGCCATTCCATGTGCATGCTCATACAGAGTTTGCCTTTGTGCTGAACAGTGCAGATTTGTGGATTTTCGGGTGTGTTTTTTGGTATGAGTTTGGTGTTTTCAGTTGAGTATTTCATATCAGTTTGGGTTGCTTCTGTATTTCAGACTTTAAGATGTTAAAATGGAGCTGAATATATGTATTGGGACGTGATTAAACTTATGAGATAGATTATTACTATTTTTGTGGTGTTTCCAGGCATTTTTGTGTTAATTTTGGGAGCCCGATGAGCATAGTTTTTGTCCTACATTTGTGAGCTATTGTGTAAAGGCTATATAGATATGGAAATGTCATTTTGTAGTCCATTATGCTGCTGAAATTTCTGTAAAAATTTCCATTTTCAGATTTATTAATAATTTGTGAAGTTGTGAAGTTTTTGGGCACTATTTCGGACATACCCGATTTGGGTTTATTTGAGAAATTGGTGAATCTTTGTAATATTGGTTGTTTGAATATATGATTTGAGGCTTGAAATATCATGTAAAATTAGAAAAGGGACACTTCAATGTCTCCCTTTGTATATGTATATCACTTTGTCTTTACCTCCTACAATCTTTAAAAAATCCTTGAAAACAATCTTGACATGAAAAATAAAGTAAGCGAACAAATCTATCATTTTATTTTGTTTGGCTTACAACAATCAATAAATTCAATTCAAATTAAGTTAATATGCATTATAATAAAAACCTACTCAATACTAATCTATATTCGATTCACTTTATAATTTGAATTTCTTTTCAATATGTACTTTCTTAATTGAGTGAATATGTTTTAATATAAAACATTTTATTTTTATATATCAACTTTTTAAAAATCTAATATATCATATTATTAAAAATAATAATATAACATGAAAAAAGTGATGTGAATCCTAACCTTTAAATACTTTTGCAAAACTTATGTTGGAGTAAATGAATATATTTTTTTGTTAAAGATGCTAAGTTTCTTACTTGACTTCCTCTTTTACCAATCCTAGGAATTAGTGGAAGTACAGATCATATATAAATAAATGGAAGTGTAATTTTGATCTCACTTTAAGAAAAGTTCTAGACAAATTTAAAAAGATCTTCATATAGAGATAAAGTGAATATGATCAATTTCACTAAGCACAAGCTTAAAGATAAATAAAAATATATTAAAATAATGTTTAAAATTGTATTTGTGTCAATGTTATATTTTCACAATTTATTTTTTTTAAAATTCAAAATTAGTTATTATTTAATTATTTAATTTTTACTTTATATTATTTTAATAATGATTTTCTTAAAACTAATACATTAATTCTCCAAAACTCATGCTTTACAAATTTATGGTAAAGAATTTTACATTTATTTAAAAAACAATAAAATTGAATTCAATTATACTAATCATGCATTTGAGAATAAAAAATATTGTGAATGGACCCTTGTTTTAAGTCTTAGCCAATAAAGAGGCAAGAGCCTACAACGCATTGGTAAATTGCGAGCCTCTCATCAGGGAGGTCTTGGGTTCGAATCTACTCATGATTAATACATAATAATAAGTAATCTTAATAATAATAAATAACCTAGGCTTTGGCCATTTATCTATCAAGAAAAAAAAAAATTCTTAGCCAATAAGGTGCCTTTGGAGGTGGTCCACCTACAAGAGCTTCTCAACCATTGGGGTAATGCTCCCTGTATGGTTGCCAGAGTGCCTCTGAATACTTTGGTTGATACTACTCTGCCTAGGGGCCATCACTGGGGGCACAGTTCTTCTAGTCATTACTCACACACGCCACACTCACAAGCTTCTTGCTACTACTCTCCTAGTGGTGGTGATGGTGGTTGGCATCACCACTCAGCTTCTCCACCACATGGTGGCATAAGCTAATCCCTGGGCCTAGTGGCTCCCCCTCCTAGTGTTCGGCATGCTGTTTCTAGTAAATAACCCTTTCACCTGGAGTTGGCTATTTCACCTTCGTGGATTGATACCAAAGCTGAAGACTAGGCCCTCGACTATGTTGTTGATGGTTGGATTGCTCCCAGCCCGCCTATCAATCCTAGGGATGACTGGGGATTTCATGATCGGGATGAACCACTACCCTCAACTAATGTGCTGCTTTGGCTGCCTGAGGGTTATTTCTTATAAGTTTTTTTTGATGAATAGTTGTTGATTCCAACTAGGACCTTGTGAACTTTCGTGGGGTTATCATGTATCCCCAGGCCTTTTTTTGTGAATTGTAACTAAGTATATTATTTAATTAATAGAAAAGGACTATTCATAGAAAAAAAGTCTTGGTGGGATGAGGTAGCTATGAGAGGGGTTTGATATTAATATGCAGTCAAAAGATACATTTAAATAAAAATTTATCCATGTCAATATTTGAAATAGTCACAAAAAGTTATAATAATAAAATCAAAACTATTATTTGTAATACATACATTCGTAATTTAAGAAATTCCCTTAAGAGAAAAAGTCCATTCAAACTTCTTAATTTAATATAAAATCAAAACAATACCTATTATGAAATTTTTAATAAGAATCACTTTATTTTAGTTTAAATTTATTTAAGAATTATATGATTTAATATTAATAATTTTAATTAACAATAATTGCTTGATTTTTAATTATGCAATTTACTTTCCATTGCTAATTTGATCATTTAATTTTTTAAATTCAAATGTCATTTAATTTAATAGTCCAAATCCTTACATCATGATTCCTTACACCAATGGTGCCTATTTTCTTGGCAAGTTGGGCTCCAAGAAAAAAAGGATATTGACAAAAAATTTAGTCCTATACATAAATGATATAATAATCTCTTGATTTTATAATTGATTTGTGGAATGTTCTTGTTTTCAATATTTTGATTTGTATTGAGGTGGGGACCAGGGCATAGGAATGGAGAATAGGGATGCAATATTGCAAATAGGATTGGTTATTCCAATAACAACTATTTTTATTCCCTGCCTTATATAGGTAGGAGACTATAGTTTTTACCTTGTTTGTACTATTAACAGTTTTTTTTGAAAAATCTGAAATCATTAGAAAGTTTCAAATGTTTCTGAATAATATTTTTATTAGCATTATTAAAATATATTTTTGCTATTTCTTAATTGGTTCTCAAAAAAAAAAAAAAGAATAAAAAATGACAATTTAATTTTTTTCTGTGAGAGGACATTTATTGAACATGATATGATTTAAATTGAGGGCACATGTCTTATTTAGTGCTTTATAGATTGCATAGTGGTTGCCAAAAAAAATTGGCAGTATTCTAAAAATGATTAAAAAAAAATTTGTCGCAAGACATTTATTGAATGTGATATGATTTAAATGAAGGTGCGCGTCTTATTTAATACTTTAGTGATTGCATCCTAGTGCCATGAAATTCGAGAGCAGTCTTTAAAACGTTGTCTTTTCTTTGCAATTTTTTTTTTATACCATGTTTTCATATGATTAATTTCTTTAGCTTTGGGTACATGCATGGATTGAGGAGGGCATAGAGCTCTTTTGCAAGTCTACTAAATTATAGTTTAGGATTTGTCAACATTTTTTCAATTTAGCTTGCTATTTTTGAGTTAGTATATATATATATATATATATATATATATATATATATATATATTTAAAGGGATTCTATTTGTTGCAGGGGTTTTCATTCTCAAATTAACAACCAAAAGAGTTTATATTATGTGCAAAAGTAGTGCAACATAGGTAATGCTTTAGAAAAGAGGGTTTATATTATGCACAAAAGAAATGGTTTTCACTTGTAGCTTTTTCCTGGCATCTAGTGGAGGGTAAAATGCTATTATGTTTGTTTCATTTAAATTCTTGTGTCAAGTTTAACATTTATGTAGCTATGTTCACAATATTTGTTCCGCTGAAAAACATTAGTTGTCTCAGAATTTTGTCCAAGTATATTCTCTAGCCCTAAATCACACATCGTCGAAGTATATTGTTTGCCCTTGGGCCACACGGCATGAAAAAATGTACATGCAGAATGTATATAGACCAGATAAACATATATACATGTGGTAACCTATACTCCTCTGCCTGTTCTATTGACTCCCACCTATTATTTCTTTTTTTCTATTGACTTCTGACAGGTTGCATTGTTTTCCTAGTGACCATTTCCTTTGAAAGGCTTTTCTTATTCCAAAGCAATTACTTCGCCCAACTCATGATTGTTGAGATGTCTTCCTTGATTCTATATCCCAAATTGACCCTGTATGCACCATCGAACTCTATCCTTTTATTTTGTTGTGATGATTATTCTACTGCTAAGAATATATTAGATATCATAGAATTAAATTTATCATTTTCAAAACTTCATACTATATGGAGATTTTGAGAAGCCCAAAATGATTTTTTTGGAGATCAAAATGTACATTTTATAGCTACATACAACTCTATCCCATTTCAAATACATTTTAGGTATAATGCAGTTCCAAAATCAGAAAGAACTGCCTCTAATGATAATGCATTATTGGGAAACCACAAAGAACACCCCCTTACAATGAGGGGATCATTGCTCCTTTTCTAGCTTGTGTTGCAGATAAAGAAGGAAAACTGCTTTTCCTCTTTTCTCTCCCTTGGAGAGTGATGTAAATGAGGATAAGCAATGACATTGATTGCTAACAGTTCCTTTAGATCTCTTACTTGTTACTTTTCCAAACTATTTAAAACACAGACATAGGACATGTCTCATATTTTTGAAATTACATCACCTTTTCATGTTTATTATTATGTTTTCCTTCCAATGTTGTGATTTAGTGGTTCGAGCAAGTTATCAGGATGACTTAAAAAAAACAAAAAGCCATCAAGGTGAGCAACATTGTCTACCATGGAAAATCTTGTTTCAAAACTACCAGTCATCTTCCATCAATTGGTCTTTCAATCGTACACTTGACAGTAATTGTGTCATCTATGGTAACAACTAATATTTTATACTCTTTGCCTAATACCACAATTACAACAATGTAGGAAGGTTTATGATTCAAAGGTAGCATGGAAGGAAGAATAGAAAAAGTGTACATGCAAAATGTATATATACTAGAAAAACATATATACATGCGTAGGCCTATAGTCCTCTGCATGTTTCTTAATATTTCTAATAAATTTACTTCGTTGGATACACGTGTTCAATTAGACATCTTAAAATAACTCTTAAAGTAATTTACTTTACCATGTTTTTATGCATTTTTTTTGAGCATTTTCCACCTCATGCAATTCGCATAGGCCATATATCAAACAATTCTAAGTACCTATGTCACTCACTAGCCATGCAATTTGTTGTAATAGTTGCCTTCCTAGGTACCACAATGTAGGAATGTCTCTCAATGTTTACCCAATAATTGGGTTTTTGTCCACTGAGGGTCTGAATCTTATCAACAGTATAAGATGTTACCAATAGTATAAGATAATAAAAGGTTAATTTAAAATAAATGAATATAGCTTCACCAAGCGAATTACTATATAAAATTTCACTTTTAAGTGGCTTCTGAAAAATACACAAATTTGTTTTTCAGATATGCTTTATATTGTTAAATATTTATTTCCATGCCTCACAAATGAACAAATTTTTTAATAGAATTCAATTGGATCACCCTACACTAATATGTTATGTTTGCATTATGTGTTTCAATTAATACAATCTGATGTATTCATTTTAAAATTATGGTTTTACAAAAAAAAATATAATGATCCCAAAATTAAAAAGCAAATATTCCAATAATAAAAAGTTCCCTTCTTTAGTTTTTTCTCTCAAATTTTTGTAGTTGCTCAAGTAACTCAAAATACTTAATCGAGCAAATGAAACTAATATATTAGTAGAATTATGAAATTCTTCATTTGAATCTCTCAGTAATATAACCTTAGTAAAATTTCAAAAACTATAACGTTATGGCTTCTTTGGAGCTTTGGACACTCTATTTTTGTTCCTTGGCATATGTTTCTTTGACTTTTCTTTACAAGATGGACAAAACCATTTGGCTTTTGGAAGTTCTGCAAGATGTAAAATAATAACTTAATAAACTAATACACGGTAAAATGTTGTATACTAATAAAACATTATACAGTAAAATATTGTACAGTAATAAAATAGTATAGATTAAAATATTATATAGTAAAATATTGTGTACTATAAATCAAATTTTAATAATAATATATATTATTCATTTTATCTATAGCTTAATTAAATAATAGAAAAATAATTTTTAATTATAAAATAAAAAATTATAATTGATTCAAATATTTATATTATAGGTTCAATAGATTAATTTTTTTATAATATATATTAAATTTTTTAAAAAATTAATAAGATAAATTAAGATTTATTTTTTCATTTAAAAATATTAACAATGTTATCTATCTTGTTTCTCATCTCTATTTTTTCAACAAGTGATGAGTGATAAATTGTTTAATTTAGATAAATACAAATATATATGTTTAACTTTTAAAATATTTATTGTTTAAATATCATTTTTAATAATCTTACTTTCATTTTATTGTTTCAACATTTTAAAACCGCTCAATTTTTCTAATTTACATTTTAAAAACTAATTTATTATTATCTTTTTAACCAATAAAAGAATCGCAATAAAAAAAAATGAATTAATTTTATTTCAATAAACTATTTATAATTTTTTTCAACTTTATTTTAAAAATAATTGCATATAATAAATTTAAATAACTATTACAAATAAAAAGGGTGAGTGAGTAGCCGAGTTGGTGTGAAGGCAAGTCGTGAGGCGTAGTGTTAGGCTAATGATCTCGGTGCTACGCATCAACTCCGGTTCGAGTCACACTAGGTTTACCACAAACCCTTTTGCCAATAGTGGCATGTTGTGATGGTTAAGTTGTGTCGTTATCCTTGCCATCAAGGTTCAAATCTCATGGGGATGAGGTTCCCCATTTGTGGCCTCATTGGTTCATAGCTCCAGGTCAAAGCGTTTACCCCTTTTTTTTTTTTTTTTTTTAAAAAAAACTATTACAAATAAACAGACTAGAGT
Source organism: Cupressus sempervirens (assembly GCA_028749045.1). Taxonomy (NCBI): domain Eukaryota; kingdom Viridiplantae; phylum Streptophyta; class Pinopsida; order Cupressales; family Cupressaceae; genus Cupressus; species Cupressus sempervirens. The sequence continues at coordinate 180,637,895 of CM053789.1, read as the reverse complement.
GCAAGTCTAAAATTTTCTTATATCAAACATTCCCTTATTTTAATAAATTAAATATTTATAAATTTGAAAAAAAAAAATCTTTTAAATTTGTAATTGATTTCTTTCAACAATTAAGTATAATTTTTTAAAATATTTTTAAAATTTATTTAAAATATACATATAATACATTAATATACCAAAGTATAACATATTTCAAAAAAATTTAAATAAATTTACATTTACAAAGGGGACAACTTATGTACCTGGTAGTCCCAGCATCATGAAAAGATTGTAATCTATAGTCAAGTGCAAACTACAAAAGAAATTCAAATCAAACACATTGCACTCCATATAAATAATCTTTGTTGTCCTCCTAAACGGCTCTTACACCTATCTTAAAATAAATTTATTTACAATAACTATTGCTAATTTTATTACCATAAATTAGTTTGCAAGAAATGAATGGATCTTATAGAGCCCTTGTTTGGAATGGGTATAACCTCATTTTAGAGATAAAATAGGAATATGTATTCATATTCCCTATTCCATTTGATGAACCAAACAGAAAATAAACTCGTCTACAAATTTTCTATTCCTATTACAGCAACCAAACTGTGTGAGTGAGGAGTGGGACATGTGGAATCTCCCAAAAATCGTTTTTATTAAAGATGGAATTCCAGCTGGCAAGGCTGAGATTAAAAGGAAAATGTGATTAAAATTGGAAACTTGCAAGCACCGGGAAATCAGGAATTTTACTGATTTTTTCGTTTTACGCCGTCCGACCATCCCGAAAAATCAGACGATTCCGGCGGCAATGCTCGCAGGAATAAGCTTTTTAATATAAAAAGAAGACAGATGATACCGCTGAAATATAGTACAAAGAATATAGTACAAAGTTCAGCAGTAATATCTATGAATTAGACCTCTGGGTTAGTACTTGCCTTTAAATTGTGTCAAACATCGTAACATGTTTTACTTTGCTTCACTGGATGAAGGAAAGGGAACAATGGGAATTTCATACAACTTGGTTGTATGTCTCATACGCTTTTTCGGAGAGCATGAATGAATCGAAATTACAACATTTTTCCCAAGTCTTATGATACGTCTATTTCCCAAAAGTAAACGGGAAAAAGGAAAAGAAAATAACAATGTTTATTTTCGCAAAAGTAAACGGGAAAAAGAAAAAGAAAATAACAATGTTTATTTTCCCAAAAGTAAAGGAAAAAAAGAAAAAGAAAGAAGAGATAACAATGCTAATCCATCTTAGCGCTGTAACTATTGCTTTAGTTAGCTTTTGAAATGATGAAACGTGATAGCTCCAGAAGCATCGCAGTTACTTCCAGTCGAAGTAAAGCTTAAAGAAATAAATGGTGTAGTTATAGTGCTGATTGTTTTGCGAAAGCTATGGGATAACACATTTATGTCGATTTGATTAAGATATTCGAATCGAGCTCTTTATAGCTTTAACCCTAATTAAAGCTCTTTCCAATTGCCATGATTTGTTTTTTACCTCAGCGTGACATTGAAGTAGCTTTTAGTTATTTATATATTTGTTTATTTCACTTTGAATTCTATTCATGATATCTGCACCAGCAGCGACTTGACATTTATTTAAATTCTTTATAAATGTTAATTAAATTCTTTATGCATAACTGTTTATTTCACTTTTCTATAGTTTTTTAAAGACGAAAATCCAACCAAACGCTACCTTTGAATTCAATTTAATCTGTCATTGTATAATCAAACCCTATTTCAACCCTTACAATCGGACATTGAGAGGGATAGGTAAGGAACAATCAAGAAATCAACGAGAAAGCCCTCTGGAATAAAGGAGATATGTTATAGATTATTCCATGCAAAGCAGGATGCACGACAGCTGGTGGTTAGGACTCCCGTAGGAAATAAAGAAAGATATATAGTGTCTGAAACATTCTATCAAGTTGTTGTGATCCTTTTGTACGTGAGATTCCAATCTTCTCCATTCCCTTCACAATGAAGTAAACCAAAACTTGGTAGGCAATCTAATGTTTTAGTTGATAATATAAGTATGTGATTTTATAATATATATATGAGTCATAAATAAAATATATTTATAATATATATATTTCTATTCTATTAATATATGTTAATATTAATTTAGTATCTTTTTAAAAATTTCTCTCAGTTCAACTTTAGTGTATGTTTGGATTTATAAATATCTGTAGTTAATTTGAATTTTTTAATATATTATTAATTTATTAAAAGAAAAAATTATGAGATTTTTCTAGAAATCAAATCTATAAGTTTAGAAATTTGTTTCTATAATTTTGAAATTTTTGTGTGCTACTAATTTTTATTTATTTTGTAATTTTGCATTCTTTAAAATCTATATCAAAAAATTCTATCAACAAGAATTTTTATGTATTATCAAGAGAGAATTGCAATCTCACTTTTACATTAGCTTTTACCCACATAATAACTGGCATAAGATAACAACTAAAGATACTTCATCCATATAGGGACGATGTTGGTTAAAATCATGATTGGTCAATGTAACTATCTCTTGTACCATTGTTGAGGATAAGACGTGCTTAGATTTGTGGAACCAAGTGGAACTATATTTAGTATCTATACACAAAAATAAGCACACATCACGCATAGCTACTCAGAATGAATATTTGAAACATGTGTAATAACTCAAAATATAACTAGTAAATTTATTAGTGTAATCATTAAATGTATTTGAATGTTACGAGACCATTCCTTTCATATTTAATCTTAAATAAGCATCATAAATAAATATTTTATTTAAATTAAAGCAATAAATATCATTTACAACATTAGAGCATATATGAATTAAAACAGCAAACATATAATAACAAAGCACACAATCAGCAAATTTGTAACATCAAAATAACATAATCAAATATTCACTGATAGAAAATAAATCCAATATCATCATAAAACATCATGTTACATCACAACTAATCATCATGAAAATATGATCAAAATGGTAAACAATGTTATAAGATATCATTTATGTGAGCAATGATATTAGTAAAATTCAAAATAATGTATTGTAACTCTAGAAGCATCTCATAATGTTAATATGAGATCACATCATACTAATAGTCATGACACATATAAAACTGTCTAGCTCAAATCAAAATAAGACAAAGCAAAATATAACCATGACAGACACTAAATCCTCAACTCCCTAGGCACAGGCTTACTCCTAGAAAGCTATAAAAAGATAGGGGTACAATTTCATCCATCACAAAACATCCTCCCAAGTAGCTAAAGTATCATCATTTGGGTCCCATTGGACCCTTACCTACTCAATGTCTCAATCCCTAAGATGTTGAAGAACATAGATAGGTTCCAAACAAAGTTGTCCATCCTCTACATGTAAAGCACCTCATTTAAGAACATGGGGCACCTCAAGAATAAACTATCACATAGAAACATGAAAGACATCATGGATGCACAATGGGCTAAGTAGAAATGCCAAGCGGTAGAAAATATGACCAATCCTCTCAAAGATCTCAAAAGGCCCAACAAAATCATAATCTAACTTAGAGACTTTCTCATAATAAATGGGGCTCTTTTGTGGCCAAACGTGCAAAGATACACTGTCACCCATTGAAAAGTGATTATCTAACATATGGCCATCTACATAATTTTGTCATTTCTAGGTAGTAGCTAAGTGTTCTCTAAAATGAGCAACCTATTGCTCCATATCCATGGAATTTAAAAAATAGAACTTGGGAATTGACAACACTTCCAAAACGAATTTTTTATTTGATGCAAATGGACATACAAAACAAATTTCACATCAAATAGAGCCATTGAAAAACATAAAGAAAGGATGATGGCTAAAGTTCTCTCACAAATAGAAGGTATTGAGTATACTAAAACCTTTTCTCTAATTGCTAAAATGAACTCCTTTCATATAATAGTTCTTTTGGCAGCAAACTTTGGTTGAAATAATTTCCAAGTAGACATAAAAAGTTCATTTCTACATGGTAATTTACAAGAGGAAATGCATCGATAAAAATCACTAGGATTTGTGAGGAAAATTTAGTGTGTAAATTAAAAAAAATCATCATATGATCTTAAACAAGTTCCAAATGTATGACACTCCAAAATAAATGACTAGGGGAAAAGCTCTAGTAGTCACTTAAGCTAACTTTGTACACCTAGATTACCTAAACTATAAGTTCAACTTTGCTCATTTTTTGGGTGAACCTTCACAAGTGAAGAGCCTAAAGCTAAGGTTTCAAATTTTGGGTGTTCATGGATCTCTCTATAGGGATAATGGAGTGTAAAGTTGTCCAAAAGTACCATTTAGAAATGCTTCTCCAGTACCTACTATGTTTTGCACTAGTAGTCAGTCACTCAAAAATGCGAGTACTTGTGGCTAAATATCTTAGTTGTCTTTATGAAATGTCCCAATAGTGGTGCTCAAATGGGCCAATCACCAATACAAAATGATCCATCATTAGTACATGTGTGATCACTTTTTGAGTTGTGATTGGTTGCTATCTATGAAAAAAACAATAAGGGTTATCAAACCCCCTATCAGTAATGGGGTCTTTTCCCTTCCTTCATAGAAGTAAGATTTAAAAGAAGAAAATCTTATCTAGATGTGTTTGTAAAGTATATTGATGGTCAAATTGTTGTTATCATATCACATATAGATGTTTTGATTACTATGAGATATAACACAAAGTGTATCGAAAGCACCAAAGAGCATGTCATAAATCTTTTGACATAATTGACCTAAGGTTCATGCACTATTTCTTACGCATGCAAGTTTGGAAACAAAGGGAAGGATCATAATTTTCACAAAAAAAATATACTCTTGATGTATTAAAGAAATCTAATATCACTAATTGTAAGCCATCTAATACACAATGTGAAGTAGAATTAAAATTGAATACTGCATCTACTCAAAAGATGAATAGAAAGTTGAATATACAACTGATAGTTTATGGTGACTAATCAAGGAAGTATTATACATACTCCATAACTCCTCCACGGTGTTCAGGTCCGAGCCAGGCCTTGGGCATGGGTTTTTGGGCAACATCCCCTGAGATTATATTTTTGGGCTATTTTATTAACATTTTTGGGTTGACATGTTGTCACTAATTTTATCCCTAAAGTGGAAAAAATAATTGTATATAATGGATTAGGGTTAGGCTTTTTATTTTATTTTTATTTTATTTAGGGTGTGACAATAATAACTTCTTGTGGTGGTATTGAGCTGCAAGGGATTACAAATTGTAATTGTACACTATATTTGTGTCACACTCTAAACCTTTCTATCCAAGGTATTCCATGAGATTGGAATGCTTTTCCAATTAAAGCTCTTTCCAATTGCCATGATTTTCTTTTTACCTCAGCGTGACATTGAAGTAACCTTTTATTTATTTATTTATTTATTTGTTTATTTAACTTTGGATTCTATTCATCATATCTGCACCAGCAACGACTTGAAATTTATTTAAATTTTTTATAAATGTTAATTATATTCTTTATACATAACTGTTTATTTCACCTTTCTATAGTTTTTGAAAGATGAAAATCCAACCAAATGCTACCTTTGAATTCAATTTAATCTGACATTGTATAATCAAACCTCATTTCGAACCTTACAATCAGACATTGAGAGGGATAGGTAAGGAAGAATCAAGAAATCTATGAAAAAGGCCTCTGCAATAAGGAGATATGTTATAGATCGTACCATACAAAGCGAGATGGATGACAACTAGTGGTTAGGACTACCGTCAGAAATAAAGAGAGATATAAAGTATAGTGTCTGAATCATTTGATCAAGTTGTTGTGATCCTTTTGTACGTGAGATTCCTATCTTCCCCATTCCCCTTCACAATGAAGTAAACCAAAACTTGGCAGGCAATCTAATGTTCTAGCTGATAATATAAGTATGTGATCTTATAATATATATGCATGATAAATAAAATATAGTTATAATATATATATTTCTTTTCTATTAATATATATTAATATTAATTTAGTATTTTAAAAAAAAATATTCTATGAGATCAATTGTAGTGTATGTTTTGATTTATAAACATCTATAGTTAATTTAAATTTTGAAATATATTATTAATTTATTAAAAAAATATTTTAATGATATTTGTCTAAAAATCAAATCTATAAGTTTAGAAACTTGCTTCTATAATTTTGAAATTTTTTGTGTGTTACTAGTTTTTACTTATTTTCTAATTTTACATTCTTTAAAATCTATATCAGAAATTATATCAACAAGAATTTTTATTTCTTATCAAGAGAGAATTGCAATCTCACTTTTACATTAGCTTTTACCCACATAATAATTGGTGTAATATAACAACTAAAGATACTTTATCCATATAGGGACGATGTTGATTAAAATCATGATTGGCCAATGTAATAATCTCTTGTACCATTGTTGAGGATAAGATGTGCTCATTTTTGTGGAACCAAGAGGAGGTGATATTTAGTATCTATACACAAAATATAAGCACACATAAAGTCTAGCTACTCGCAGTATGAATATTTGAAACACGTGTAATAACTCAAAATATAACTAGTGAATTTATTAGTGTAATCATTTAATGTATTTGAATGTTACGAGACCATTCCTTTAATATTTAATCTTAAATAAGAATCATATATAAATATTTTATTTAAATTAAATCAATAAATATCATTTACAACATTAGAGCATATATGAATTAAAATCACAAACATATAACAACAAAGCACACAATCAGTAAATTTGTAACATCAAATTAACATAATCAAATATTCACTGATAGAAAATAAATCCAATATCATAATAAAACATCATGTCACATCACAACTAATCATCATTAACATATGATCAAAATGGTAAACACTATTATAAGTTATCATCTATGCATGCAATGAAATTAGTAAAAGTCAAAATAATGTATTGTAACTCTAGAAGCATCTCATAATGGCAATATGAGATCACATCATACTGCTAGTCGTGACACATATAAAAGTGTCTAGCTCAAAACAAAATAAGACAAAGAAAAATGTAGCCATGAGAGACACTAAATCGTCAACTCCCTAGGCATATGCTTACTCCTTGAAAGCTATAAAAAGATATGGGTACGATTTCATCCATCGCGAAACATCCTCCCAAGTAGCTAGAGTATCATCATTTGGGTCCCATTGGACCCTTACCTACCTAGTGTCTCAAGCCCTAAGATGTTGAAGAACATAGATGGGCTTCAAAGAAAGTTTTCCATCTTCTACATGTAAAGCACCTCATTTAAGAACATGAGGCACCTCAAGAACAAACTATCACATAGAAACATAAAAGACATCATGGATGCACAATGGGCTAAGTAGAAATGCCAAGCAAAAAAAAAATGAATAGTCCTCTCAAAGATCTCAAAAGGCCCAACAAAATCTTTGTCTAACTTAGATTCTTTCTCATAATAAATGGAGCTATTTTGTGGCCAAACTTGCAAAAATAAACTTGTTACCCATTGAAAAGTGATTATCTAACATATGGTCATCTACATAATTATGTCAATTCTAGGTAGTAGCTGAGTGTTCTCTAATATGAGGAACCTATTGCTCCATATCTATGGAATATAAAAAATAGAACTTGGGAATCGAAAACACTACCAAAAGAAATTTTTTATTTGGTGCAAATGGACCTACAAAAATAATTTCACATCAAATGGAGCCATTGGAAAACATAACAAAAGGATGCTGGCTAAAGGTCTCTCACAAATAGAAGGTATTGAGTATAATAAAACCTTTTCTCTAATTTATTTTGGTAGCAAACTTTGGTTGAAATAATTTTCAAGTGGACATAAAAAGTGTGTTTCTACATGGTAATTTGCAAGAAGAAATGTATCAACAAAAATCACTAGGATTTGTGAAGAAAATGTAGTGTGTAAATTAAAAAAACCAACATATGATCCTTAAAAAGTTCTAAAGGCATGATACTCCAAAATAAATGACTAGGGGAAAAGCTCTAGTAGTCACCTAGGCTAACTTTGCACACCTAGATTCCCTAAACTATAAGATTGAATTTGCTCAACTTTTTGGTGAACCTTCACTAGTGAAGAGCCTAAAGCTAAGGTTTCAACTTTTGGGTATTCATAGATCTCTCTATAGGGATGATGGAGTGTAAATTTTTCCAAAAGTACCATTTCAAAATGCTTGTCCAATACCTACTATGTTTTGCACCAATAATCAGTCACTCAAAAATGCCAGTACTTGTGGCTAAACATCCTAGCTATCTTTATGAAATGTCCCAATTTAGTGGTGCTCAAATGTGCCAATCACTAATCAAAAAAGATTTTAAAAAATGATCCACTATTAGTACATGTGGGATCACTTTGAGGGTTGTGATTGGTTGGTACTCTATGACAAAAACAATAAGGGTTACCAAACCCCCTATCAATAATGGGGTCTTTTCCCCTCCTTCATAGGAGTAAGATTTAAAAGAAGAAAATCTTATTTAGATGTGTTTGTAAAGTATATCGATGGTCAAATTGTCATTATTGTATTACATGTAGATGATTTGATTACTATGAGATATCACAAAAAGTGTATCAAAAGCACTAAAGAGCGTGTCATAAATCTTTTGACATAATTGACCTAAGATTCATGCACTATTTCTTAGGCATGCAAGTTTGGAAAGAAAGGGAAGGATCATGCTCTTCACAAACAAAATATACTCTTGATGTATCAAAGAAATCTACTATCACTAATTGTAAGCCATCTAATACACAATGTGAAGTAGAATTAAAATCAAATGCTACATCTACTCAAAAGATGGATGGAAAGTTGAATAGACAACTAGTAGTTTATGGTGACTAATCAAGGAAGTATTGTACATACTTCATAATTCCTTTGTAGTGCCTACCCCCGTTCACATCTTTTCTAGAATTATTGTTGCTATTATTATCAGACTTTGATGGACTAGTTTTATGTTGATGGTTTAGTGGTGTTGTTTTGACACTATCAGATATTATGATAGGGATTCAGTTGATATATGATGAGATCATTTAGACTTTACATTTCATGTATGTATGATGATCATTACATTGTTTTCAGTTATTAATGATGATGAGTTAGATGGTTTATTATCTCATGTGTTTTATTATGGTTACTTACCCCATACTTGCATGTGTATGGTGTGCGTGTTTTCTTATTGTATGGTGTTTCTGATGTGGTTAAGGAAGGGAGTCATAGTCACCTGCTTAGTCGGGATCTACATGATGCACCACTTCCTGCCATTGTCTATTTAGCTTAGCATTATATATTGTATGTACATGCATGGTTTTTCTACAGGTTGCAGGTACCGGGTATTGACTTGCCTGAATTGCCAGGATGAGCGTACCCTATTATACTATCTCAATGATAAGAGAAGGGAGATAAATTCTCAAGTCCAAATCCCAAACCTAAAAACCATTTGTCCTAGTGAGTTAGGACAAGTATCAAAGTTGAATACCCACCGAATGTGTCGGATGACATATTTTGTGATTTTTAACCCTTTAGATTTATTTTGTATGATTTGTTCTATGATGGGTTTTCATATTTTATCTTGGAGGTCTATGGTGAATTTTCCATTAATTAAATCTTGATAAATAGATTTAATTAATAAATTATTTATTTGAGAAAAATAAAATATCATGATCTTTGATATTTTGATTGTAATTAATTAAATGTGAATTATTGGGGAAAAGGAATTAAATAAAAGAAAACTAGAAATTAAAATTAATAATAATTATAAAATAATAATAAAGTAATAAATAAAATAATAATAATAAAAGTTATAAAAATTAAAATGAAAGTTATAAAATTTAAATAGAAATTATTTAAAAATTAAATTGGAGTTATAAGCTTGCATGGGAATTAACATGTGTCAACAACACGGGGGTTAGTGCATCAATTAAGCACAAGGTGTCTACAATTCTATGACTCATCAAAAAGGTTGGAAAAGACCCATGCTTAGTTGGTGACACCTTTAAGCGGTTTCAAGAAGCATTCCGAAGGTTTCTTGAGAGCTCTTTATATTCAAGCATTCATAGAAGCTTGGGGAGAGCGTGGAGAGCAATTGAAGCATTGGAGGACTCAAGAACTTTGAAGAAGGGAGCTTGCTCTGCGGGTTTTCTGAGGAAAAGAGAATTAGCATCAGAATTCGGGTAAATTCTTGTGATTTTTCTTATGCTATTTTCGCATCATGCATTCCTATCTTCTTCGTGTCTTCCATATGTCTTCTAAGGAATTTCATATTTTTATTGTATGCATTTTCAATTTGGGCAATTAAATTTAGTTGAGAATTTTATATGCATGGATTTTTAAAAAAAGAGAAAATGGGGCTAGGGTTAATTCATAGCCAAACCCATTAGATTATTTATTGCATAAATTTTAGATCAAAGTTTATAGAAAATTTCTAAAAATTAGAATTTCTAAATAAATCGTGTATATTCATGTTTATATTTTTTAATCTGCATACATATATATATATATATATATATGCAATTATATATATAAATATGTATACATGATTATATGCTGTGATGTTTTTTTTTAATTCTGTAAGTATATTTATATATATTCACACATATATATATACATATATATATATATATATACATATATATATATATATATACATATGTATATAGAATATATATATTTAATTTAAAAAAATGAATATCATTAATCGAAAACATTTTTTGAAAAACATTGAACTTTATTTAAAAATCGAATCGCATACTCGCGAATGCCAGTCGCATAAGCGATTTTTTTTTTTTTTTTTTTTTATAAAAGAAATTTAATGCAAATTGAGGCGGGTGGGGAGGGCCAAGCCCGTACCCCCACCCCACTACGTATATGTGGCAAAGGTGCCGCAGGCTCTGCGACACTGTCGCAGGCCTACGACAGCAGGTCCACACGGTACCTCCTCTATGCAATGATATAGATATATATGAATTGACTTCCAAGGTTGTGACACAATTTTGCGATTTGCGATTTGTGATTTGCGAATTGCGGTTTGATTATTATATTTTGTTTTATAAAATGTTTTTTTTTTTTTATATGTATAGATGTATATTTATGTGTATATATATACACAAGTGTATATATATATATATATATATATATAAGTATATATGTATATATATATTATTAACTATAAATGATTATTATAAAGTTCTTAATTGATGGATCACTCTTTTAATGATTAAAATATTGCTATTAAGCTTGTCAATTATGAAGAGATATTAACAATTAATTTAATTAAAATTAGTTTTTTTTTAATTAAGATTAATTATTAGAATATATAATCGAAGTCTTTGATTCATTGAGAATGTCAATTTTCAAACAATGTCATATAAATCAATTAGAAAATTGAGTATGATAGAGAAACTTTTATCTATCAAACGAATGCTTGGGTTAGGAAAAACGTGAAATTTCTCCACTTGATATAATTTGGAAAAACGTAAATTGAGACTTTTAAAATTCAAAAACTTAGCAAAACCAAAACATGTGTTTACATTGTGTATTCCTTATGCTATTGTTTTGTGTTTTGGGTTGACTAGTGTTGACCAGTATAGGACGTCTACCAGAGGCTTGGGGGTTATGTGACTGGGATGCCATGATGATATTTTAATCTCGATCTTTATATCCCAACCATGATTACGTGATGGAATGCTCTGTGTATTGGATGTGAATACTGATTGTTATAGTTGAGATTCTTTTTTATGAGACTTAACCATTATTTTTAGTCATCGATCAGTTATCCTTGATTATTTTCTAGTCGCCATGACGAGACTGAAATGTGGATTTATTCTTGATGATTTCATGTTGTGACATGTTTGACTCAACCTTTTTGGAGTCTTTGATTAGTGTGTTTGAGATATATTGTTGGTAATTGAGAACCATTGGATACTTTTGATTATCAGTGATGCTTCAGTTGCCGATAGAGAGCTGTTGTGGTCATAATTTTCTATGGATGTTTGCTCATGGAGATTTGATGCTTTTATTTGATGATTTTATTATGGATTATTTTTGTGATTTTGAGATTTATGATTCCATTAGCATTAGGGTAGGATATCTACATGTAGTGATGGGAAGTGGCTTGCAATGGGGGTTGGGGCCCTAAGAGGCTGCCAGGATAACTCATTGTAAATTGGATTAATAAGTGATAACATTCACACCTAATACTAACTGAATGAACCTGAAAAGATAAGTGTTTTGGTTCTCGCCCATGCCTTGAGTGCTTGTATAGGCTAGGATGGGAGTAGTGAGAATGCATGGTTGCGACCTTGCATTCCATAGTATGCCTTGTCAGTATGAGAGGATACTAGTGGCCGCATGAGATCAGTATGGACCTGTGGAGTTTAGCTAACTGCCAGGGTAATTTGTACATGATAAATGCGATGACACTTTCCCGCTTGCATAGTAGGTTCCTACATGTCATTGTGTGCCTCTGGGATTAGATGTCAGTTTTGTGATTGGAACCTTTGAGTTAGTATACTTTTAGGATTCCTGGACTATAGAGATTTGTGCTATGTGTTATGGATAGCCTGCTTGGGACTTGAGATTATCTCCTCAGCACGGTGGGAGTGGACCACTTAGGTACCACGTGGTCGGGTGGTAGTGTATTTTCCACTCTTATCATTTGAGATTCATTGAGACATCGTGGCTGATGCGTCCTTCGTGATGGTGGATATGTATCCTTTCATTGATGATTAGCATATGTTAGATGATGTTATCTTATGCGTATATTTGCATGTTAGATTACTTTCTACATATGATGTTGTATATGTTAGGAGTGACATTCCTACTATGTTAATACCGATGATCTCTTCGGTGATTTGGGATGTTACGCACAGAGGGGTGGCTAGGGCCCACGATGGTCTAATGATGCTATTAACGGTTGGGAGGAACCATGCACTTAGTTAATTATGTTTGATCTTATGATGGATGTATATGTATTCTATGATGATGTATCATGAGTATCATGTGATTGTCTTTGATGTATCATGGATTAGAATAGGATGATGTACCTTATTTCACATATGTATATTCTTTGAGCTTGTCATTACCCGTGACATGTACAGAGGATGATTGAGCATTTGGAAATGTAATGTATGAACATTGGACTTATCATTATTATTTCATGTGGATGTTGTACTAAATGGATTCATGTGTGTTAGTTAATTTAGATGTAACTCAACGTTAAGGGATTCTTAAAGAATGAAATCGGTTATGTCTGTTATGTTTACTTTTAGATGGACATTGCTATTGCTTCCGTTGTTATGTACAAGTTATATGTGGTATTTACTTCCATGTTATTTAAAAAATAAAAAATAAATGTTACCAAACTTAGTGAAATTCTAGGTTAATTCTTTGGATCCCTTGGCGGGGCATTACATCCTTGATAGTGTTCAAGGATGGGCTAGGACCCAAGCATGGGTTTTTGGGCATCATCCCTTGAGATTTTTTTTTTTGGTGAATCAGTATTCTACAAAATTTTGTTGCCAATTGGATATTATTTCTTACTTTGAACTATGCATAAGAAAGTAGAAAATTAATGTTGAATAGTAATAATGACCATGCATAAAGAGAAACCTTGGCTAAGGGAAAACCCTGGTGGGGATGATACCCACTAGATGATGTACTAATATAAATGTTCCTTGTTAGAGGATGGACCCTACTAAGAGTCTTAAAAAACATTTAGTATATAGGAATCCCTACTAGGAGACTTTGAATCCCTATTAGGAGATTCCAACTCTATTAGTAGTTGTAGTACAATGGATGCAAGAACAGCTCATTGCCCAAACATGCACTTTCAATTACAAGAAGAGTTCACTGCCCAAACAAGTAACTAAACTTTAAGTTCCTCAAATACAGATGTATAGATGTTGTAACTTCTTCTTTGGTTGATCTCTAACCTCAGTTTGATCTCGGATAAAAAAAATAGGTTCTCAAAAACTTCACTTATATCACATCACAAAACATTCACATATAAATTTATTGCATTACAATACACATCACTTGCACACTTAATCTCACAAGATATCCTTGCATAAATACCATGCCTTACACAAATTGTTGCTTGGTTAGCTAAGACCACTATATAATTTTCCAACTTAGAGTAAACATCTAGGGTGTCAGCCCTAATTGGTGAAGTAATTATTTTGTAAACAAAATAATTCCTTTACCTTAATTCCATTGTTTAGTCCACTAGTAAATCATGAATATCTCTTTTTTGTATAGTCTGTACTGATGTCCAAGGTTATACACATCATCATCAATATGTACACTACTTCCATCTTACCCCTCTCTCTCTCTCACAGAGAGAGAGAGAGAGAGAGAGAGAGAGAGAGAGAGAGAGAGAGAGAGAGAGAGAGATAACAACATATAAACAAGTTATACATCAAAACAATACACTGCAGTAAACCACTTTCATACTTAGATAATTTTTTGAGTACCAAAAGCTAAGTATCTTTATTTTCAAGGTTATTTGCAACATGTACAACATGTATTTCTATTAATGAAAAAAAATACATCACTACATATGGCCAATTGTCAACAATCTCCCCCTTTGGCATTGATGGCAACAAAGTAAGGAAAATTGACTAAGTGACAAAACTTTACCAAAACTTACAACACATAACATCTATTGGGTATGTGCAGGATCATGGTGTGCCAAAAAGTGGCGATGTGAAAAAAATAGAGTTTGAACATGTCTAAAAGCGCTTCAAAATCTGCTTTGACTTTTTTCACCTATCCAAGTACCAAAGTTTTAAAGTAAGGCCCAAGCCTTATCGAATATTCGATTTGAGATAGGATATCCGATATGAGATCTGATATCCGATACCGACAGCATAAAAATTGGAGGGAAAAGGCACAAAAATTAGAGCGAAAAATGAGTTTGTAAGTGATATAACTAATTTGAGTTATCAAATATGCAAAGATATAATATATAATCTATTAATAAATAATAATATATTATGTTATTATTATTATTATTTTTACTATATTTTTATTAAATATAATACTGTAATATATTATATATGTGTTATTAATACATATTATTATTATTATCATATATAAATTATAATCTATAATATATTATTATTATTATTATCATATGTAAATTATAATCTACAATATATCATTAATATTATGACTTATGTTATTAATATATAATAATATATTATGTTATTATTATTATAATCTATAGATATTATATATATATATATATATATATATATATATATAATTTCTATTGGAGTCATTTATATGGGTTGAAAGGACTCACAAGATGACCTATGACCCCTTTTGACACATTCCATAATGACATATTTTCCTAAGGGATCCTAGGACCGCTAGGCACATATTAGAATAGTTTATATGAGTCGAAAGGGGTCAGAGGATGACCTATGAACCCTTTCGACATCTTACAAAATGACATATGTCCCTAGGGGTCCTAGGACCCCTAGGGACATATTAGAATCATCCATATGGGTTGAAGGGGGTCATAAGGTGACCTATGACCACCTTTGACACATTCCATGATGACATATGTCTTTAGGAGTCCTAATTCTCTTAGAGACATATTAGAATCATTCATATGGGTCGAAGGGGATCATAGAGTGACATATGACCCCCTTCAACACATTCCACGATGACATATGTCCGTAAGAATTCTAAGACCCCTAGGGACATATTAAAATATTTCATATAGTTTGAAGGGGGTCATAGGGTGAACTATGACCCCCTTCAACACATTACATGATGACATATGTCCGTAGGGGTCCTAGGACCCCTAGGGACATATTAGAATACTTCATATGAGTCAAAGGGTGTCATAGGTTGACCTATGACTCCCTTTGACCCATTAAATGATGACATTTGTCCCTAGGGGTCTTAGGACCCCTAGGGACATATTATAATCATTCTTATGGGTCAAAGGGGCTCATAGGGTGACCTATGACCCCTTTTGCACTATTACATGATGACATATCTCCATAAGGGTCCTAGGACCCCTAGGGAAATATTAGAATCGTTCTTATGGATCAAAGGGGGTCATAGGTTGACTTATGACCCACTTTGACACATTACATGATGACATATGTCCATAGGGGTCCTAGGACACCTAGGGACATATTATAATGCTTTATATGGGTCAAAAGGTGTCATAGGTTGACCTATGACCCCCTTCGACCCATTAAATGATGATATATGTACCTAGGGGTCCTAGGACCCCTAAAGACATATTAGAATCTTTCTTATGGGTCAAAGGGGGTCATAGGTTGACCTATAACCCCCTCTAACCCATTACATGATGGCATATGTCCCTAGGGGTCCTAGGACCCCTTGGGACATATTAGAATGCTTCGTATGGGTCAAAGGGGGTCACAGGTTGACCTATGATCCCCTTCGACCCATTAAATGATGACATATATCTCTAAGGGTCCTACGACCCCTAGGGACATATTAGAATTGTTCATATGGGTCAAAGGGGATCATAGGTTGACCTACGACCCCCTTTGACCCATTACATGATGACGTATGTTCCCAAGGATCCTAGGATCCTTAGGGACATATTGAAATCATTCATATAGGTCAAAGGGGGTCATAGGTTAACGTATGACCCTATTTGACCTATTACATGATGATATATGTCCCCAAGGGTTCTAAGATCAATGACCCCCTTTGACCCATTAAATGATGACATATGTCCATATGGGTCCTAGGACACCTAGGGACATAATAAAATCATTCTTATGGGTCAAATACCTATGACCCCCTTCAACCCACTAAATGATGAAATATGTCCCTAGGGGTCCTAGGACACCTAAGGACATATTAGAATTGTTCTTATTGTTCAAAGGGGGTCATAGGTCGCTGCGACCCATTACATGATGACATATGTCCCTAGAGGTCGTAAGATCCCTAGAGACATATTAGAATCCTTCTAATGGGTCAAAGGGGGTCATAGGTCCCATTACATGATGACATATGTCCATAAAGGTCCTAGGACCCCTAAGGACATATTAGAATACTTCATATGGGTCAAAGGGGGTCATAAATTGATCTATGACCCCCTTTGATCCATTAAATGACAACATATCTCCCTAGGGGTCCTAGAACCCTAGGGACATCTTAGAATCGTTCATGACCCATTACATGATGCCATATGACCCTAGGGGTCCTAAGACCCCTAGGGACATATTAGAATCATTCATATGGGTCAAATGGGGTCATATGTTGACCTATGACCGCCTTCGACCCATTACATGATGACATATGTCCTTAGGGGTCCTAGGACCCCTAGGGACATATTGGAATCAGTCATATTGGTCAAAGGGGGTCATAGGTAGACCTATGACCCCCTTTGACCCATTAAATGATGGCATATGTTTTTAGGGGTCCTAGGACCCCTAGGGACAGATTAGAATCATTCATATGGGTCAAAGGGAGTACTAGGTTGACCTATGACCACCTTTGACACATTACATGATGACATATGTCTCTACGGATCCTAGGACCCCTAGGGACATATTAGAATGCCTCATATGGGTTAAATGGATTCATAGGTTGACCTATTACCCCCTTTGACCCATTAAATGACAACATATGTCCCTAGGGGTCATAGGACCCCTAGGGACATATTAAAATTATTCTTATGGGTCAAAGGGGGTCATAGGGTGACTTATGATCCACTTATAACCATTACATGATGACATATGTACCTAAGGGTCTTAGGACCCCTACGGACATATTAGAATGCTTCATGTGGGTCAAAGAGGGTCATAGCTTGACCTATGACCCCCTTTGACCCATTAAATGATGACATATGTCCCTGACCTCTAGGGACATATTAGAATCATTCTTATGGGTCAAAGTGGGTCATAGGTTGACCTATGATTCCCTTCGACCAATTGCATGATGATATATGTGCTTACGGGTCCTAGGACCCCTAGGGAGATATTAGAATCGTTCTTATGGGTCAAAAGGGGTCATTGGTTGACCTATGAACCCCTTTGACCCATTAAATGATGACATATGTCCCTAGGGGTCCTAGGACCCCTAGGGACATGTTAGAATCATTCATATGGGTCAAAGGGGGTCATAGGATGGCCTATGACCACCTTCAACCTATTAAATGACAACATATATCCCTAGGGGTCCTAGGACCCCTAGGGACATATTAGAATTGTTTTTATGGGTCACTTCAACCAATTACATGATGACATATGTCCCTAGGGGTCCTAGGACCCCTAGGGACATATTAGAATCATTCATATGCGTCCAAGGGGGTCATAGGTTGACCTATGACCCCTTTTGACCCATTACATGATAACATATGTCTCCAGGGGTCCTAGGACCCCTAAGGACATATTAGAATAGTTCATATGGTTCAAAGGGGCTCATAGGTTGACCTATGACCCTGTTTGATGCATAAGAATGATTCTAATATGTACCTAGGGGTCCTAAGACCCCTAAGAACATATGTCATCATTTAATAGGTTGAAGGGGGCCATAGGTCACCCTCTGACCCCATTTGACCCATAAGAATGATTATAATATGTCCCTAGGGTTCCTAGGACCCCTAAGGACATATGTCATCATGTGATGGTTCGAAAGGGATTATAGGTCAACCTATGACTATCTTATACCCATAAGAATGATTCTAATATGTCTCAAGGGTTCCTAGGATCCTTAGCGACATATGTCATCATGTAATGGGTCAAAGTGGGTCATAGGTCAACCTATGACCACCTTTGACCGATAAGAAGGATTCTAATATGTCTCAGGGGTCCTAAAAACCCTAGGGACATATGTCATCACGTAATTGGTCGAAGGGGGTCATAGGTCAACCTATGACCCCCTTTGAACCATATGAATGATTATAATATGTCCCTAGGAGTCCCAGGACCCCTAGGGATATATGTCATCATTTAATGGGTTAAAAGGGGTCATAGGTCAATCTATGACCCCCTTTGACCCATATGAAGCATTCTAATATGTCCCTAGGGGTCCTAGGACCCCTAGGGAGATATGTCATCATGTAATGGGTCCAAGGGGGTCATAGGTCAACCTATGACCCCCTTTTACCCATTAGAACAATTCTAATATGTCCCTAGGTGTCCTATGAACCATAGGGACATATGTGATCATGTAATGGGTCGAAGGGAGTCATTAGTTGACCTATGACCCTGCTTGATCCGTAAGAATGATTCTAATATGTCCTAAGTATTCCTAGGACCTCTAGGGACATATTAGAATAGTTCTTATGGGTCAAAGGGGGTCATAGGTCCCTTTCACCCATTACATGATGACATATGTCCCTAGGGGTCCTACGACCCCTAGGGACATTATACATTCTTCTTCTACATACTAGCCCCAAATAATGCTTTCTTCATTATAGTTGCAATCTTCTTATGAGTTTCCTTCTCTAATGATGCCTGGTAAGCTAACTAAGTTCTCCTCATAAGTTCCAAATCTGTATGATGCTTGGTCTATATCGAATTTCAACAATATATCAATATAACCAATTTCTATAAAATCACTTAACTCATAACTTAAGGGCTCAAGAAATGTTTCTTGAGGTTCAACTACTTCAATATATGTTAGGTATGTGTCCACCATAAAACATATATCATTCTTAAATTTGTCAACAATTGCAGGGGCAATTTTTGAATCTTTATTTCATTTCATTCTAAAATGTTCTCATAATCAGATTTTTGGTGTCCAAGATTTTCTCTACAGGATGCCTTTTCCACACATTTGTTATCTTGTCCATAGTGCATCTTTCATTGCTCATAATATTAGTAACTAATAAAAATGGAAATCTTTTAAGTATATGAAAGAAAATGTAATTAATCAGAGATTGGAATCTGAATACACCATTCTTAGTTCTCTTAATCTTCTCCAAATTTTGAAAGAACTTTTTACTCTTAGAATCTCACTTAAATTCACTTGCTCCTTCTCAACACAAATCTTATAGGCTACACAGATAAAACCTACTGACAACTCATCACTCTTAGTAACTTGCACAAATAGAATATGCAATGATTCTGCTCAAGAATTTTACATCATGTTGTCTAATGGCTCTGATCACCATTTCCTTACCATTATAAACTGCTTTACTATAACTCTCAACCTTTTTCTTTACTAGTTTCTCACTAATAGGTACACTACCTTGTTTGCTAAGACCAATGACCTCATGAATAAGGTCAATAGAGATTTCAACTACATCTTCTCCCATCCAAATCTTTCCATTATGAATTCTACCTAATATAATCTGAGTCCACTCTTCAGTAGCAAGTTCATAGTAAAAGTGATATCTAACTAAGTCTAAATCCTTTATATGCTCATATTCAGGTATAATACTTATATGATGATTGAAAATAATTTCCAAATCTTTGTTCATAAACTTACTTCCAATAGATCCAAACTTACTACATAGGTAGCTTCCTATGTCTTCCAATGAAACTACTTTGTCTGAAGTAATTGATAAAGTCAAATTAGGGTTTTCCTCTAGGGTTTTCACAAGAACAACCTTCAATTTGGGTCTATCAACATTCTCAACATTTTGATCTACAGACATATCCATGGTTAAACCAAATATAATTTTATTGATGAAATTTTATGTAGAAAATGATAAAATACCTTTTTCTCGAAGTAGGGCTTTGCTTGAAATCACTTTTTCAATTCACTTCTAGGTGATCTAAGCTTTTGAGATAATCACAATGTGGAAACAATCAAGTTCATACTTCATTTATTCAGCTATAACTTGCATTAATTGAGCACTTTGCTAACTCAAAAAAGCTAATAATTTCACTTTGAAATCAAATTTCTACTCAAGATCTTCTATCTAATCTTCAAATTTTATCAGAGGTTCATCATAGCTTCCTTTCATCATGAAAATGCTCCACAAAACTTATCTCTATGATTTTTTTTGTACAAACATAGATTTCATCTTCCCTCATAGAATAAACTTTTTATGTTCTAATAGTAACTTTTATTTCCTTCATAACTCATTACAATAAGCTTCAAATTGTATGCGAGATTAGCTACCATCTAAACTTATCAAGATACATCTTCCTCTCAACCTCGCTACACATAGCTCAATCTCTAAATAAAGTTTTAGATTCTGGTGCTATGAACAATCTTAATTCAACTTGGTTAAATCAAACTTAATTGCTGACTTCAACTTTCCTATCTCACCATCATCTGACTTTTCCTCTAAGATATCTAATCCTTTAACAAATGCCTCATTAAGTTCTTCTTGAAGTTCATTGACTACATTTGTTTCATCTTCATTACCCTTCTTACTTCTGAAGTTTCTTCCATGATTTCTTCTATGATTTCTGAAGTTTCTTCCATTTTTCCTTTTGTTTCTAAAGTTTCTTTCATGATTCCTTCTATCATTCCTAAATTCCCTTCCATTGTTCCTTCTATCCATTCTACAACACTTTGCTATATGTTTGAAGTTGTTGCATAACTTACATGTACTAGGGTTCTACTTCTAGAATTATGTTGATCAATAGGTTCTTGACAATTCTAGGCTATGTGTACAAAGTTGTTACACTTATAACACATGATCTTCTTTCTTTCATCAAAAGTTCTTCTTTTTCTCAATGTCCTTTCATTAGATCTTATTCTATCTACAAGGTTAGTATTTCCAAATATTCTACCATTTATTTTATCATTATCATATTTAGGCTTCTTACAATCAATTTTTTTATGACCTATACCATGACAATTATGACAATAAAAATCTATATTGTGATTAAATGAATTATTTGTATAATCTATTTTCATATGACCAATTTCATTACATGAAAAGCACTTACCTCAAAATTCATATTTGGTTTCTTTAGGAGACTCCACTTGCTTAGGCTCATCCAATTTCACAATTTCTTTCTCTTGTTCTACTTCTTTGGATTTATAGAAGAACTACTAGATTCAATCTTATCATCAGATTTATCTTTTTCTTTTAGGTTTCTTTGAAGACATGTTAAATAGATAACCAAGACTAGTCTTATCATAGGCATGTCTTTGTATTGACATTTATTCATCAAGCTTTTCTCTGCTAGAATAAAGATTTTTAAACTATACCTTACTTTGATTTAGTTCATCTTTCACAATAGTGTTGTACTTTTGAAGGTCTTCATGATCTTCTTTTAATGCTTTATACTCAGATGCCAACTTTGCTAGATTCTCTCTAAGATCTAAATTTTTAGTCTTCAATTTAGATTTAACTTTGCTAGGATCATTCCTCAAACTCAACTTTAGATTGGTAATCTTCAATTCATGCTTCAAGATCTTGTACTTTGTTTTTAGTTTTGAATATTCATCATCACCAGTTTCAAATTAGGTAGATTCATGCTTGGATTTGAGATTTAAATCTTCTCCTTCAATTGTCCAATGTATACTTTGGAGTCTTCATATCTATCTTTCAACTTATCTTTTTCTTTAGTAAGGAGATACATTTGTTCAAGTGCCTCTTTAAGGTTCTTCATCAATTGTTCCATATGCATAGGGATTTTACTCAAGCTATTAAGCCTCTTCTGAGTATCTTTTCTCTGATACCAATTATTAGAAATATGGAATACTTGGGTTGGGGGGGTGGTGAATCAATATTCTACAAAATTTTGTCACCAACTAGATATTATTTGTTACTTTTGAACCATGCACAAGAAAGTAAACAAGTAATGTTGAACATTAATAATGACCATGCATAAAGAGAGCTCATAACACCAATTTTTTTTAACTAGGGAAACCCTGGCCAAGAAAAACCCCAGTGGAGATGATACCCACTAGATGATATACTAATATAAATATTCCTTGTTAGAGAATGAACCCTATTAGGAGTATACAAAAGCATTTAGGACATAAGAGTCCCTACTAGGAGACTTTGAATCCCTATTAGGAGATTCCAATCCTATTAGGTGTTGTAGTGCAATGGATGCAAGAAGAGCTCACTGCCCAAACTTGTACTTTCAATTACAAGAAGAGCTCACTACCTAAAATATTAATTGAACATTAAGTTCCTAAAATATAGATGTATAGATGCTATAACTTCATCTTTGGTTTATCTCTGACCTCAATTTGATCTCAAATCACAGAATTAGATTCTCAAAAACTTCACATATATCACTTGACAAAAAGTTCACATATAACTTTATCACATTAAAATACACATCACTTGTGCACTTAATCTCGCAAGATATCCTTTGCATAAATTCAACACCTTTACACAATTTTCTATTTGGTCAGTTAAGACCACAATATACTTTTTCAACTTAGAGTAAACATCTAGGATGTCAGCCCTAATTGGTCAAGTAATTATTTTGTAAACAAAATAATTCCCTTACCTTTAATTTTGTTGTTCTATCAACTAGTAAATCGTGAATATCTATTTTTCGTACAGTCTATATTGATGTACAAGGTTATACACACCATCATCAATATGTATACTACGTCCATCTCACCTCTTTGTCTCTCTCAGATAACATCATATAAACAAGTTATACATTGAAACAATACACTATTGTAAACTAGTTTCATACTTGGACCATTTTTTGAGTACCAAAAGCTTAGTATCTTTATTTTTGAGGTTATCTGCAACATGTACAACATGAGTTTCTATTAATGACAACAATTACATCACTACATATAGCCAATTTTCATAAAAACCTTCATCATGGTAAACCAATATGACAAAAGGCAGAGGGTGTAGATTTGTTTGGCTTTCTTTTAAGTGTTATGTCACTTCAATATTGTAAAGCCATGTTCAGATTGTGGTTTCACTTTGAGCATACAAATAGCTACACAAATATGCATGATAATATTAGATTTCTATGAAATCATTTCTCTTGTACATTTTGGAAGATGCAAATAAATAGAGATCTAATGGAAGTTGATATACATGTAAGGTTCAACTCCAGAGCATAACTTATATTCTAGTCATATTTGAGCACTTGGTCATTTGGTTGTGTTTTGTGGCTAAAAAGGAAACTTACTCTACACCTAATAAAAAATATAACCAAAATTCACAACAATGAGTGAAAGAGAAAGCCAAAAGTTTTATGATTGTTCAACTAAAAAGGGATGAACATATACTCTATGACCTTGTTGGAGGATATTTTCGAAAGGGGAAAAGTTCAAAACACAATTCCATTAATTTCTTTAGAATCATCTTCTCAGGTTGTCTTCTTTCACCATGATGTAGAGTGCACACAACACAAACTTGGGTGACATTGGTAAATCTTCCAACATGTATTGATATGTTGTTCAATGATATTTCAATCTTTCACTCTTTGTTTCCTAAGTTTACTCCTTAGTCCTAGTGTCTACCTTCCTTTAAAGACACAAAAAATCACAAGGTGATGAATCAAGTCCTAGGGAACTCCTCTAGAATTTTTTAAATGATAGATTTATCCTAAATATCAACAATCAAAATACATTATTAAGTTTGGACACACAAACTACAATTTTGTGGCTTTTAGCCTTCTTGCAAACTAGGTCTTTTCGAGTAGCTTTTCTCTAAACCAAGGGTAAAGCTATGTATTTAGGAACTTTTGAGATGGATTTAGTCTACTCAAGTGTAACACTTTCACTTCCCAAACACTAAGTATCAATCTTACTCCTGCAACACAAAACACTTGCAAACAACACTTTAGCCTAATTGATCAAGTTACACTAGGGCTTGATAGAAATGCTTCAAGTTAGGTGCATGATATTGATCCAATGATTTGGTGGCCTTCTATAGACTTATTTTGGTCTAATACATCTAAATATTAGGACCCACAACCTCCCTATGTTTTTACCATGCTCAAATAGTTCATTTTTAGGCTAAATAAATGGGCTTATTTAGCCTCGGGCAACAAAAAAAAAAGCTTCCCCTATCCTATAATTTTGGAATCACAAAGTATAGTGTCCTAGCTTTTAGTTCACTAAGTGGAATTGAATTCCAATGGAAAGCTTGCAAGTTAGGGCACATCTCTGTTTCAACCTACGTTCACACAAAATGTTGTAACTTCCTCTACACAAAACTAAATTGATAAAGACTAGATGAAAATGAAAGCTAATTCAAAAATCCAACTTCATATAAACTTTTTTTTTTCAACCAATCTATATAATGCTGTATGGAACAAGATCCTTCCAAAAAATAAGTTTTTCTTTCATAAAATGTTGCTATAGTCCATACAATTTGATGATCTGCTTATGTAAAGATGTTGTATGCTTAAATATCTTCAACCAATTAATTCAAACAAATTTTTTGTAGTGGGAAGTTAAAACTGCTTTTCATGACAACTTTTCAAAAAGATGCATTAGTAATTTTTGCAATTTTTTCCAAATACGACAACCTTTTGCATTTTGATTTCTAATTGATGTCAAATGATTCCAAGCCCTTAGGAATGGTGGAAAATACATATCTGAGGCAACAACAACTTTTTTTAAATTATTAGACTCCAAAACACACAAAACAACAAAACACATCATAGTGGACTAAGGACTCTTTTGGTTCATAAGAAGACCACAAAAATCCTTGTCTACACAAAAGGATAAAACCAACACACAATGGATTGTGTCAAAACATCACATCCTTATTACATCAATAAAAAATCAAAAGAAAACTCTCCAAGAAGGAGATAGGCATAGTTTCCCTACACCACACTAGATTAGGTTGAGGAATGATACTTATATATTCAATATGTTGGTCCTTGTTCTCAACTTTGTGAGCTTGTGACGTCAGAAGTTTATTTGGCTAGAACACCATGCACATCTTGAGCCATAGCATGTAGATTAAGAGATGGTTAATCTACTTGAGGCCTTTGAAATTCAATCTTGCTTCTTTGGATTATCTTCTTTATCTTTTAACCCTTATGCCTCTTTGAATTATCTTCTTTATTCCCATCAATTAATGTTGCTTCACTTGTCTTTCTTTTTTCAAAATTACACATTAAGTACAAAATGTCCAATATTTTTGTATATATACACATTAAGTAGACCAAATTCTTCTTTCAAAACCATATGTGTAGATATAAACATTAAGTACAAAATGTCTAATATTTTTGCAGATATACACATTAATTACTCCAAATTATTCTTTCAAAAGCATATGTGCAGATATAAACATTAGTTACAACATGTCCAATATTTTTGCAGATATAATTTCCTATGAAGAGAGACCATGCCTCTAAATATGAACCTAGAACAAAATAATGAGACAATTTCTAGATTATGGTCTTAGTTTGAAAGAAAAGTTGATTGTAATTTTCCTTGCAAAAAGTGTAAGGGATTAAATAATCAAAGAGTTCTAATCACAAAAACCAAAAGTCATTGTAGGTAACATGGTCACATTGAAGGGGGCCATAATTTTCATCAATTGGTGAATGTAGATTTCCAATGTGAGGAACATGGAGGTGTGAATATCAAAGCTAAGGATAATGCTCCCATGGAAGAAGATGATAATGTGCCAGAGGACATGATTGAAGAAGATGGTACTAGCATAGTTGATGAAGATGATCATTATGATAGTACTAGCTCATTTGATGATGATGGTCTTAATATACCTATACTTGAGAAGGCATACACGCCCCTGTACTAAGGCTCCCAAGCAACTTTTCTCTTTGCTATAGTGTTGTTGGTGAACTTGAAGGTTATGAATAGTTTATCCAATGTAGCAATGTCATGTATGCTAAGGTATGCCATTTTTGTCATCTTCAATGTTAGCATACCATTACTATTCATAATATTAACAATCCATATTTGTTGTTGTAGGTTGATAGGCAAGTTTTTTTTACCACCATCAAACATTTAGCCTCGTTCGTACTTAGAATTATCTACCATTATCAATCAAATTGGAATGAAGTATTAGAAATACATGAATGTCCCAATGATCATATTCTCTATGATAAACAACATGAATTTGCAATAGAATGCCCATATTGTCGTATTCGTAGATATCGGTCAGATCGAATAACAAAAAAGGTGCCTCACAAGGTTTTTCGGTACATTCCCAATATCCCACATCTTGAAAGATTATTCAAGTGCACTATCTTGACACAATTTATGGATTACCATGCACAAAAATAGAAGTCAAGATTATATTATGTGAATTCCTATGGATGGTTTTGCATTTAAAGACATAGAAAAAGTATGGCCACACTTTAATTCATTCAAATTAGTTCTATTTATTGTCAAATGGTATAGGCTAAGGATGAATTAAGATGATCCTAATAGGATTATTATTGAATATGATAGTGAATTAGAATGATTAATACAAGGTCATTTGAGCCAGTTGGAGATGAGCCCTATCTTCTTCTAAGCCAATGTGAGAAAGTGTTTTACTTTGGTGTTCCACATAAATTGGTTGGGTCATTTGTTATTAGACATGATACAAGAGGAAGGTCAATAAAGTATAATGTGATGGAAGAAGAAGATACTAAATAATCATAAGATGAGGTAAATGATGATCACAACAGACTATCACACAATGAAGAAGAAGATGATCATGATGATGATTTTGGTGGTGCTAACGATGATGGTGATGATGATGATGATGATGATCATGGTGATGAAGATGGTGATGATCAAGGTGATGATGGTCATGATGATGAAGATGATGGTGATGATGATGGCAATGAAGATGGTGATGGTGAAGGTGATCAAAGTGGCAATTATGCTGATGGTGATGATGATGATGATATGACGATCAACGAAATGTATGTTGATGTATGATCAATGTCAAGTATGATGGGGTGATTTATTTATAGAAATTTATTTGACTTGTATATTTTTATAATTTTTTTGGTAAGTCTATTACTTTCATTTCATTCTTGATTGCTAAGAATTACTAATATTTTTCGTAGGACGACATGGACACACCACAAGACACAAGCATGGATGTACCTCACACACCTTCCTTAGGAAAGATAAACCTTAATTAGTGTAATTGGACAAATTATTAAGAATCACATGTCATATTATTATGTTCTTATATATGGAAACAGATCAAATGCAATCTAAAACTATGGGGACATTTGTAGATAACATGTTGTATAGCGCTGACCCTAACTTCATGGTCCATAAGCTTATAAATAAATATAGTGACGAAGGCTATAAAGTTGTTGCTGTATGCCTACAACATTAATCTGAAAGCCATATCCAAGAATTTGGTGCACCAAATGAGATATAGGTAAATTGGTCAAATGAAAAGTAAATCAAATTGAATAGTTGAGAATTTTCCTTTTTGCTATTAATTTCCAACATAAATTGACTACATAACAACATGCATAACATTTCACTATAGCTTTCAAATCCTATCATAGAACCTATGTGTAATATAGGCCATGATGTGCATCATAGTGGTGGAGATATTAATTTTCTATTAGAAATTAATTACATAATTATGAATAGAATTTAAAATCTTCAATTGCAATTTAATGTGTAACAATTTTTTGACTATTTTAGAGCATGTTGAATATCATGGTGAAGGAGTGGAGCATGTTCGAAGTGTTCAGCATGTTGAGGTGGTGGTGGATCAAAATGTTATTGTGCATGATGTGGCATTGTCAGGTAAGAAAAATGCATGTTATGTTCTACTAGTTAATGAAATACTTGTAATTTTTTTTTAAAAGAAAAGAGTATGCTAATTTAACCCACTTACTTATTATTGTAATAGAGCCCCCTTTAGTGAAACAACCTCATGCTCCTCAAAATAGGAGAAGGCATCATATTTTGATATTACATGTGCCACAAATATGAGAATGAGGAAGATATTGATTCTCCTATCAGCGTTTACCTTAAGAAAGCTAAAAGAAGAAGAAGAAGAAATGATTTTTTAAAAATGCTCTTTGATAAACCTTATTTGATAAACTTTGTTGGATAATGGAAGAGTGTTGTTTTAAGTAATTATCTATAAATGTTGCACATTAATATTTATTTTTATGTCTAGTTAATGAATATTGTTATGTGTGAATAAAGTCATGAATAGTATTGTGTATTAATGAATTTTATATCATATTAATGAATGTTATGTGATTGTATTGATTGAAAGTTATAGTATGAATGAATGAATGAAGTATGCAATTATATGTTAATGGGGAATTTAGATTGATGTTGGGGGGGGGGGGGGGGGGTGAAGCCAGATGAGCTTCCACCTTCATGTGGTTGGCCTTGTTAAGTAGAGAATATTAACGTATTCTTAAAATCAAGTGAAGATCAAACTGACATATCTTCACTAATTAATCAATTTCATTCATTATAGGTCTTCCAGCTTCAACAACTTTACTAGTTTCCTCATTTTGGGTCTTACAACTAGATCTAGATGGGAGCACCACAACCCTATATCAGATGATGGTGAATCTCCAATCACTTTCTACTCTTTTGTAGAAACTTTGAGCTTTGCCAAAAAATGGGTACCATTCTATAGAAAGTTCAAAATAAAGCACAAGACATCCTTTATGTATTTCTAAAAAGAAAAAGAGTCATTTGATCTTGATTTTGTCCAAGAATAGAAAGAAATGAATGTTATGGTGATGTGATTAAAATATAGAAATAAATAGTTCTTGTGTTATTAAATCATCATGCCTCCTTAACATTGTTAAATGATATTTTGTAGGATAAGTATGAAGGTGTCAAGAAAAGGATAAGTAGAACATTGGAAGAAAAATAAGTTCCACCTGATTTTATTTCTCATCATAGTGTTGATGGTTTTGTGTATAGAAGCTCAGATGTTAGAAACCATACAAGTATAGTACAGGTAATAGGGATAGTATGAAGTTAAAATGATTATTTATTATGTTTTTGCAGTATAAAATTTAATCAAGATAGTCTAAGCTTCTTTAGAGGATGAATATCTCACAATATTAATTCTTTATATGTACATGTTATTCATGAAAAAAAAATGGTTCATGACAAGAAAGCTAATGCTCTACCCTACCAGATATATGTTCCCAAGGTCAACCATCATTATAAGGATGCTGCCATGAATGCCATGGTTAGTAGATTTTTTCTATTTATCTTTCTAGATGTTGGGTGTAGGTAGACTATTGTAAAGGGATCAAATATACTCCAAGACCCTCTTTATGGAGGAACCAATTGCTTTCTTAGAAGAAAAGGCTTGTATGGATTGCCAACTGAGATTGATCAAAAAAATAGGAAAGGAAGTGAAAGGAAAAGACAAGGTAATAAAAAATCTTTCACATTAAATTGTCTTAGAGATTGAAGTTTAGTATATGGAATGTTGTTTTAAAAAATTTAAATATTTCACATGAAATAATGATGTATGATGTTGCCTAAGTAGAGATTCTAGACCCTTTAATTACCCACTATCCATCTAAAATGTAATTTTTTGTTTTTGGACTTCACAGTGTATATTTTTTTAGCATCAATTTTTTGGATCACACTCTACAATCCATCATCAAGATAAGAGAAGGAAAGAATGGAAAAGTGAAATATGTAGACCAATCTTCTTTTTATTTTTATTTCCCTTTAGTTGGGCTTGATCTATATATTTCACTTTTCAATGCATTCTCTCATCCTAATGATGGGTCTATTGGAATAATTTATTAATTATGTATTGTCTTTGATGTTACACAAAATGTCATATCATTACTAGTTAATGTATACCAAACTCACTCAGGCAGGGAAGATAGTTTTCTATGTCAATCAAGCATTCAAGAGATTACAATGTTTAGAAGATAGTTTTTACCAAATTCACTTGGGCGCCAAAGGAAATTTTATAGAAGATGAATGTTAACCGAGCTCACTCAGTTACCAATGGATTTGTGCAAGTATGCAATGTTAATTGAGTTCACTTGGTTAACATAGGAAAATTTTTTCTGAGTTAATGTCTACCAAGTAGGGTCGACTAATGAAGGATTTTCTTATTTTGGCATATTGAGTTTAATTGATTTATCTATTGGTTCTAGCAACCTGAGAAGATGAACATTAATTATTCTAAGTTGTATTCTAGTCGACTTGACAATATGAAAGATATAAATAGAAAGGTCAAGTTGAGAATGAGAAAGTGTGAAGCATGTATGAATGCATGGAAATTTTTTGAAGATCTAATGATGCTGAAATGAAGAAAACTAGAAGGATAAGTAGAATATCCATGAGAAGAGACAAAAGATATATTTGATCAGGAAGGATCAAGTATACAAGCTAGAATTGAGATCTATAATCAAAAATTTATTTGCATCTAGATAAGGGTATGTCATTGTTACTCTCTAACCATTGTAGCAGTGATATAAATCTCTTAACAGAGTTGGCTTAACAACTATTTGTAAATCCTCTAACAAGGTGGCAGTTCTATTGAATTGTCTAAAGACCTCTAACAAGACCACTCCTAAAAATTTGATTAAATCCTCTTATAGGGTCACACCCAAAAATGTATTTTGTAAACTTTAACAAGGTTGGCTCCTAACAGGGCTCACTTCAAAAGATTGAAAAATAGTAACTAGTTGCAATTGGTGGTTTTTCCCAAATTTGGTTTCCATGTTAAATCTTGGTGTCAAATGTGTTCATGCCATTTATTTTATGTGTTTGCAACTAAGTTAAAGTAATAAGTAATCACAGATAACATCTTAAGATTTTCATGATAAGTGTTTATCAAGCATATTCAGTATTTACCAAGTGACAACATTTCTTTGTTTGCCAAGCATTAGTAGAATTAAGTTTTGATTGAATTATTTTGTACTATTAAAGGGATTTGGGATTTATTTTTGTAGTAACTAATTCACCCCTCCCCTCTTAGTTACTCCTCTCATATTACCAACAATTGGTATTAGAGGTTATGGTGCTTGCAGAGAAGGTTTCAAGGACCTAAGTTAAAGATTAAGATGTCTTATAGAAGAGAGATTCCCAAGTTGAATAGAGACAATTTTGCATCATGACAAGGACTTGTGAGATTACATTTGGCTACTATCAGTGATTGAAATTGTAAATATCTTGATGTTGAATAGAAGACTCCCATTGGAACATTATCAGTTGAAGACATTACTAAAAAGAAGAATCATAACATCATGATGATTGATATTTCATCTACTCTTAGTTATGTTGAATTTGATGAAGTAAAAGACTGCAAAAAAGCTCATGCAATGTGGACCAAATTGAAAGACATCTATGGAGGAGATGACAAAGTAAGAATAGCTAAAGTAGAAAATCTTAGAGGTCAATTTGATCAAATGGAAATGAGAGAAGATGAAAACATTGAAAAAATTTGTGAAAAGAATGAAAGCAAGTGTGAGAGCAATCAAAGAATTTGGAGCAGACATTGATGACAAAATAGTTGCAAGAAAGGTACTTAGAACTCTTCTTCTTATTTATGCAATTAGAGTGTCTACTATTCAAGAGATGAGATGTGATCCAAATAACAAAATAACTTTAGATGCTCTAGTTGGAAGATTGACAGCTTTTGCGTTGGATAATTATGATAACTATGTTCCTAGTTCCAAAGGTATTGAGTCTACATTTGAAGCTAAACTCTCACTCAAAGAAAAGAGCAAGAAATCAAAGAACAATCAATCATGAAGTGAAGAAGATATAGAAGAAAGTTCTGATAGTGATCTTGAAGTTTTTGAAGCCCTACTTGCAAAGAAATACTCCAAAGGAAGAGGAAAGTAGAAAGGCAAGATTCCTCTAATATTATTTTCTTATGAATAATTTGGTCACATTGCTGCTAGGTGTCCAAATAGAGAAAACAAAGATGTGAAGAAAAATAGTAAGTACAAAGGCAAGAAGGAATTCAAGAACTACAAGCACAAAGGTAAGTAATCTTGTTTTATGGCTAAAGATTCTAATAACAGTGAAGATGAAGTGATATATATTGCTATAAAAGATGAATCTAATGATGAAGGAGACAAGATGACACTTATCTCTCATGTTAGAAAAAATGATACATGGATTATTGACAATGGCTTCTTACATCATATGATTAGAGATAAAAAAAAATTTGAACACATGGAATATTATGATGGTGGTAGTGTGAGATTTGGAAACAATGAACCCTGTAACATAAAAGGAAGAGGATGTATCTCTTTGACTAATGAACTTGTATGTGATAATGCTTATTGGGTTGAAGGACTAAAGCATAATCTACTGAGTGTGGCACAATTGAATAACATTGGATTCAAGGTAGAATTCATGGATGGAAAAGCCAAATTGCTGGATGGAAAAGGAAATCTAGTTGGATCTAGAAAACAAACAAAAGGTAATTCATTTTATCTTGATCTCACTGAAAGTTCATGTTTTATTGCTCAAGTAGAAGAAAGTTGGTTGTGGTACAAAAGAATATGTCATGTAAAATTTGATAATCTAGTTAAGATAAGAAAACATAAAAGAGTAAGAGGTGCTCCTAGTTTGAAGAAACTTGAAATGGGTCTATGCAAAAATTGCCAAATTGGTAAGATGGGAAAGACTAGTTTCAAACACAAGAACTATCATTCTGAAGAAGTATTAGAGCTTATGCATATAGACTTATGTGTACCTATGGGTGATCCCACAATAATGGGTTCTACTTTTTGACCAATTTTGACACTGAAATCAATATTTTTGCAACAAACGTCACGTTCAAGTGACTATATCTCCAAAACTATAAATAATTTCAAGATGACATAAACTAGTGATTTTGAGTACTTTGTTCCTACTTTGTAACCATATTTTTTAATCTAAAAAATAAAATTATTTATGTCAATTTTTTTTATCTCTTCCAAAAAGTGGTACATAATAAAATTCAATATTTTAAAAAGTGACAGTTTATTTGACACACATAACTTTTTTTCTAGAAATGATAATGAAGTAATTCTTTTGGTGTTGGATTTGTAACATCAATATCCAGTGCCTGCATTTGGTTTGATTTATTTTTGTTGAATATTGTATAGTTTATGAAGTTTTGAAGTGACATGAACTGTAATTCAGACATATGTTCCGTTTGACATAGATAATTTGAAGTCAATTTATCATAAATCATTTATTTTTTCAATAGAAAGGTATCTCAATAAGCCAGTGCCTCCATATTTTTCAAAAAAAATTTGACCTAATTTACTAATTTTCCCAAGGTGTGAAAGTTAGTTGATGTTCAATCGGTAATGAACCTATAATGAGTTAAACTCATATTTGAAAGTCTTAATGATTAAATTATGTAATAAAATTATAGTCATTGGAAAGTTTGCTCCGAGCAGCACATTTTGACATTTTTTATTTTACATTAGGAGATCATTCTTCTGCAATTATGGTAGTCAAAAGAGCAAAAAAAAAGAAAAAGAAAAAAAGGTTAAAAATTTTGTGATTTTGCATGTTTGTGCAAACATAGCGTTCGTACGAACACGTTTACCATGTTCGCATGAACGTATGTTCACGTGAACATGCAAATCATGTTTGTGTGAACATATATATCACATATGTAAACTCAATTTCTCATTTTGCAATTTTTTCCATTTTTGTTCGTCCCACTAAAGTGGAACCCATTATTGTGGGTTCACCCCTATTAGAATAGAAAGTTACAATAGAGAAATTTTTTTCATTCTTTTTGTTGATGAATATTCTAGAATGATGATTGTAATGTATCTAAAAGAAAAATTAGAAGATTTTAAAAAATTCAAGTGGTATTTGACAAGAGTAGAAAAAGAAACTAGAATGAAATTGAAATGTTTGAGATCAGAAAGAGGTAGTGGATTCATCTCCAATGAATATAATGGATTCTACATTGAAAAAAGAATTAAAAGACAAGTATTAGCTCCTAGTACA
The DNA here is from genome assembly GCA_028749045.1 of Cupressus sempervirens. NCBI lineage: Eukaryota > Viridiplantae > Streptophyta > Pinopsida > Cupressales > Cupressaceae > Cupressus > Cupressus sempervirens. The sequence continues at coordinate 180,603,149 of CM053789.1, read as the reverse complement.
CCTCAATAGAATGACATAGCTGAAAGAAGAAATAGATCCATCATGGATTGTGCAAGAACTTTGATGATAGAAAAGAATGTTACATTAAAATACTAGAAAGAAGCTATCACCACTGCAGTTCATACCTTAAATAGAGTACAATAAAAAAAGACTCAAATCAAACCCCTTATGAACTATGGTATGGCTACAAACCTAATGTAAGTTACTTGAAAGTATTTGGTAGCAAATGTTATATCTTAAAAGAATCTAGAAAAGGAAAATTTGATGTCAAAGGTGATGAAGGCATATTTCTAGGATAATCATGTAGAAGTAAAGCATACAAATGTTTGAATTTGTCTACTCATAAAATATTAGAATGTGCACATGTAAGAATTGACGAGTTTGCAAAAAAGAGTGAAGAAGAAAGCAGAACAGAGCTTGAGGATTACAAAATATTTGTCTACTATGAACATAATATCCTACCAAACTTATCTGGAAGAAAGGAGGCTTCACCTCATAAGTCCCCAAAATGTCTAATAGTTACCAAGTTGCAAATAGTGCAACCCGAGTCATAGTCTAAAGGACCCAAGTCAAAATTAGAGGCTATCAAGCTAGAGCAAACCAAATCTAATGGACTTGAGTGATACACAATGGGACTTGAGCTTGATATGGGAGTTCATGATGAAATAATTGAAACTCATTACAAATCCAAAGAACTTGTGTTAGTAAGATATGTTAGAAGGCATTATGTACCTGATTAGATCATTGGAGACAAATCAAATGGAGCAATGACAAGAAGTAAATTGAAAGGTACATGTTTACTTGCTGAAATTGAACCTAGAAATGTTAAAGATGCTTTAGATAATGAAATTTGGATTGAAGTAATGAATGAAGAAATAGAATAGATAGAAAAGAACAAAACTTGGACTCTTGTTCCTAGACCCAAGGATAAAAATGTAATTGGCACAAAGTGGGTGTTCAGAAACAAGTTAAATGAAGATGGAAAAGTATCTAGAAATGAAGAAAGGTTTGTATGAAACGACTATTCTCAAGAAGAAGGTATTGATTATGGTGAAACTTTTTCTCTTGTTGAAAGATTAGGTGTTAGAACTTTACTAGAATATGCAGTTTACAGAGGATTTAAAGTTTATCAAACAGATGTAAAATCTACATTTGTGAATGGAATTCTTGATGAGGAAATCTACATTAAACAACCTTAAGATTTTGTAGATCCTAGCAAAAGGACATGGTCTACAAATTATACAAGGCATTATGGTCTTAAGCAAGCTCCTAGAGCTTGGTATGAAAGACTTCATAACTATGTGATACATATTGGTTTTCAAAGAATGAATGATAACAGTAATTTGTACATAAAAGAAGGACCAAATAAGAAGATTGTGTTGGCAAAAATATTTTTTGATGATACTTTATTCATAGGAAATGATGACTTGTGCAAGACATTTTCAAAAGAAATGAGTAAAGAATTTGAAATGTCTATGTTTGGTGAGATAAAATTCTCTATTGGATCGCAGATTCAGTAGAAGAAAGATGGTATCTACATTACTCAATCTAAATATATCAAGGAAATTCTAAAGAAATTTGGAATAAAAGATTCAAGATCAATTGGAACCCCTATGTCTACATAGTAAGCTTTCCAAAAATGACAATTCTAAAGAGGTAGATTAGACCACTTATAGATCAATGATTATAAAATTGTAGTATGTAGTACATACAAGGCCTGATATTGCATTAGTAGTCAATATGGTGGCAAGATTCTCAGTAAATCCCAAAGAAAATCACATGCGGCAATTATAAGAATCATGAGATATCTAAAAGGTATTGAAGAATATGGTTTATGGTACAAAATAGGAAGCAATTTGGACTTAAAAGTATTTATAGATGTTGATTGTGTAGGAAGTATTGATGACAAAAAGAGCACTAGTGGCTGAGCATTCTTCCTTGGTAAAGACTAGTGTCTTGGATAGCAAGAAAAAAATTGTATCTCTTAGTCCATAATAGAGGCAAATATGTGGCAGTAGCAGTCAATTGTTCTAATATGGGAAGAGAGTAAGAGGTGGGATACGGAGAGAGAGAGAGGGAGAAATAGAGAGAGAGAGTAGGGGATCAGAGAAGGTGGGATAGGGATAGAGGGATAGAGAGAGTAAGGGATGGGAGAGAGAGAGAAGGGGATGGATGTTAGAGAGAGAGAGAGAGTAGGGGATGTGAGAGAAAGAGAGAGAGTAGGGGATGGGAGAGAAGAGAGGGAGGAACTGAGAGAGAGTAGGAATAGAGAGAGGGATGGGAGTATGTGTGAGAGAGAGAGTAGGGGGTATTAGTGAGAGTAGGGGATGGGAGAGAGAGAGTAGAGAGGGAGAGAGTGGCGGGGAGAGGGAGAGAGAGAGAGTAGGGTAAAGGAGAGAGAGAGTGAGAGAGAGTAGGTGATGTGAGAGAGAGTAGGTAGTGGGAGAGGGAGTGGGAGAGCAAGAGAGAGAGGGGATGTGAGAGAGAGATAGAGAGAATTAGGGGATGGGAGAGAGAGTTAGAGAGACTAGGGGATGTGAAAGAGAGAGAAAGTAGTGGGAGAGGGAGAGGGAGACTGAGAGAGAGAGGGGATGGGAGAGAGTGAGAGAGATAGAGTAGGGGGTGGGAGATAGAGAGTAGGGAATGGGAAAGAGACTAGGGGGTGGGAGAATGAGAGAGAGTAGGGGATGGGGGAGAGAGAGTGAGAGAGAGTAGGTGGTGGGAGAGGGAGTGGGAGAGGGAGAGCAAGAGAGAGAGGAGAGGGGGGATGAGTGTGTGTGTGTGTGTGTGAGAGAGAGAGAGAGAGAGAGAGAGAGAGAGAGAGAGTAGGGGATGTGAGAGGGGAGAGAGAGAGAGTAGGGGATGGGAGAGAGAAAGTGTGTGAGTGAGAGAGAGAGTAGATAGTGGGAGAGGGAGAGAGAGAGTGGGGGGATGGGAGTGTGTGAGAGAGAGTAGGGGGTGGGAGAGAGAGTAGGGGATAGGAGAGAGAGAGAGTAGGGGTTAGAGATTAAGAGAGAGAGTAGGCATGGGAGATAGAAAGAGTGAGAGGGAGAGAGAGAGAGTATGTGGTGGGAGAGAGAGAGACAGAGAGAGAGAGAGAGAGAGAGAGAGAGAGAGTAGGGGATGGGAGAGAAAGTGTGTGAGTGAGAGAGAGAGTAGATAGTGGGAGAGGGAGAGAGAGTGGGGGGATGGGAGTGTGTGAGAGAGTAGGGGGTGGGAGAGAGAGTAGGGGATAGGAGAGAGAGAGAGAGTAGGGGTCGGAGATTAAGAGAGAGAGTAGGCATGGGAGATAGAAAGAGTGAGATGGAGAGAGAGAGTATGTGGTGGGAGAGAGAGAGAGAGAGAGAGAGAGAGAGAGGATGAGTGTGTGTGAGAGATCGAGAGTAAGGGATGGGAGAGGAGAGAGAGAGAGTAGGGGATGGGAGAGAGAGTGTGTGAGAGAGAGAGTAGGCAGTGGGAGAGGGAGTGGAAGAGGGAGAGAGGGAGAGAGAGAGGGGGGATGGGAGTGTGTGTAAGAGAAAGAGTAGGGTATGGGAGAGAGAGTAGGAGGTGGGAGAATGAGAGAGAGAGTGGGGAATGGGAGAGAGAGAGAGAGAGAGAGAGAGAGAGAGAGAGAGAGAGAGAGAGAGAGAGAGAGAGAGCAAGTGTGGTGGGAGTGTGTGTATGAGAGAGAGTAGGGGATGGGAGAGGAGAGAGAGAGAGAGAGAGAGAGGAGATGGGAGTGTTTGTGTGAAACAGAGAGAGAGAGAGTAGGGGATGCAAGAGGAGAGAGATAGAGTAGCCTAAGAGAGAGAGAGTAGGGGATGGGAGAGAGAGTGTGTGAGAGAGTTGGCAGTGGGAGAGGGAGAGAGGGAGAGAGAGGGGATGGGAGTGTGTGTAAGAGAGTGATAGTAGGGGATGTGAGAGAGAGAGAGTGAGAGAGAGAGAGAGAGTCGGGGTGGTAGAGAGAGAGTAGAGGATGGGAGAGAGAGTGAGAGTAGGGGATGAGAGAGAGAGATTAGTGAGGGAGAGAGAGTGAGAGAGAGAGTAGGTGGTGGGAGAGGGAGTGGGAGAGCAAGAGCAAGAGAGAGAGAGGGGAGATGGGAGTGTGTGTGTGAGAGAGAGAGTAGGGGATGGGAGGGAGGGAGGGAGGGAGGGAGAGAGAGAGAGAGAGAGAGAGAGAGAGAGAGAGAGAGAGAGGGGGGGGGGATGTGAGTGTGTGTGAGAAAGACAAGGAGTAGGCAATGGGAGAGGAGAGAAAGTAGCTTGAGAGAGAGAGTAGGAAATGGGAGAGAGAGAGTGTAAGAGAGAGTACGTAGTGGGAGAGGGAGAGAGGGGGATAGGAGTGTGTGTAAGAGAGAGAGTAGGGGATGTGAGAGAGAGTAGGGGTGGCAGAGAGAGTATGGGATGGGAGAGAGATAGTCAGAGTAGGGGATGGGGGAGAGATAGAGTAGGGAGGGGAGAGAGAGTGTGAGAGAGAGAGGGGGTTGGGAATGTATGTCTATGAGAGAGAGAGTTGGGGATGGTAGAGGAGAGAGAGTGTGAAAGAGATAGAGTAGGGGATGGGAGAGAGAGATTAAGAGAGAGAGTGGGAGGTGGGAGAATGAGAGAGAGTAGGGTATGGGAGAGAGGGTAAGAGAGAGAGTAGGTAGTGGGAGAGGAAGAGAAAGAGAGAGAGAGTAGGTGATGGGAGAGGGAGAGGGAGCTAGAGAGTGAGAGAGGGAGAGTAGGGGATGGGAGGGAGAGTGAGAGAGAGTATGTGGTGGGACAAGGAGTGGGACAGGGAGATAGATAGAGAGAGAAAGATAGTAGCCTGAGAGAGAGTAGGGGATGGGAGAGGAGAGAGAAAAAGAGAGTAGCTTGAAGGAGAGAGAGTGTAAGGGATGAGAGAGAGAGAGAGAGTGAGAGAGAGAGAGAGAGAAGGGGATGGGAGAGGAGAGAGAGCAAGATAGAGTAGGGGATGGGAGAGATAGACAATGAGAGAGAGTAGCTGGTAGGAGAGGGAGTGGGAGAGGGAGAGTGAGAGAGAGAGTGAAAGAGAGTGTAAGGGATGTAAGAGGAGAGAGAGTGTGTGAGAGAGAGTAGGGAGAGAGAGAGTAGGGGATGGGGGATGGTAGGGTAGGGAGAGATTAATTTTCACATAGTGTGTATGAACTATAGTGTGCACATGCTTTATAGTGTGTACACACTATATGAAAACACAAAAAAATAGTCATAACAAAATTTTGGGTCCCTATTGATCCATTTAAAAAAAAAAAAATTGGTCTATTATATTGTTTCGATAGAAAACATGGGTTTCATGCTATTAAAAGTTAGAAAACACTATATTCAATCATTGGATACACTATTTGAAGGCTTTTTGAACATTCTTTCTATAGAAAAGGTTAGTGCTATCCTTTTTAAATATTCTTTGTTATTATATAGAGACAAATTTGATTATAATTTGACAAGTTGTTTAATATATAGTGAATTCATTGAAATTTGTATGTTTGAATGAATTGTTATTTGGAAATGGTTAGAAATTTGACAATTTATTTAATATATATTATTTATTCATTGAAATAATTGTAATTTGTATTTGTATTTGAATGATTTTTAATTTACAAATTGTAAGTAATTCAGATGTTTGAATAATTTAACATATAGAAATCATCAGCATGCCAAGGAAGAAACTAAAAACTCAAACAATGGAAGAGAGGGAGAGATATTTGGAAATTAAAAGAGATAAAATGAAACTACTATGTGAACAAAGAAACTTACAAAGCAATAATGAAGAATTTTTTTTAAAAGAGGAACAAGAACCACTAATACAAAGAAACAAAGAGGAAGAATTGGAAAGACAAAGAGAACGAATGAGACTATTACACTCAAGAAGACAATTGAATTGTGAAGCTACGTTGTCTTCCAATATTGGAGTCATATCATCAGCTCATATTGAAGAGATGCTAATTTTTACATTTGATGATGTACACACTCCATCATGTCATGTTGAAGGCACACCATCAACATATCAAGTAGGTGATATTCCATCTTTTGCATATTCTTTAACATGCCAAGGTATGTCATCTTTGGTTCAAGGTACAGAAAACACTCAACCTTATGTTTATGTTCAAAATGTTGAGGTGATGAAAGAGATTATAACTCCTAGAATTTTTTTAGAAGGCCAAAATGTTTGATTGATACTTCTACTTACATTTTGAAATAAATGCCTAACAAAATTAGCAAGTAGACTTGTCAAAGAAAAGTTAATCATATGTGGAGATTATTCTTTGAAGAATTAAATATTTTAGGTCAATGCAAATTATTTTTTGAAATGATGAGGAATTTGAAATTTAGTCCTATCATGATGATTCTTGGATTAACAACGATGGACGATTCAAATGAAAAAAGCATTGTAAAGAATCTAATGAGTGCTTATGAAAAAATGGGTTCTAAATCATGCACCAAAGATAGTACTATCACAAGATGAGTACTTACATTGACAATAGTAAGTACCCAAATGAAGAAATATTGACTCATGAGAATGACAAGAAAAATATTGAAAATCGATAGAGGTACTCTAAGGAGAGCCATGCTAAGGCATGAGAGATTGGAAGATCCAACAAAAAATGAGTTATGGACATTTAGCAGTAGACTACCATGAGAGGATAAAGAAATTAGTGAAGCTTTGAAATCATTGATTAGAGATTTTTGGACAAACAACACACGTGTTTCCCCTAATTAAAGAGATATTGTAAGAAGGAGGATTGGTAGCCAAAATTGGTGAAACATTTTTTGGACCCAACTCAAACAAAATTTTTTGCAAAACTTATTGGTATGAATCCTCAAATTCGAATAAGTCAAAATTTTTTTGATATGGGTAAACTTTTTATGTGAAGATAAATCACACACACACAACTTGTTGTTGTAGGATACATATTGAATTTTCTAACCATTTTGATATTTTTAGGCATATGTGTGTGTTTTAGCATTCTAAGTTTTTTTTACAAGATTGTGACATGAATGAGCCACCTAGATCTTCAAGGGAATTCATATCCAACATTTTATGTGAAATTGGGGATAACCAACAATTTTACAAGACATCATGCTTGGATGGTACATGCTTATTTTGTGGTTCTTTGCAACTTTTATCAACTTGTGAATATATGGATAGTACACATGCAATTGGAAATGAAATAGTAGATTATGAAAAATATAAGAAATTTACATATGCTCTAAAATATGGGAAATAGGGTAAAAGATTGGTTAAATTACAAATGGGAAGCATATAATTTTAAGAGGGGGGGTGAATCAAAAGTTCAAACTTCAACTATTAAAACTTTCACCATTCATTAGATGCATGTAATATATGAACTAAAAATAACATGAAAATTAAATGCATCTAAGACATGTGAGCAATTGAACACACACACTTAACACCAAATATGATTACCTAGAAACCCTCCAAAGAGAAGGTAAAACTGGGGTGGGGATGACACCCACAAATCTTCACTACTATAGCAATAAAGTGTAGCCAATTAAGGTTACAATGGTTTGACCATGAAACATGATCTTCCCTTTAAAAGGCCTACCCTGTTAAAGGCTTACAAAGACTCTTAAATCCCACCTTGTTAGAGGATTTCAACAGCCTATTAGAAGTGTGATCGTCTAAAGGACTTTAGAACATCCATTTGGAATCTCACCTTGTTAAAGGATTTATTATAGCGTATTAGGACTACTCTGCCTAGAAGATTTAAATAAAATAACCTATTAGGATATTTTACATAGATCTTGTGATTGGCTCTCATTGCCTAATTAAACATCAAATTCGTACAATGTTCTTCTTGATCCTCTTTGATCTGATATAACAATTGATGTATCCTTCTATTATTTGTTCTCCTCCAACTGATTCTGCAATTCACTCTCTCTGCTAAATCACCTTGAATGCTTTCTAAAAAAAATCAATCATTCACCCCTTGTTACCTCCTATAACATGATCTCTTTTACTCTCTCGATTCATTATTATTGTTGGGGCTTCATTTTCCTTATAAAGATTTTGGTGGCTTAGGGTTAGGTATTAATCTATGACTAAGATTCATTCTTTTTTTTGCTTAATCCTTCCTATTTTCTGAATAGTTACATGCAAACTCATAGGGATTTTGCAAATAGATTCATCCTTATCTTTAAAGAATCAAAATTTAATCTTATTTTATCTTGAAAATAATTTACATAGTTGGTTGTGCAATCAAAAACAAATATGTTCAATCTGTGTTAGACGACACTTGAAGTTACTGATGCTCTAGACATACGATAATTTTTTTTTTGACTTGACATCTAAACTACTCAAAATATACCATTCACTCAACACCTAAATCACTTGATATGGTCTATTTTCTTGACACTTGAGTGACTCAGCATGTGAGTGAATTGACACTCATTGCTACTTGGCATAGTCTTGTATTTACATATTATACTCGACATGAATTACTAGTTCAACATAAACTAAGTAAATCCTTTAAGTATGTTGACACTCAATTGTCAAAACCAATCTAAGATGAAAAATCTCCCCCTTTGACATGAGTGTCAAAAACACTTAATTGTACATAATCAATCTAATCTTCTTGAGTATAATATATTCACAATTTGGCTTATATACAAAACTTCAAAATTTTAAAAATTTTGCAATAATCTATGTACCTAAAAATTTATAACTCCCGCTCAGTTAATCTACCTATTTTGTATCAAAAATCTATTCTCCATTCTAATTATGTTTCTCTCTACTAATTGATGCTCTTTGCCTTCAATGTATTTGCAACCGATGCCCTATCCTTAAACTGATATCTGCTATGCTCTATTCTTGTTTTGTTTATGTTCCAAGCTTTTCTTTCTCCTTTGTTTATTCCATTTTCTCCCCCTTTCATTATTCTCTCCTTGCTTCATCTACTCCTTTCCTTATTTCCTTTTCTTTCTATCTTACTCTCTACCTTTGATTAATCTCCCCCTTACTCTTTTCTTTCTCTCCTCCTTACTCTTTTCTTTCTCCCCCTTTATCGACACTTATTTCAAAGGGTCTATACACTTATAGGGTATTTTTCCAAAAAGGATTTGTGGACTTCCATAATTATCTTCAAAGCTACATCCCAATTATCACATGCAACATCTAGTGACTTGAGTTGGATTGCTAGCTCGAGTGCTAGATGTACTAGGCCATCTAATGTAGAAAGATGCAGATCTTTCTTTAACAATTTTTTTGCATATCCTAGCTCTTTATGGAGTATTTCCATATGTGGGGTGAGGGAGGCTTGAATTTGTGTCAACTAAGATCTTACATTAGCCTCTTCTACTATTAACACAGCTAGTTGACTCTATGATTTAAGTAATGTGTGAAAATGCTTCTCACTCTGAGTTGGGTTTTGAGGTAGTTGGATACCTAATATATTGAGATTTCTCTCTAGACTCAAAATTCTATGTCTTATTTCTTGAGTGAAGAGTATGGGGTCACATAGTTTAGTATACAATAGGAAAATATTCTCAAGTACCTTCTTCATGTCTTCAACCTTTGTAGTTAGTGCAACTTGAGTAAGTGCAGTCTCACCAGATATTTTCTTGTTCACTTTACTTTGGAATTTCTTCTCTAACCACTCAAGAAGTTTTGCACTTGTGTCAATGTCTTCATTATTGACCTTTTCAACAATTTCTAACAATTGTTCCAACTGAGTCATTGTTTCTTTAGGTGTAGGTAGGCTGAATGAATCTAAGAAGTTTTCCTTAATGTCTTGTAATGCTTGCTTTTTCCTAAATTCCTTTCTAAGTATTTCTTGGTGTTTCTTCTTTTCTAAAGCTTGTTGCAACATGTTTACTTGTTCTAGTATCATTTTTTCATAATCAAATTGAGGTATCACTATTTTGTCATCTAAAGTTACATCACCATAGTGAGTTACCTTATCAACTTTTGTAAAGCATGAGCCTAGTGCTAAAATTTTTAGTGGTATAGCTTCTGTGCTTGGTTTCCAAAGGATTTCTATAGGAGTGATTGATGTTGGTAATTTTACCTAATGACATGAAGAAATAGATGTCTTTTTGACCCTTTTTATGAACATTTGCTTATAACATGCTCAACTTTGTCATCCTTTACGTATAGTATTTTTTACCTTTTGATGTATAAGGTATGAACATATGGCATAGAAATGGTAATCATAATTATGTCTAAAAAGGGTTCATTTTGTTGATAAAAATATTTCTTCATGAATTTTTCACATGGGTAGATCTTCCTGCAGCCGAAGAGATTGCAAAGACTGTTAATTGAATATTAATGCTTTTTCTTTATAAATCAATAAATATAAATAAATGCTTGTAGGAAGTCTTGTGTGCATTGAATGATGATCACAGGTATCCAAACCAAGTCATATTCAGTCAAAACAACTCAAGCAAAGGACTAGCACTATGGAATCATAAGTATTAAAGGAGGTGTCTCATGGCACCATTGCAGTTGAAAACGTAGCAGTGAAACTAGAAGGGACCTGTTTAGTGAAATAATAAGGGATTTGTTTAGTGGCATAGAAAGGGGACTTGTTCTAATAGAGTAAGAGGGACCTAATGAGGCGGCTAAGTGAGAAAGCAACCATCTAGGTGATCAATTAAACATGCAAGAAATTGTTACATAATACCTAGATTCCTGGAAGCTATTAAAGTCAGATAGAAGAGTAGATCTAGCATCTACTATGCTCTATATTTATGGGAATTTAAGAAAATAACTAATTTTTTTATGTTGTATGCTTACATGAATCTTGAGCTGTAATGAACTATCCTTTATGAGGAATTCATGATTGTAGAAATCTATTATTCCCTTCCTTTTAAATAAGACCTTGTCTATATCTAAAAGGTCAAGTAGTAAGTAGATTAATAGAGTTATCAAACATTCTATTTTTCAAGCAAGTGTAACATTGCCTATTGAATAAATACATGATTTTACTAAGTTTCTACACTTTCGTTTGAGTTAATCTTTTCTTCATTCTTCCATGGGGGCCCATGCAAAAGGTGGAGTTTACTTTAGCAATTAGGAGTTAGAATCAATTTTCTAAGTTAAGTTTAGAAGTGTTATTCCTATAGCCACTAGAAACAAAACTAGTCACTATTCCTATAGTAGTAGGTGCATAGATGTATGGTTGAGTAAATAGAGTTTCCTTCCAAGAATTTGATAGTTGTCTTTCTTTCTAATAAACTAGATTTCCTTAATGGTTATTTTATTCAAGGTAGTAGTGATTTTTAGTAGAGACTAGAGCATATACTTTGCAGAAATCATCTCAAGTTCACACTCCCAGATTGATACTTAATGAAGGTTAGCATAGTACCTTGGTAGTAAAGGATGTCCAATCCTTCAACTAAAAAGTTGTTATATTGGTTTGACATTTTTGGCACCATTGCTAGGGATAGTGTCAGTTTAGTGTTCACTATTGAGTCACCTAGTTAGTTTTATTCTTCAGTATTTTGCATGCATCGGAGAAGAGACTCCTTAGAAGATTTCTTCCCAACTTCAATTAGGAAGATCCCTTTCATCCTAATCCTGAAGAAGAAAAAAGAGAAGAAGAAGAAGAATTGTTTGAGAATGTATTTGTAGAAGTACCTAATCAAGTGCAATCACCAAACACCTTTGAAGAATCCTTTCATTTAAATGATCTTTTTGCTGAGCCAGAATATCAAGATAATCCATTAGCTCTAGTCATTTACCAACCACCACTAGGAAATCCACAAATGGTAGCTACTCAGCCTACCTTTCCCTTTCCAATCCTCACTCAGCAAGGTAACCAAAATCTGAAAAATATACCCTCAGGTGCCCTACCAAAGTTCTATGGCCTTATTACTGAAGACCCAAAAATATTTCTTTTTGAGCTTGACATTCTTTGCCAAAGTTATGATTACACCATAGATGCTTGTATACTGAAATTATTTCCATCAACTCTCAAAGAAGCTATCTTAAGATGGTTTATGAGTCTAGGTGCCAATACTATGGCAAATTGGCCAACTATGAGTAACTTGTTCCTTACTAAATATAAGGAATATTGTAGGGGTCATGACTTAAAAGGGGATGACATTTTCAAAATGTCAAGGAGGATGAAACTTTGGAGGACTATGTTGCATGATTCATCTTCAACCTATATCATAATACGTAGCATCAGTTGAATTAGGAGTCTCAAAAGCATCTCTTTTAAAAAGGAGTGCATGATAGGAGTATGGATGCTTTAGACTTAATGGCTGGAGGTGACATTACACAAAAGAAATGGATGGAAATTTAGAATATTTGCTTGAACTATTCTAGGGAAACAATAAAAAAAGGATGAGGCTTCAGGGACTTACTCCAAAAATCTCCTGGCGCAAGAGTATCCAAGATAGAACTATCAAACCTCTTATTATATTTCAAGCAAGACATCATTAATGATGTCACTACACAACTAGACACATGGAAGCATGGAGAAAGAAGGAGGATGCTAACATTATGTTAGTAGAATATTTATCTCACTATAAAGAAAAGAAATGTAACTACAGATCCAAGCGAATTGTGACTCCAAGATCAAGTATTCCTCAAGACCCACTTCATAATTTAGTAGTAATAGTAAATGGAAACAACAACAACATGGTGGTTATAACAATTCTAATAATTGGAAACAACCTCAGCAAGGCTTGTAACAACCTAACCAAGGTTGGCAATAGCCTAACTAGGGTTGGCAACAACCTTAGCAAGGTTGGTAGCAACCTAACCAAGGTTGGCACCAACCTCAGCAAGGTTGGCAGTAGCCTAACCAAGCTTGGCAATAGCCTAATTACGGTTGGCACCAACCCCAAAACTGGCAGTAGTAGTAGCCTTAACAAGCTTTGATGCAACCTCCTCAACAAAAAACCTTAATGCCTCCTATAGAAAATACAACCCCTCCAAAATAGCCATAGTTGCTTGCACAACCTATGCCTAATCCCAATAATGCAAAGCCTTCAACCTAGCAACAAAGCTATTCCATCACCCTAAATGACATTCATTTATGATCTGGGATGACACTTGCATCACCTCAACAACCCATTATAATAGAAGTTGATGATACCTTTGCTGAGTTAGTTCATGTGCCTATGACCATTGTCTCTCCTACAACAAATAAACCACCATTTTCTAGTAGGTTAACAAAGAAAGCTCTATTAGTTGAGACTCAAACTGCACTAGATTTTCTTGAATAGCTCAAGCAAATGATAGTAAAAGTTTCTTTGCTCAAAGCAATAAAGGAAGTACCTGTATATACCAAAGCTATCAAAGAAGCTTGTACCAAAAATATAGGAAGGAAAAAGAAGGACCCAAAAACTATCCATGTCCTTGGCCAACTTTTTAACCTTATGCTTGATAACCTTAAGATACCCAAGTATATAGACCCTAGAAGTCCAGTAGTAACACTTGCCATTCAAGGAATACAAGTGCAAAATTCCCTAGTAGACTTAGGGGCATCCATCAATGTAATGACTAGGGAAGTCATGTCCAAATTAAATATCATTGGTCTCAGAGAAACAACAGCAATTTTGCAATTAGTAAATAGTTCAACCATCATTACTAATGGTATGCTAGAAGATGTCATTGTTACACTACATTCATGGGATTACTTAGTTGATTTTGTGGTACTCTATCAAAAAATAAGTACTGGAGGATATCCTATCATTCTAGGGTGACCATGGTTAGCCACAATAGATGCTTATATTGCATGCTGATTAGGGAAAATGAGCATCTCAGATGGTATGAACACTAAAAAATTACCTTGTATTCTCCTGCTTAACCTTTCCTATAGGATGATCAAATTGTCTAACCTCATTTAGGTGATTCTAATATGGACATGAATTCTATTAAAAAATTCATGATGATCTCAAGAGACTCATTTATAAGCACTAAAGAGGAGGATGAAGTCATTTCTTCCATCATATTGAATGAGTATAGCATACAACCTGAGACATGTTCTGAAGAAGCTTGTGTTTTAGAAAATATTATGTCATTACCCTGTGAAGTCCACCATTCTAAGTCTGCACAACTTCTACACTCACTCCTACACATGAAATAGACTCACCACCAATTGCTCAGATTCAATGGCTAAAAAAGTAGATAAAATAGCAATTTCCCCAATGAGAGAACTAAACATCAGTAAATCCTTATCTCAGGCACAACATAACGACATTTGGTAGCTATTACAAAAACACCAAGATGCTTTTACTTGGGAATATACAGATATTAAAGGTTTGGACCTCATACTTTGTACTCATAGGATCTATATAAGTCCTGATTGCAAACCTGTAAGACAACCTTAGCATAGGAAAACCCAACATTATGAGATATTGTCAAAAATGAACTCCAAAAGTTACTAAATGTTGGCTTTATATATCCTATTTTAGATAGTCAATGGGTTTCACCATTGGTTATTATTCCAAAGAAGGGGAAAAATGGCAAGTCTGCATAGATTATAGAGAACTAAACTCAGCTACCAAGAAAGACCATTTCCCACTGCCATTTGTAGATAAGGTTCTTGGAAATCTTATAGGAAAGAAGTACTTTTCCTTCTTGGATGGGTTTAGTGGCTACAAACAAATCTAGATAGCATAAGAGGATTAGGACAAGACCACATTCACATGTCCATGGGGAATGTTTGCTTATTTCATCCGACCATTTGGTTTGTGCAATGCACCTACAACTTTCCAAAGAGTTGTTATTAGTATTTTTTATATATATCTGCAGACTGCTCAAAGGTGTATATAAAAAAATTCACCACATATGGGTAGACCTTAGAAGAAGCCAAAGAAAACTTGGAAAATGGTTTGCAAAGATATAAAGACTACAACCTGTCCTTAAATAGTGAAAAGTGTTTCATGATGATGCAAGAAGATGTGGTGTTGGGACACTTTATTTCCCCCAAAGGAATTGAAGTAGATCTAGCAAAGATAGGGTTTATATGCACATTGGCCGTACCAACTATGTTCAAAGATGTCAAGAGTTTTCTAGGACATGCAGAGTACTATCGATATTTTATAAAGGACTTTAGTCAAATTGTAGCTCCTCTGTATAACTTGCTTCGAAAAGATGCAGAGTTCATATGGCATTCTAATTGTACAAAAGCCTTCTTGTAGCTTAAGGAAGTCCTCTCAATAGCACTAGTTCTCCAAGGACTAAATTGGTAGCTACATTTTAACATACATACTAATGCCTTAGATTGTGCCATTGGAGTAGTGCTTGGCCAAAAAATGGATTCAGTGGAACATGCAATTTACTATATCAGTAAAAATCTTTAGGGAGCTGAGTATAATTACACTATAACTGAGAAAGAATTTCTTTCTATAATTTATGCTCTAAATAAATTCAAACATTATGTTATAGGCTATCAAATATTTGTACATACAAATCACTCTACCATCAAATATCTGATGAATAAACTAGCAATCTCAGGATGTTTGGCTTGGTGGTTACTACTGATGCAAGAATTCAACATTACCATTGTTGACAAAAAATTTAAGGAAAATGTTGTAGCTAATTTCTTATCTCATCTTCAATCACTTGATGATCTTGCAGCCATAGAAGATAGCTTTCCTAATGAGCATCTCTTTCTCTTGCCAGCACAAAACCCTTGGTATGCTGACATTGCAAACTACCTAACAACTGGTAAAACACCTTCACATTTCTATACAAAGGAAAGATGATTTTTGGCGGAGAAGAGTTTCAACTTTTCATGAATCTCTAGGTTCATGTTTTATATTGGACCAGATCAGGTGACATGAAGATGTCTTGGAGAGGATGAGACTTATGATGTTCTTCGTGCTTGTCATGATGAACCTTATGGTGGCCACTTTTCTTCCAAGAGGACTACATTAAAGATTTTATATATAGGCTACTACTAGCCCACACTTCACAAGGATGCAACTCAATATACCAAAAGATGTGACAAATGCCAGAGAATGGATCGACCAACAAAAATAGATGAAATGCCTCTATAGCCACAAATAGAGGTAGCACCATTTGACAAATGGGGGATCAATTTTGTTAGCCCTACTGAGCCACCATCAGAAGGGAAGAGTTACATTCTGGTATACACTGATTATGTCACCAAATGGGTAGAAGTAAAACTAATGAAGTACCCTCATAATAATAATGTTGCAAAGTTCCTATATGAATGTATCTTTACAAGGTTTGGTGTTCCAAGAGAATTAAAATAAAATCAATATTCTTAGTTTACATCTAATTTGATAGCTGCTCTCATGGAGGAATACAAAATTAGGCATGGAAAATCTTCCTTATATCATCTGTAGGCCAATGGATAGGTTGAAGTGACAAATAGAGAGCTAGAAAAAATACTCACTAAAATAGTCTCATTACATAGGAAAGATTGGGCAGCTTGACTTCCTAAAGCTTTATGGGCATACATAGCAACATGGAAATCTATTATTGGGTTTACACCTTGTGAGCTCCTATATGGGAAGATAGATGTCATGCCCATTGAATTGAGCATAAGACTCTACAAACAACTTGAGAACTTGGTATTACTCTTCTTGTAGCACAACATGATAGAATTTTGCATCTTAGTGAGTTGGATGAATGGTAGAGGTCAGCCTTGCACAACATAGAACTAATTTAGAGTCAGAGGAAGTAGTGGCATGATAGATTCATCAAAGATAGAGAGTTCTTTTTTGGTGATTGGGCACTCCTATATGATTCCAGATATTAGCACCACTAAGGGAAATTCCTGACCATATGGCTTGGTCCATAGGAAATTGTAGCAAATTTTAACAATGGAGTAGTTCAACTATCAACAATTGATCTAGTCAAATTCAAACTCCTAGTTAATGAACATCACTTGAAGATATATCACAAACCAACAACCTAGGAGGAATTGCTTTAATAGTTCAACACAAAAGAAATATCCCTTCTTGCAGCCACTCTATCTAAGTCTTCCACTTAGATGCCTACATCCCCTTGAATTTATTTTAAGGCCTTCATAATAAAAGTTTTCCTTTTATGTGAAATCCATTTCTTTTTCTGCCTCACTCCATCTCATCTTCTTTTCTTTCCATTAAAACTCCACTTCATTAATTTATATAGTCTGGTACTATTTAAAGCACCCTTCCTATCACATATCAGGTCAATTACACTTGACCCTTTGCATTTATTTAATTTATTATTTGTTTAGAAAAGTGTGTTATTTAATTTTCAGAATTTGCAATCTCTAAGGTCTGGTGGGACAAAGTCTCTGATAAGTTGGGGGGAGGTAAAATCAAAATCATAAGTTGATATTAATTTGGCATGTATTATTCATAGGGGAAAGGTCACCTCAGTGATGAGCTAGTAGCGCTTTGTACATTCGTGGTGTGCAAAAAATAATTAAAAAATATGCTAGCCATTAAATTATGATTTCACAAAGTACATAACACCTCATTAATATGGCATTTTTTTTTATCATGATCTCTATCCTCATTATGTTTTGGTGATTAAAATGCCATCATGAAGTATTGAAGAATATGATGTTCAAAAGTGCTCATAAGTGCTTAAAAATTGTTTTTTTCATATGCCATTGTTACACTGAAAACCCTTGTAGCTATTTCCACTCAAATTTTAAATCACCCACAATGAACTCATCAGCTATAGCATTCTTCAAAGGATAATATGGGTGGAGAACCTCAACAACATGAACCAGTAGATCATAGAGTCCTCCTAGAAAACTTAGCAATATGCAATTTGTTTCAACAGCAAGGTTGGTTAGTGTACTACCTCAGCCTCAAGCAATTTGATCAAGAAATTGCATTGCAATTTAATAATATGCTACAAGATGGGTATGCAACCATCAAGGGTATTCAGATAGAATTTACAAAATAGGTGGTGGCAGAGGTTAGTGGTTTACCTATAGAGGGGAATGATGGATAGAAGATATAGATGCACAAGCTACAAAGGTACAATTCATAGTGCATGGAGACCCTTGTCTAGAGGAAAACAAGAAGCAAGGTACATTATAGTTATCTATTCCCCTTCAATTCATTCAACCTATTGAGTTTATCATAAGGTATTTTACCTATGAAGAGTGATATACCTATTTACATGCTATTCATTTCAAGATTTTGAGTAGTTTGTGGCATCATGACTATCCTATAAATCTCCCTAGTTTCCTTTACAATATTGTCAAAAGGCAAGTTGCCTATGTACAACATGGTAAAACCTAGTTGGTGTTCTACTATTGCTTAATAAGAGCCATAATTGAAAAGGAACTGACTAGGCAACATCTAGGGACATGGGATGATTTTGTAAAAATCAAAATAGTGGGACCCCAAAGGGGTGGACCTAAAGGGCAGGGAATGGGGACAAGAGAGAAAATTGTCATAGAAGTTAGAAAGGTAGTATATAAAATAGTTCAAGAAGCTTTAGCTTTTGTGTCCATAGCCAAAACTACAAAAAAGAGAATTCCACCTTCAAAGATTTCAACCTCTAAAAGGAGAAAATAAAACATAGATACCATAGGGAAAGGTTCAAAGGAAGCACCTCTAATGTGACAAGAAACTATACTTGACCTTAATAAAGGAATATCTATTGATAATAAGGGTAAACAAACAATCTCTACCCCACGGTGAGTTACTAGACCATTTGGAGTAAGCTTGAATATTGAATCTTCTATTCCACCTATTGATTTAGAATCTCCAATGCATACACCTACACAATCCCTAAAGCATGCAATCCATACTCCTGAACATGAAAATGTTCTTGAGGAAGCTTCTCCAAAGCCAAATAGCGCTAATTGTAGCTTTATTATTATTGATAGTGGCAAAGACTCTTCAGAGAAAATGATGTCTAGTTTTGAATAGTAGGCACAAGAAACCAAAAATTTGCCAACAGAAGAATACCCATCATTTGTACAAGGAATAGTTCAAGAAATTATTGAGATATTTCAAATCAATATGACTGTGGTGCACTATCTTGCAGCTACTGTGCCTTCAAAAAAAGTTGACAGTCTTCTTGTTCATGACCCCTTTGAAGATGACAACCTTGTTTCTTGTCAAAATGATAGCCCTTTTGATCATCCCCATTTTGAAAATGACAAACCTATTGTTCATCACCATTTTGAAGACAACAACCTTGTTGTTCATTGTCACACACCATCGAACATTTCTACTCCATTAACAGTCAGTCTTAGTTTGTACCAATAGTTTCAATGGGTAAAGTCAAATTGGATCCTAGAGAGGAAACAATTGATCAAAACTATAAAGGAACAGGCACAAAAAATTGAAGAAAAAGATAGTGAAATCATGATCCTATAGTAATGTGTCACAAAGTTGACATCGCTCATTCTAGAGCTTATGAACTACCAGTCACCATCCCTAGTTTATGCACTATTCTTGAAGGAACAAATGATTAATTTTCAATTGTCACAAATTACTCAAGGGTTAAATCCTTCTTTGCACACTCCCCATGATTTTTATGCAGCTTTTAAATTAGTCCCAATGGTTTTGTAGAATCTCCTCTACTAGCTATATGTCCATAACCTTGTCGTTCTAGATGATAGGGATTGGAATTCATTGTTATATGTGGGGGATGTATAGTTTAGAGTGATCATGTCATGGATGTAGAATGAGATCAGTCAAGAGAATCAAGTTGCCTCGTATAGGGAAAAAAAAAATGTTGGAACCACTGTACATTTGGCTTGAGGTACAAAATACTCACAGGTTGTTCTTTGATTAGCTCTTTGTTAGTAATAATAAAAGTGGTGCTACTAAAATTTACCCTATCTAAGAACAAACATTTCTAGATTGTAAATTTCTCCTGACACCATAAGGCCTTCTACTCAAAGATGGGTCTGATTGTCAGAAGATCTAAAAATAAGGGAATTACACTCTCCTCAAAATTTGGAGTTAGCTATCAGTAGGATACCCAGGCATATGATGCTAGATAGAAGTCAAAAGAATTATTGGGTTCCTCTTTGCTTCCAACCACCAATACTCCTGCATCCTATGCTCAAAAAGCATGATTCTTTTGCTGGTTATAATATGGCCATTGAAGATCAAAAATGGGAAAGGTTAAAATAGAATCATGGATACTTTAAGTATAGAGCTAATGAATCAAGTGAGAATATTGCCAAAAATCTTAGGCTATAGATGAGGATCAAAATTTTATAACTGCCGAAGGGACCAGCATCAGGTTGGTTGGTGGGAAAAATGATGACATGAAGAAATAGGTGTCTTTTTGACCCTTTTTGTGAACATTTGTTTATATCATGTTGAACTTTGTCATCCTTTAAGTATAGTATTTTGTACTTTTTTGATGTATAAGATATGAACATATGGGATAGAAATGATAATCATAATTATGTCTAGAAAGGGTTTATTTTGTTGATAAAAATCTTTCTTCATGAATGTTTGGCATGGGTACATCTTCTTGTAGCCGAAGAGATTGCAAAGATTCTTAATTGAATATTAATTTTTTTCTTTATAAATCAATAAATATAAATAAATGCTTGTAGGAAGTCTTGTGTGTATTGAATGATAAGTGCAGGTATCCAAGTCAATTCAGAATTGGTCAAAATAGCTCAAGCAAAGGACTAACGCTATGGAGTCACCCATATTAAAGGAGGTATGTCATGGCATCATTGTAGTAAAAAACTTAGTAGTGAAACTAGAAGGGACCTGTTCAATGGCATAGAAAGGGGACCTGTTCCAATAGAATAATAGGGACCTGATCAAGAAACTGAGTGGGAAAGCAAGCATCTAGGTGACTAGTTAAACATGCAAGGAATTTTTACACGGTACCTAGATAAAGCCAGATAGTAGAGTAGATCTAGCATCTGTTATGCTCTGTATTTACAAGAATTTAAGAAGATAACTAATGCTTTTATGTTGCATGCTTGCATGAATCTTGAGTTGTAACAAACTATCCTTTATGAGGAAGTCATGATTGTAGGAATCTATTATTCCCTTCCTTTTAAATAAGACCTTGTCTATATCTAAAAGGTCAAGTAGTAAGTAGATTAATAGAGTTATCAAACGTTCTATTTTTCAAGAAAGTGTAACATTGCCTATTGAATGAATACATGAATTTACTAATTTTCTACACTTCCATTTGAGTTAATCTTTTCTTCATTCTTTTGTGGGGGCTCACACAGAAGGTGCAGTTTACTTTAGCAATTAGGAGTTAGACTCAATTTTCTAGGTTAAGTTTAGAACTATTGTTCGTGTAGCCATTGGAAATAGAACTAGTCATTGTTCCTATAGTAGTAGGTGCATAGATGCATGGTTAAGTAATTAGAGATTTCTTCCAAGCATTTGATAGTTGTCTTTCTTTCTAATAAACTAGATTTCCTTAATGGTTATTTTATCCAAGGTAGTAGTGACTTTAGTAGAGACTAGAGCATATACTTTGTAGACATCATCTCAAGTTCACACTCCAAGATTGATACTTAATGAAGGTTAGCATAGTACCTTAATAGTAAAGGATGTCCAATCCTTCAACTAAAAAGGTGTTATATTGGTTTAACATTACCAATGCTTAAATAGATTCTTGCTCCTTTTCCTTTGGTGTGTCCTTTCTCTCATTAGATCTACTTTGGTCAACTACAATGATTGGACTTGCACCTTGTGGTTGTACTATAGGTATAGATGTGTCTATCTATCCTATTTTCTCTATTATTGTCTCCTTTTCCTCCTTTTTGGTAGTCTGCACCTGCTCAACTATGTCTTCTTTGACACTTGTGTCAACCTTGATAGATGTATCTTCAGTTGCTTGAATCAACGATTGAACACTAGTAGCTTAAGGGATGGCAGAAGGTGGTTCTAGTGTATTCACCTTATCCCTTGTGATGTTAGCTACTACCTTTTGAAGCTCATCTACACTGACCAATACTAGATTTTCACATAGTCTTGTTTGTAGTATAGATTGGTCAAGAATCTTCTTTAGATCTTCTATAGTTAAAGGATTGATGTTCTGAGCTGAACTATTAGGAACATCCTTAACAGTTATGGTTTTTGCTAGTATACTAGTGTCATGAGGAGGGCTCATAATTGGCATTTGTGTTTCTTGCACACACTATTCTTCCTATGGCTCTTCAACTATAGCCATGTCTTCATATTTCTTTTATATCCCCTCCTCAACATTATCCTTTTCTTTATCATCCTCCTCATCATTATCATCTCCATTATTTCTTCGCTCAAAGGGATCTGCTTATCCTTGTTTGATAGTTTTCAATCCATAAATCAATTTCCACATTTGAGTGGATTTCTTTACAACATCTTTGATATTATTCTAAAGAATGTTGAATGCCCTATATTTTGGTGCAAACCTTGAACCATATTTCTTGTTGGCCTTGGTAATCTTCCCTTTTCACAATTTTGGCTTTACTTGGGCTAATGTGGATTCTCTAATTTGTTTGTCTAGGTTTAAACAATAATGCCATCTATTTTCAACAATAGTATATAATTCCTTTGGCATGGTATTATCTAATTCAAGTGGGGTGTTCTTGGACTTAGACATCATTTCATATATTGATTCTTCAATCGAATTCTGCTCTTCTCTACCAAGTTTTTCAAAATGAATACTTTTCAAACTAGACAAATCTGCATTGTTTCTAACATTTTCATAGATATTTTCAAGATTATATTTTGGTGGATGACTTACCACTCTAAATTGGCTCATATCCTCTGATTCTATTTTCTCATCACGAATTTCTAGTTGTGCAATGTATTTCCTTCTTTATTTCTTCTACTCTTGGCCTTCTTGTTCTTTAGCCTTGGCCTTTTCTTTGGCTTTTTCTTTGGCCTTTTGTGTGGTGGCCTGTATATTTGCCCTAGTTGTTGGTGTTGTTGGATTTTCTGGGCTTTGCTTAGCAATTTTCTTTGCCTTTGTCTTTGCCACAAGCTATGCCTTGGCCTTTCTCTTCTTAGGTTCTACTTGTATTGGTGCTTCCTTGGTGTCTTCTTCCTTAGCACCTTCTTCCTCTTCTTCATCCTTATCTTCTCCCAATCCTTGGGTTAACATAAGAGGTTCTTGAGCTGGTTCCTATTCTTCATATTCTTCCTTTTCATCATCTTCTTCTTCTTTACCTATACCTTGACTAAATTTGGCCTTTATTTTCTTCACCAATTTATCTTTCTTCTTCAATGTGGAGGCTATTTTCAATTCCATCTCAACTTTGCACTTCATGACATCACATTTTCCAATATTTTTGGCTGATTTATCAAATTCTTCAACAAGAAGTGTCGTGATGGCAGTTGAAGCTTCATCAACATTAATCTCATAGCCTAAAGGTCTTAGCCATTTTACCCTAGGCACGATAGCCTATAGATATGTATAGTCAATATAAACAAGAAAGCATATGTCATTGTAATACAATTCAACTGAAGAAATTGGTATTCTCATCCTTTGTTTCATAGACTTCTTGAAGTTTTCAAAATAGCTAGTCATGACAGTTTCAAAGTTTTCACCCATTTGCTCAATATATTCATTGATTTGCACTACAAATGATCTGTTTATCTTCCAACTCACCTTGCCAAAAGATGGAAATGTGTTCTAAACATAGAAAAATATGCAAATTAGGATTGATCCAAATTTGCACTATGCATTCTTGGTTTTTCTAATGGCACCTAGGTTCTCCATTATTTGTTGTAATTGTAGTTCAGGTAGATCACAGGGATGATCCCTCTTTACAATTTTATAGCCCACATCTACTACGATACAACACACACTGTTCAATCTACTTGATTGATAAAACTTATGAGAAATTACCCTTATGGAAAAGTAAAGTAGTGGGTCTATGATGGTATCAATAGTCATTCCACGTTTGTTCCATTTGGCTCCGATGTTTTTCTCTATAACCTCCTTTGAATCACTTTGTAGTGTCTTCAACCAATCTAGGGTTGCAAAACTAGTTACCATATGAACTATTCTCTTTTAAATTCTAATAGGACCATCTTCTAGCCACAAGCATCCATCATGTATTTTCTTTGAACATTGTGGGGAAGTCTAGGGCACGAGTCAAACCCTTCCTTTCAACAATCTTGAATTCTTCTTTCATAATACTATTTTCACACAACTTGTCATAGGCTTGTCTTATTCCATGTTTCCTATTCCTTCTATCTTGTAGTTGTAACATTTTTTGATGTCTTGCACCATTATGACTTTTGGGGGAATAATGAAAAGTGCACTTGATGGATCTTGTTTATAAGCAACATCTTGAATTACTCTAAAATCTGGTTGCTTTATTTCATTGCTAACTAATTGAACATTTAAAACTTCTTGACCCTCTACATTCCTTGAACTGGACACCATTTAACAAACTAGGGGTTATACAAATGTCAAACTGTGGGACTCATCTTATGAAAAATACCTTGGAAATACGATGAACTAGTGTTGGATCATAGTTAGAATCTATGCAAATGTTTCAAATTGGTTTTAGAGTTTCCTTCTACTCTCCTTGTATTCCCTTGAATTTGAAATGATGAAAAATGAGTGAAAATCAACCTTATACCCTTCAAAATTTTGCATTTAATGCTTAATGCTTGTACAGCTGTAAACTCGACATTAACATGATTTCTGTTTTACTCAGAATCTACTTGTTGATCATAGAATGATTTTGACAATTGAGTGTCAACACACTTAAGCTATTTTCTAAGTTCATGCTGAGTTAGCAACATATGTTGAGTATAATATAGATAGTGCCGAGCAAGTATATGTGCAAAGTGAACAATAGATGCCGAGCATGTTTAGGTGCTGAGCAAGATAGAATTTCAGTAAGTGTTGAGCATGAGTACTCAACAAGTCCTAAGCAACATAGAATCAACATAATATTTGGTACCTTCACAAACTAAGATGTAAACCATTTTTCATGTTAGCTAATAGATGGATCTCAAAGCTTATAGATAAGATTGAATCTATTTGATTCAATATGTAATCAACATGCAACCAATCAAATAATTGAAATGCTAAAGAGGAAAAATGGATGAATTTCAGCCATAGATTCATACCTAACCCTCAATCACAAAATCTTTTTAAGGAGATCGAAGCCCCATAATTCGAGTGCACTGAATGATGAGAGTGTGATGCATGTGAGCAAAGAACAAAAGGAGTAAAAGGGGTGAAGTGATAAGAGGAAATTCAAGGTGACTTAGCACAGTAGGAGTATTGCAAGATTAGTTAGTAGAATAGAAAATCAGCATTATACGAGCTTCATATTAGATCAGTGAGGATCAGATCAAACATAACAAGGATCTAAAATCAACAATATCAAATCATAAGTGATCAGGTCAAACATTCTATTGTACTCTCTAACAATTGTTGTGGTAGAATGAAATCCTTTAGATAGGTGCACATATAACAATGTGTAAAAGCCTTTAACATGGCAGGCCTCTCACGGGGAAAACCATTGCTAATGGTCAAACATTGTAACCTTGACAAGTTACATAATTATTGTAGTAGTAAGTTGTGGGTGTCATCCCCACCCAAGTTTTACCTTCTCATTTCAAAGGGTTTTTGGGTGATCAAATCTGGTGTCAAATGTTTTCCATGCATGTTTTTACTTTTCATGTTATTTCAATATGTTTTCATGCATATATTGGTTCAAGTTAAAAGTTTCAAAGGTTAAAGTTTAGTACTTCTGATTCACCTCGCCATCTTAGAAGTATACTTCCCACTTGTAAATTCCAAAAATTGGTATCAGAGCTAAGTTCTCATCAGATGAAGCCTTATAACTTGGAGAAAAGATCTTGAGATGGAGGTTCACAATTTTGGAAAGCCTTTGAAAATTAGGAGAGTGAGATACATCTCTTACTATAGCAATTGGATGATGCTAGAGATTCCTTGAGAAGGTCACTAAAGAAAAGGAAAGAGACTACCATAGCTCAAAATGACACTTAGTACAAGGAGATTGACACAAAAATGTTATTTGTAGATGGTAGATCTTGTGAATTTGATGTAGCAATTGAAGATCTCATGGACAAGAACAGAGTAGAAGCTAAGGAGATCAGAAATCTCAAGTTGGGGCAAGAATCAAAAGAAATATTGCTATGCGAGGTGACAACAAAAGAAGAAATCTATAGAAGACAAGGCCATGATTTAAGAAGACAAAAGATGTTAGAAATAGATAATATTGATGGGGGAGGCAAGGAATCAATAATTTCAATCTTTTTACCCACAACTAAATATTATTAATTACTTTATCATGTGTATAACAAAAAAAGCCAACAATGTAGAATAATGTAAACAACCATACAGAAAGAGAGATCATGAAACCATATTTTTTTAAACTAGGGAAACCCTAGCCAAGGGAAAAACTTGGTGGGGATGGAACCCACTAGATGATCCACTATATAAAGAATTCGGTTAAGGATATTGACCTTGCTAGTAGTCTATAAAGCATGTATAGTGTCTCGAGTCCCTATTAGGAGACTAGGCCTTGTTAGAAGCCTCAACCATATTAGGAGTTGCTTCAACCCTATTAGGCTTTGTTGGATTACATACAAATGTGTGCAAGTAGAGCCCACTACCCTAACATGCAACTATACAATAAGTTCTTCAAGAAATAGCTATACATACAATACTGAGTAGTTTTTTGTACTTCACAAATCTTCTGATTGATGATTCTTCACATAAAAGTGATTGCACACATATTAGAGTACATCATATCTTTTCATCATATAGAAAAGTATCACATTCACTTGTTTCTCACATTTGACAAGATCATATCAACTTCACATTTATTGATCACTGAATCATCATTCACTTTCGCACATCACTTTTTTTTCCCACATTTACTTCGCAAGTAAAGTTATTTACTTATACAATTTTTTTGGTAAATTCTTCCTTAGTTGGCTCATATATCATTATTAGAGTTAGTTCAACAAGAAATTATAACTCAAAACAATAAATCAAATAGTTAAACACATTCTGCTGATATGCTCTATTTTGTGTTGTGTCATTACTACATCACAAATTTCTTCATAACTTGAACTCAGTTGATTGTAAAAACATGTGGATTGGTATACATCATAATTATGATGTCATGCATCTCTGGTCAACTATGCAAGAGAATATTCCAAGGGAATATTCTATTATCATCAAAACTATCCTGCTGCTATAACACTATCTAATACTTAGACAATTTTCTTTTGCAATTGAATGAGGCTAATTTGTACAAAAAATATGTTGCCATAAATGACAGCCATTACTTACCTTATCTGATTGCTTGGACATATTTCCAAAAATCTCCCCCTTTGGCATTGATGGAAACATTTTGGAAAAATTGGCTAAGTCCCAAACATGTTGTCATGCCAATCAAAACAAATATCCATAACATAAAAACATATTAAAAAGCATTTGTATATATGTTATAATAGATTACATTCCTTATTTCTTCCTAAAACGTATTGCTCCCCCTTACATATTGTACCTATTATAGTTTCTTACAATACAATTTTCTATACATTATCTCCCCCTTTGACATCAATGATAAAGGTATTAAAAATTGTGAAAATCTATTAGCTGCATATCAAAACTTAGAAAAACAATCACTGAAATTGGTCTTCAATTGCTCAAATTGTTTCTTCCAGCTATCCTTCAGTGCATTAGATACACTGATAAGCACACATAAAGCATATGCTACCAATTATACTACATTTAAATATGTAGGCACAAACTTGTCATAAGAAGATTTTGTAGACAAGCATTCTTGCAATTGGTTTTCTGGCAATGTTATTTGAGGGAATAAATGTACTCTCAAAAGAGTGAACCTCTTTAGAAGTTTCTCTTTCTCTACTTGTATTTCCCTTATATAATCATGAAGTAGCTAAATTGTATGCTCAATGGTATCCACTTTCTAGTTTTTCTTCAAAAATTTTGTAGTAACCATCTAAAGTTCATTCACTTTATGCTTGATTTGGTCATCATATTCTTTTAGATAAATATATGCTAAGTTACACTTAGCATATACCTATTTTCCTTCCTCTATGCACTGTCTTAGTGCTTTAATACATATGTTTAGTGTTTCTATATCATTTCTCATGTTAGTACACGTGGTGTTTAGAAGTTTACCATCATGCTTAGTTTGTGCTTGAGTGGTAGCTACATTCATGAGTGTAGAAAACTCATCAACAAAAGCCTTGCACAAAATTGTTGTGCACTATTGAATATCAGCTAGGGTGTCAATAGGGCTTATTACCTTTTCCATCTTATCCAAAACTGTCATCAAAGTCTTCTTAAGTGACTTGACTGATTTCTTCTTTTCAATAAGTTTTCTTAGAGAAGATATAAGGTTCTTTGCCTCATCTTCTTCATCAGATTGAGTTGGATCTCTTGCTGCTACTATTTGGGTTGGAGGAGTGGAAGTTCCTACTACTACTATTCCTATCAAAGCCACACTTGAGATACTTTCTTCAGTGCTTGTTTCCATCTTTTGTGTGACTTCCCTAGTAGTCCCCTGATCCTCTTCTTCATTAGAGCTACTATAATCTGCAATATTGCCAACATTGCTAGCACCAAAATCCTTGAATAGATCTTCTAATTTGTCAATAGTCACTTTGGTGTTATCTACTTGCATAGAGTCATTGCCAATAGTGATGTGAGGAGAACTTGGTGTAGTTGGTTTAGTACTTTGAGGAGGGCTATAAGATGTAGTACTATCCTCCTTTGTTTGCAAACTCTCCTTGGGTGTCTGGCTAGATTTTACAGTCTATGCACTTACTTCAAGCTTCTTGCTTGCCTCTTCTATCTACACACTATCTCTAGGTATCTGTGCACTTACTTTAGGTATCTGTGGACTACCCCCAGGCATCTAGCTTGCCTTCTTAGTTTACGCACTATCCTTAGGAATAGTGGACATGAAAGAAACTATAGCCTCCTAAGTTTCTTTATTGATTTCCTCATAATTTCCTCCCATAATAAGAATGGATCTTTTCTTATGCCTTAGTAATGGTGCTATACCCTTCAAAATTTCTTTGATGTCTTCTTCACTATATATAATACATAACTTTCTCACCATTTTTATTCTTATCTATTTATCCTCTTCCAAAACTCTACTCTTCCTATTTAGCAATCTATTGTACAAATCTTTAGGTATTTGACCTTTTATAGTTTCAAACCTCTTATCTTTCAAAATCATGTTTATAAATACAACATTTTCTACCTATCTCCTTACAAGTCATAGTATTTATTTAAATTTACAAAATTGTTATTATTAATAATTTGCATGTTAAGGTTTTTAACCTTTGGCTTCCATGCTCTACATCTTGCTAATGTCTTGGCTTCCTGATTAGTTACTTCAACTGGTCTATCACCAGTCTCTTTGTTAGACTCAGATTGTCTAATCTATATAGCTTTCCTTCTTTTCCTTGGGGCACTGATGGTTTCCTTTTCTCTCCTTTTAGGAGGGGTTGTTATCCTTATGGATTTTATTGATGCTAATTTTTCCTTTGTCTTTATTGGTTTGCTTGGTAGTTGTTGTTGTGCAACTGCTGCATAAGGTACAAAAGAAGTTTATGTACTTGTTTGGGAAATTGTGACCTCTTCAGTAGGTCCTGTACTACAATGGGTGTAGGGAATAAGAGGTCATTTTGACCACTGGTCTTCATTTCCATACTAATTCCCTTTACCTCATCAAACTCTTTCCTTGTTATTCCATATTCTTTTAAGATAGAATCAATGGCTTTCTCTACCTTTTTCTTGGATACCTTCATGACTTGACTAGTTTTCACTTCTCTCATTTTCTCTAAATATGTTCCCCATCTGGGACAATTAGAATCAACTTTAGAATGAAGGATTATCTTCACATACCCTTCAATCAAGTCTTCGCTCATCTCATATCCCATAGGCTCAATAAATTTCACCCAAGGAACCACTACCTCCATGCATGAAAAATTTGTCTCAACCATGAAACATAACTCATCCTTATATTTTCCCACTAGTGCTAGAGGTGTCCTATACCTTTTCTTCATTTTTATCTAGAAATATTTCATGATCCTATCCAAGTCACTATCTTTTATTACTTCAGATCTTAACCTATAAGCTCAAGTGATCTATTGCATAGCACACTCATTTTCGTTCCAAATTCTGATACGAGGAAACTTTTTGATAGCATAGAAGAATATGTGCATTAGAAGGGATTCAAATCTAAATACTACACTTCTTGATTTCTTGATTCTCGAGATATTATCCAAAAATTATGTTTTGACAATATCACACATGTTCACTTCTTCACCTCTTATTGCCAAGTAAGTTGCATGAAGAAATCCTATAGGGACTGAATCTATTCTTGATCCATGATTATACTTGTAACCCAAAATCTTGCAAATAAGTCTAACTCTATCATCTTGGATTGAGTTGACTTTCATGTTCCTTCCATCAAAATATGTGTTGAGATTTTCCTCAACAAGTTTGTGCACATTCTTGATGTTTACTAGATTGCTGCCTTGATTGCTCAATCCTATGACCTTGTGAATTAGGTCATTGTCAATGCTAATGATAGAATCTCCTAGCCATAGAAGATCATCATGTACTCTGCTAAGGATTATTCTTTTCCAATCTTGCATACCAGGTTCTTGGTGCTTGTTTTAATCCATACAATGCTTTCTTTAGTCTACAAACCATGTCCTTTTCTTCTATTAAAGGAAAAACCTCTAGTTTCTCAATGTAGACTTCTTCTTCAAGTTCTCCATATAAGAATGTTGGTTTAACATCCATCTGATATACCTTAACATTCTTGTTTGTTGCATATGATAGAAACATTTTGACTACTTCCATTCTTGCTATATGTGCATATATCTCATCATAATCAATTCCTTCTTGTTGAGAATAACCTTTACATACAAGTCTTTCTTTGTTTCTTGTCACTTCTCCTTGTTCATTTATTTTATTTATGAATACCCATTTCATGCTAATCACATTTTTGTCCTTTGGTCTAGGAACTAATTCCCATGTGTCATTCTTGATTATTTTCTAGAGTTCTTCCTCCATTGCTTTTATCTAGCGATCATCTTTGATTGCTTCATCTGCACTTCTTGGTTCTACTTGAGATATCAAAGATTGTTCTTCATTAGTTATGCTCCTTGTCATTACCCCATTTTCTTTACTTCCTATTATCTAATTTGCAGGATGATTTCTTATAAAGTTCTCATTTGGGATAGTAGTTGGTGCTTCAATTCTTATTTCAGGTATTGTGCTCTATTCTTCTCTCACATTTTCAACTTTCACACTATTCTACAAGTCATTGCTAGTCTTGAAAAGTAACTCATTACTATTTTTAGCCTTTCTAGAGTAATCATTTTCATCAGCATTATAGTCCATTATCTTTTCCTTGGTACCAAAATTTTCATCAACTTTAACATGTGTGCACTCTACTATAGTTTTTGTTCTATAGTTGAAACATCTGTAAGCTTTACTTTTTAATGAATAACCAAGAAAAATACCTTCATCGCTCCTTGGATCAAATTTACCAATATCATCATCTCTTCCAATGTAACATTTGCTTCCAAATATCCTAAAGTAATTGACTAATGGTGAGTGACCAAACCATAATTCATCAAGAGTTTTGTCTATACCTTTCCTAATCTGCATTCTATTTAGTGTGTATACTATTGTATTGACTACTTCTCCCCAAAAGGTCTTTGGTACATCATTCTCAAATAACACAGCTCTTGCTTCTTCAGTAGTTGATTTGTTTCTTCTTTTAGAAATCCTATTCTACTTAGGTGTATGGGGTGAGGATAGTTGTCTCTTGATGCCACATTCTTCATAATAAATATTAAATTCTCTAGAGGTGAATTCTCCTCCTCTGTCTGATCTTAAGCTTTTTATCTTAACTCCAGATTCATTTTCAACCTTGTTCTTAAATATCCTAAATTTCTCAAATTCTTTTGATTTTTCTTTAAGAAAAGCTACCCACATCATTCTAGTGAAATCATCAACAAAAGTCATCAAGTACCTTTCTCCATAGAATCATCTTGTTCTTGCAGGACCACTCAAATCTATATGTACCAGTTCTAACTTTTGTGTAGTACAAAAATGCTTGCTAGGAAATGAGACTCTTTTCTACTTAGCCAAAATGAATTCCTTACAAATAGTGTTAGTGGGCTTAGAGATTTTGGGAAAATCTCTCACACCAAGTGTATTAGTAGCCTTCACAATGTTATCAATGTTAATGTGAGAAAATCTTTTGTGCCATAACCAAGTATTGTCAAACCTTGCTACTAAACATATTATTTCAGCGGGGTTTAATAGAAATACATAACCTCTAGTTTTTGTGCTAGTACCAAGTAGTTCCCCTTCCTTGTTCCTTATAATGCGTGTATCATTACCAAATTGCAGCTGATAGCCTTTGTCCATAAGCTATCCAATACTCAATAAGTTATGCTTCAGTCCATAAATAAAATAAACATCATTAGTGTATGTTTTACCATCAAGTGTTATAGATCCAATACCTATAATATGATAGGCTACATTGTTTCCCACTCTGACAATTCCTCCGTCATGGCTTCTGAATTTGACAAACTTGCTCATATCACCTGTCATGTGATGTGAACAACCACTATCAATGATCCAATATTACTTTTCAACTTGTGAAATTAGTGCACTTTCTTCTCTGATTTGTCTATCAAGATCATCCTCTTTTATAACTACAAATTCTAATTCATCTTCACTCTTTCTTTGATCAGATTCTTCTTAATCTTCTTCTTCATTAGAATATAAACAATTTCTAGGTCTTCTAGATTTGAATCTACCCTTAAACTTCCTTTCTCTTTTAGGACACTTAGATGCATAATGATCATATTCATTACAAGTACAACATTTATAGATATTCTTACCATCTTTTTCTCTTAACACAAGAAGAGCCACTCCTTCTTGGACCTTTTCTTCAATGGATTTGTTGCTGCTAGCAATGTCTCCCTATGTTTTTGTGCTCCTTGCTAAACCAAGTTTGATGTTTAATGCACTGAATGCTATCTCAATTTTTGCCAATTCTCCAAACTATTTTAGATAAAATTATGCAACTTCCAATCTACCAAGCAATGTCTCCTTGGTGAAATTAGTAGTGGAAGGTATCATCAGTTGAATCATTTGTGCTACTAACTTGAAAGGTGGTGTTAGACTTTTCAAGATCTTCTGTATCACTTCATCATCAGATTTCTTTCCATCATGAGATGTGATTCTTGCAAAAATCTTATATATTCTCCCAACATAGCTTCTTATAGATTCATCTTCCATCATTTTAGAATCTTGAAATGTGCAATACAAATTTTTTAATCTAACTCCTTTTGCAAGTGTATCACCTTCATAATTAGCTTCTAAATTTTTCCAAATTTCATGAGATGTTTTAAGTAGTTTTTCTTGACTATACTCACTTTTAGGTAATGCTAAAAATATTTCTTCTCTTTCCCTTATGTTGCACATAAATACTTCTCTCTATTCTTCAATGTACATTTCAAGATTGTCTTCTTCTGAAATATGTTTTGATGTCTTTGTTACAAGCCAATATTCTGGTCCCATGCATAAGAGATGAGTCTTCATTTTATCCTTCTAGTTGTTGTAGTTTGTGCCATTATATCTAGGACTTTCTTTCAAGGACCTAATGCTCTAATACCAATTGTTAGAAATAGATAATATTGAGGGGGGGGTGAATCGATATTTTAAATCTTTTTACCCACAGCTGAATACTATTCAAGGACCTGATGCTCTAATACCAATTGTTAGAAATAGATAATATTGAGAGGGGAAGGGGGGTGCGGTGCGGTGGTGAATTAGTATTTTAAATCTTTTTACCCACAACTGAATATTATTAATTACTTTATCATGTGTATAACAAAAAAAGCCAATAATGTAGAATAATGTAAACAACCATACACAAAGAGAGATCATGAAACCATTTTTTTTTAACTAGGGAAACCCTAGCTAAGGGAAAACCTCGATAGGGATGGAACCCACTAGATGATCCACTATATAAAGAATTTGGTTAAGGATATAGACCCTATCAGTAGTCTATAAAGCATGTATAGTGTCTCGAGTCCCTATTAGGAGACTAGGCCTTGTTAGAAGCCTCAACCCTATTAGGAGTTTCTTCAACCCTGTTAGGATTTCATGGATTACATACAAATGTGTGAAAGTAGAGCCCCCTTCCCTAACATGCAACTATACAATAAGTTCTTCAAGAAACATGTATACATACAATACTGAGTAGTTTATTGTACTTCACAAATCTTCTAATTGATAATTCTTCACACGAGAGTGACTACACACATATTAGACTACATCATATCTTGGCATCATATAGAAAATTATCACATTCACTTGTTACTCGCATTTCACAAGATCATATCAACTTCGTATTTACTAATCACTGAATCATCATTGAGTTGCGCACATCACTTTTTTTTCTCACATTTACTTTGCAAATAAAGTTCTTTAGTTATACAAAACCTTTTGGTAAATTCTTCCTTAGTTAGCTCATATATCATTATTAGAGTCAGCTCAATAAGAAATTATAACTCAAAACAATAAATCAAATAGTTAAACACATTCTGTTGATATGCTTTGTTCTACACTATGTCATTACTGCATCACAAATTTCTTCATAACTTACACTCGGTTGACTATATGGACATGTGCACTGGTATACATCATCATTATGACTTCATACATCTTTGGTCAACTATACAAGAGAATATTCCAAGGGAATATTTTGCTATCATTAGAACTGTCCTACTGCTATAACACTATCTAATACTTGGACAATTTTCTTCTACAATTGAATGAGGCTAATCTGCAAAACAAATATGTTGCCATAAATGACAATCATAACTTACCTTATCTGATTACTTGGACATATTGCCAACAAAATAATCTTGTCAAACATATTGGAAGAAAAATCAGCAAAGTTGTCTAGGATCTCAAACATGTAGTTGGATACCCTACGCCAAATGATGAATGACCATCATGAGTTGAATGTCAAGGACATTGAGATAACTATTGAAGTTATAGAATGAGAAACTATAGAATGGTATAAAAAGAGAGAAAGAGTTTGCTGAAAGTTTCAACAAGCCAAATGAAGCTATCAAGTACTTTTAACAATTACTAAAATCCTCTAGATCTAGAAAAGACACATTAGGATTGGCCTATACATGCACTAAAGAAGGAGAATCATCCATAGCTACTAAGGAGAGAAGCAATAAAGTTAAGAACTCTAAACCTACTTGTCATCATTGTAGAAAGAAAAGACATACAACTAATGTTTGTAGGAGAAAGAATGCTTGTCAAAATGTCAAACCAAGGAACATGATCCACTATTACAAGTGCAACAAACAAGGTCATCAGGCACATGGATGTAGAACAAGGACCATATATGCACCAATATTCGAAGGACGCTACTACAATTGTCAAAAGTTTGGACATAAAGCCTTTGAGTGTAGATCCAAGTCCACATGGTCATCAAACAAGGGAAGAAATCATGAAAATTCCTACAATTGGGTCTACAATACAAGACATAGCTGTCCCTATTGTCAAGAGTATGCACACATTCCAGAGAATTGCATAAGAACACATTTTGGTGGAAGCTACAACAGATGGTTAAGTCAAACTACATGCTTTAGTTCTTTGAAGACTGGTCATATCAGCAAACACTAACCAACAAGGATAAAGGCACCTAACTTTGAGTTCAAAAAAGGAGAAATGAATAAGACATGGAAGAAGAAAGATGGATGTATCACATCAAATGAAGGGATCACTTCACCTAAAAGGTCAAGTGGTTACACTTCATCAAATTAAGAAAGAAGAAGGTATGTGGGATTGATATTTAAATTCCTCATTACACATTAGTTCCAAGATAAGCTAGTACACTAAAGCATAAAAATTAGCATGAATAAAGATGCAAGTTTATGAGAAAAATTCAAAGTTAAAACTTTATGTTTTCACATAGTTCTCGAGTATGGAAAGTTTCCTTTAGATGTCGAGTGAATGATAATGAGTGCCAAGTTATTAGCCAAGACTAGGTGGAGCCGAGTGAGTAGTTGCTTCTAAGAAAAATTAATGTTAGTTGCAGCCAAGTAAAGGCAATTCTAATAGTTGTCGAGTGATGGGAAAACTAATGGAAGCTGAGTGAAATAGAAATCACATAGGGAGCTGAGTGTACAACTGTATATGCACTAAGCATTAAATGCTATGTATTAAAGGGTATAAAGCTGATTTTTTTGATCATTCTTCGTCATTCAAACATAGAGAAAAGGTCAAGTAGAGTAGAAAGTAATTTCCAAGCAAAGACAAAGTATTTGCAAAGATTCCAGCAAAGATTCAACATCACCTCATTGATCTAATGTATTTCTCAAGTACCGAGCTACACTATTTTAAAGTTTGTTGAAACACTAGGTTGAAAAATGCCTTCTAGCTCTAAAAACTCTAAGGATAAGGAAGCTTTTGAGGTTTATTTAGTTAGCAATGAGGTTAAGGAACCATATTTTAGGGCAATTCTAGAAGTTGCATATAAGAATGACCCTACCGACACTTTATCTATTATCCCACCAAAAGTTGTAATGGTTCAAGATGTTAGGAAATGCTACAATTGCAAGGTTGGATCATTTGTTGACATGGAAATTTGTTAGGCCTACAAAAAATTGTGTGAGAATGGGGTATTGAAAGAGGAATTCCACATTTTTGAGAGAAAGGGACTAATGTGTGCCCTAGATTTCCCCACAGTCTTTAAAATGGAATGGATTAGAATAGTTTTGAGTAGAATCCATGATGGACGCCTATGGCTGGAAGGTGATCATGTCAAGTTATCAAAGAGAATCATACATAGGGTCATAGGTTATCCAACCCTTGATCAGCTAAAAACCCTAATAAGTGATTCCAAGGAAGTCATTGAGAAGAACACATGGGCACAATGGAATAAGAGGGCTATGACCATTGAAACATCAAAGATCCACTCAGGGAGTTTGTACTGAGGGTCATATCACACAAATTCTACCAATCAAGCTGACTAAACAATGTGTCATCCATTGCAGTGGATGTAGGATACAAAATTGTTAAGAAAGGTCATACATATGATCTAGCAAACTACAACTACAAAAAATTATGGAGAATTTGGGAGCAAGAGATCCAAAAGTACTTAGTGTAAGTTTGGCTCAATTTTAATATGTATCTTTTTCTATGTTTAGAATGAATTTCCCTCATTTAGAAAGATGGGATGGAAGACCAATAGGTCTATAGCTATACAAATTAATGAGTACATAGAGTAGATGGGAAGCCATTTTGAAATCATCATGACAAGCTATTTTGAGGACTTTAAGATGTCCATGAAGCAAAGACTAAGAATTCTAGTTTCCCTAGTAGAGTAGCACATCAATGATATCTATTTCTTAGTTGATGTTGATTATACTTATATTTAAGTAGTAGTACCAAGAGTTAGATGGCTAAGGCCATTAGGATATGAGATGAACATTGATGAGGCATTAGCAGCAATCACAACATTTCTTGTAGAGGAAATTGATAAAAGTGCAATTTATTTTGGCACCTATGATGTTGTTAGATCAAAAGTTGACATGGATTTGAAGACAACATCAGTATTGAAAAAGAAGGATAAGTTGGTCAAGAAACTTAAACCCAAAATTAGGGAAGGAATTGCAAAAGGAGAAGAGGAAGATAATGAAGATGAAGAAGAGGAAGAATAGGGCCAAGAAGCACTTGCCTTGACACAAGGAATGGGTGAAGATAAAGAGGAAGAAGGTGTTGAGGAGGAACAAGCCAAGGAAGCACCAACTAAGCTAGAACCCAAGAAAAGTAAAGCAATCACACAACCTATAGCACAAACAAAGAGAAAGAAGGCTGCTCAGCCAAGCCCTGCAAAGCCTACTACAAGAGAAAGCACAAGAGACACAACTCAAAAGGTTAAGGAACAAGAAAATAAGAAGAAAACAGAAAAAAAAGGTCCAACAAAGAAGAAATTAAGAAGAAAATATATTGCTCAACTTGACTCTAATGAAGAAAAGACCAAGTTAGAAGAGACAAGCCAATTTAGAGTGGTAAGCCATGCCACTAAGTCTAATTTAGAGAATATTTGTAATAATATTAAAGATAATGCAGACTTAACTGGCTTGAAGAACATTGATTTTAGTAAGTTAAGTAGGGAAGAATAGAACATGGTTGAGGAATTAGTCTATACCATAATGGCTAAGTTCAAGAACACCCCACTTGAACTTGATAATTCAATACCTAAAGATTCATATTCTATTGTTAAAAATAAATGGCATTATTGCCTTAACATGGAGAAGTAAATAAGAGAGTCTACATTGGCTCAAGTAATTCTAGAGCTTACAAAAGGATAAATAACTAAGGCTAACAAGAAGCAAGGGAGAAAATTTGCACCCAAATATAAAGCCTTCAACATTCTCCAAAACAACATTGCAGATGTTAACAAATCTAGTAAGATGTGGAAGTTGATATATGGTTTAACAACTATTAAGCAAGGATAAGAGGATCCCTTTGTGGGAAAGAATACTGAGGAAGAGGAGGAGAATGAAAAAGAATAAGAAACTAAGAAAGAAAAAGGATATAACATAGTAGACACTAGTACATGGTGCAGGAGCACCTAGGCTAACCTCTACTAGTTAGTCAATTTTGGCTTGTACGTGACTCTAGCCAAGTCAAGAAGTTAGTGTAATTTGGTTGGGAACCTTAGAAGGTATTTTTTTATGTTGGCTATGTGAATTAGTCACTAAGACTAAGGTCACACAAATAGCCTTTGTTAGTTGTTATTTAAATTCTTAATGTTAGGGGTTAGGGAGATTGAGTCATTAATATGTCTTAGGCCTAAGAATGGTTAATGGTTATTAAATAAATATGATGATAATGAATGATCTTGGATCCTCAAAATATGTGAGGATAAGAAGCCTATAATATAGGATTAAGGCATCTATCAAAGTTGCCAAGTGTTGTAAGAATGTTGTCATAACAACATTTTGCACTTATTGCAAATATTCCATGCAACATGGATAGCCTTGGATTCCTTTGATTGTGGGAGGTTATTTTAGACCAAATAGACCCTATAATGGTGGAGAAGACACCTAATGGATTTATTTCTTGAATCTCCAAGCATTGGTTGCATATTGTAAAAAAAAAGTTTGATTTAATGAAGTGGCTGGAAAACTCTATTTTTGAAGTGATATTTCAGTTTTTGAAGGAACAGTCATACTTGAAGCCAAAAGAGTGTTGATACAGTGGTTGAGATGTGTTCTATATTCATTTTGAAGGTTTATTTGTTAAGGGTTTAGTGTAGTTTTATCATAGTTTTCAAGTTGTTTTAGTTCAGGACTTTCTTTTGGTCACACTATGATAGATTTTGTAAAAATCGCTCCCACATGAGTTTCAACCATGGCAACACTAAATAAGTGGTTGAATCTTCAAGTGGGACCTCTATACATATTTTATCTAAATTTAAGAAGCATCATGAGAAAGGAAGCTAGCTTTATGATCAGACCCTAGGCGAGTTTGACATACCCGGTTAGAGGCTTGACAGTGAGAAATCAAATCATTTCATGTGGGGAATGGGAAGTACATCACATCCCCAGGAATTTTTATGGTATTTTTTCATGTTAGTTATCCATCCTATGCATTGGGAAGTCATACCAGTCCATTCGGATAGGTTTTGAGCATTTTTCATCAATCCTAGACAAGCTGTCTTGGAAACTAGGCCTCTTAGCCCTGTTTCTCCTTGATATTAGGAAGGAGGTGTATGGTCACTTTGAGACCCAGAAACCTTAATGAAAGTTTTAAAACTTCCAAAAGGGTATCCGAATCAGGTTTTATTTTTCTGAGTTGTTTGGGAAAATATTTCTAAAAAGGTGAAAAACTGACTGGTGAAGGCTACTAGAAATAGGCCTATTTTTAAGATCCCTTTTGGATGAAATCTTGAATATGATAAACCTAAGAGCCAAGAACCTTCAAAAATCAGTAAAATGGGATGGAATATGAATGAATTCAATGTGAAGAAGGTCCCGATAATGAAGTTTGAATGATGTTTTAGTGGATTTGGCACTTAGATCCATCTAAGTGAAAGTGAGAAAGAGAACCAAAATTAAGGTGTGGATCATCCAAGGTGGAGTTTTCAAGGTGTGACTATTGTAGTAAAGAGTGAATAGGATTTAGTTAATGATCTAATCCTATTAGGAGATCCTATAGAAGCATAGGATACTAGGAGATAAGAGAAATCTCTTGGTGGAAGTGGGAAACTAAGCCTAGGAGTTTTATCTTACACTAGTACATTAGGCCCCCATTTTCGACAAAAGGCCTATTTGGGTTGTTAAATTCATTTTTTTTGAAAAAATGGGCCCAATATGGTCAAAATTTTGACTATGGTAAAATTTTTTTAATTTTGACCTTCAGAACATTAAAAAAAAGGTCACAACAATGTTAATTTTGTTTTCGGGCGTACTGTGACTGCAATGGGCGGGAGTTTGGTGCAGGGTCAATAGGAGAGGAGAAAGGAGGTAAGAATCTAGTCATTAGATATCATTCCAAGTTTTTTATCTATCAAAAAGTTGTAGAGGCAGATTCCAAAGCTATTCAATGCTTTTACATTTTCTCTTTCTCTTCTACTCATTGCAATTTAAAAAATAGAGCCACTATTAATTCTTTTAGGTCACAAAGTTTTTTTATAAATGATGTTTAGGTTTAGGGTTAGCATATATTGAAGTACAAGGATAAAGCTGTGGAAAATTTATATTTTTGATATAATGCACTATTCATTTTTTGTATTTCTTTTGCATGCAAAGAATCTCAAGATGTCTTGGTGTTGGAAAACCTGGATCGAAAACAAAGAATGTAATATGCCATAGCTGCTCCCATTTTCTTTTTCACTCAAATTAGCAGTATTACCTCTGACAGAATTTGATCCAAACCCATTCACACAAGTTTGTGGCCATTTTAATGTAGATTTCTTTGCAAGACATTAAACAAGAACTCAATCTTTGGGAGGATTGATATGTTGTAGAACATCTGTATCTGCATTCCTTTCCTCTTAATTCCAGTAGTTTATTTTGATCTTTCTGTATGGTTTGCATCCACAACATGACCTTATTGAGTTAGGAGTCTTTTTCATTACTTTATTTAAAGAAGAAAGGAAGCTTAGCTTGCAAGTTTTCAAAAGAACTTCATTGTAGAGTTTGGGAGCCCCAGCAATGTAAATACTATGAGGAAACTATACGAGATGCATTGTTATAAGTTATACAAGCTTTCCTGGTGCAATCTAGAAGTACCATTTTAAGGAACTATTTCTCAAAAATAGAAAATGTAATGTATTGATTCTAGGAGATGACGTGCAGATGGATATGCTTGTGTGGGAGAAAAAAGAAGAAGAAAAGAAGCAATTTGCTTTATCATCTCTGGCTAAAGGCACAACTCATACTCTTGAAGCTATGTTATATTCTCTCATAGATAGTCCTGCTATAAATAATTATTCATTTTTTCCCTCATGCTTGTGCTTTGAATGATTAGGAGTAGCGTGTATCTTGTTGCTGTTTCAAACTGCTAAAACTATCAAGCAACATAATGCTTAATATCACAGCGAAATGAATCACACAATCTAGGGATTAGCCAATTCCCAATATCAACTATATGAATGAATCACTATAACCCAACTTCAATAAAACCAAACGATGGTTTCCTACTCTTCTAGCTCTGCTAAACCAAGGCAGGTATACCTAGGGATAATTTTAATGCAACTGTGTATGAAATTATCTTAGTTTCATTCTGATTC
This sequence comes from Cupressus sempervirens, assembly GCA_028749045.1. NCBI lineage: Eukaryota > Viridiplantae > Streptophyta > Pinopsida > Cupressales > Cupressaceae > Cupressus > Cupressus sempervirens. Next base: position 180,561,438 of record CM053789.1, on the reverse strand, counting down.
TCATCTGTTACCTTCAAATACATACATAGCTCACTTCAATTCTTCAATGCTCTCAAACTTATACACATCCCTTATCAGTAGATCTGGTCATAATTCTCCTAAAATTTCCAAATATTCCTAGAAATAATAGCTACCTAAGACTCAGGAATTAGATATAAATGAGTTGAGACCAGCATTTATAATTCTTGAATACGATTGAAATAATTTTGATATTATAAGATGACTTGATATGCAGTAGTAGAATTCATCCTTGTTTACTTCTGATTTATAGGACCAGTGCCTTATCCATTGGGCAAGAAATTGACTATTGGCGGCAGATCTAATTCAAATAACTTGTATAAGAATTAATCAACTACAATCACCCATCTCCATTCTTATGCAATATCCCTTTTATGAACTCATAAACCCTACTAATTTACTAAAGCATTTATATAATTTCTTGAATTAAAAGCAACAATAAAACCAACATACAACCCATCTAGACTGCATTCAGCCAAATAAACCTTATTTAAATGACTTCAAAGTAAACAAACCCATAAACTAGAGATAGAAATTGATGAATTAGGTAGGCTTCAAGATTTAAGTTTCTAGGTATTTATTTGGCACCATTTCCCCATAGCCTACTTCCACTCTCCCAACTGCACCTAAAAAATACCAACTCCACCCTTTAGGACCCCAACTACACCATAGATGTAATATTCATTGTCTAAGCACAATTGGGGGCATCTTGAGTCATTTTGGTCTTTTGGAGTGTAATCTGCTCTATCAGAGCTCATTTCGTTCATAGAAAGCACCTATTTTGATTAAAATTCACATCTAGGGTTTCAATTTCATGTTAGGACCAAGAGTAGATGACTTTTTGTTACTGATGGTCTATTTACAATATGTGGCAATCATTGGGAGAACACATTCATTGAAAAACTACTAATGCTTGTTTGCAGGATGTTGTTGAAGACTTGTGTGCTTGTTCAAACTCTATGCATGGTTTTTGTATATTAGATAACACTTTATTTGGTTCACCAAAATTAACTTTCTATACTACTTGGTGTTTATGCATTGTTTAGAACCCTATTGACCTTCTCTTTTTATTCTGGAGATAACCTTCCTTTCTTCCATCACTCACAACCAATTCTTTTTTCCATCATTTTTCCCTCCAAAATTATCCATCTTCAATTTTTATTCCTTTTAACCTTCCAAAAATCAACCCCTTACTATCCTCAAATGCTCATTACTCATTACTCATTCTTTTTTTTATCTGACTTTCTACCCATGTGTTGACAAAAATCGTGTCTGCTCAAAGTAAATTCTACATGCACCGAACTAACAATATGACATAAGGCCAATATCTTTCATATCAAATTCAAATGGAAACTCCTCCTTCCAAAATCCTATTAGCTTCTAATCACTAATAAGAATAAGGTCATCCACACACAAGACTAAAATTAATAGATCAAATCTATTCAACTAATAATCATGAATACAAGTTGCATGAGTTTTTGTGAATACTAAACAAGTGTTAGTTGCTTCAGCTAGTATGAGATCTCTAGCTTGCACATGTGAACAAAATTAAAATTGCACATTCCATATAGTTGGTCCAAAGGACTTGTTGGGACTCAAAATTGAATCCCCATTTTTTAGTACCATTGAAAAAATCAAGCCCTTAAAAAATTGATACATATGTAACCAGCTATCTATTTGAGGCCTAAGAGGTAGTTAATGTTTCTAACACCTTGTATTTAGTATGTCTATGTGTCCCATGAAGATAAATTTCCATTTTGAGCCATTTTGTGAAGTCCTATTTTGAGCAATCTCCAATTTTGCATTATTGCCCAAGTGTCAAACAACAACAAGAGGTTTAGTTTGTAATTGAATATCTTGCTCCTAGTAATATTTCATGACTTGCCACTTTGGGAATGTTTAGTCTCCATATCAGAGAACCTATGTTTCAGATTTTGAGTCATTTTGAATCCATTTGACTAGGTTTATAATCCCTCAAAGTTGGTTACTTATTGATGTCATGCTGATGCAATTTATTCTAAATTCTACGAAGCCCTATTTGACTCATTATAATTTTGACCCAATTGACTAAATTGAGAAAATTCCTTTTGTGTTTCATTTTAAATGTTAGAGACTCACTATGTTTCAATTTTGATCTTGTGAGGAATCTATTTGATCAATTTTCAACTGTGATTCCAAATGCAATTTCTAACTTTTTAATGGTATCAAGGAAAGCAAATTGATTAGTACCATAGTTTGTGATGCCATAACTTGAGATCTATCATAGGTGAGATCAAATGGATTGTACCAATGTGTTGTACTCTAAAAATACTTTAAAAGTCCCAATTTTTAAATTTTGAGGAATCGATCTACACACTTTCCCAGGTCAATTCCGTTTCCAAAAAATGCTTTTCTGTCAGTGTTTCTAGTCTGCAAATTTTGAGTAGCACACTTTGATCGCTTTCCATTTGAGTCTTGTTATTTGTGATAGCCCTAATCAAAAAATTATACTCTCTTCATAGCAGTGAACCAAAACCCCAATTTTCACCTCTCCAAGTGTTAGTTTGACCTATTTTCAAAGTCGAATTCAAAATCATTTTATGGTTTTCTAACTTGTTTGCTTGCAAGAAATTCTGAAAGGGTAACTTTGACAGTCAATATCTTTTGACTAAAAATTTTTCATGAGACAAGATTCAACATGGTGTATGTGGAATAGAGAATCAGTATTCTTTATTTCAGAGCCTAGTCAAGTGTTTCGGTTAGTTTTCAAAGATAGTCAAAGTACCTCCTAACACAAAATTGACAAGTTATAGAAAGAGGTGAAATAAGTTTTAAAAGGTTGAAAAAGTGATGTAAACTGATTGATTCTTCATCAAATTGGTATCAGATATTCTATAGATCAATTTGAGAAGTCAGTTGTTTGAAAACAAAACAAAATTTAGCCAGACTTTTTTTGGGGTCTGACTGGCTGCTTCAAATTAATGAGATGTCTCAGGATCTTAAAGAAACCCTAAGTTTTAAAATGAAAATGATTTACAAAGGAATCACATGAAGATTGATTTAAATGTATGGTTAAAGAAATTTACTTTCCATACATTCAGAATGATGGATCTAGTGAAGCTATTCATACAAGTACAGTGGTAGAACTTGAGGTTGTTGTAGAAAGTGCATGAGATGTAGAAGTTTGGAGAGCAAGTCGATAAAAAAAAAAATTTAACTACATAAACAAGCATCAGACTAAAACATCCTTGTTGAGTAAGGACAAATATATGGAGAAGTGAGCACTGCATGATGTGCATTAAGTTCTAGTCTAATGTATCATGACATTCCAAAAAGAGCTTGCATTGGACTATACTTTATCAACAGACCTGCGTGTATAGTCATAAACCATGCATGTTCTTCATATTCTTACATCTTAGTCCCTCTATATGAAAATCTAAGTCTAGATGTTGTACAGTATATTGTGTATCATGCTGACATAGTAGCTATATTTTTTTTACAAGAAAACTTGAAAATGGACAATGGTATAGTGTTATTCTTCCTAAGTAGTTACACTTAGGAAAATGGAATTTCTATAGGTCATAAAAGTCCCCTTTGAAATTTTTTGATAGATTTCCAGGGAAACCTAAAATTGGAACCCTACATGAGAACTTCTTACATGCTGTGGAATTCTATCAGCATTCAAAATATCTTGGTACACGAGTATGTATGGATGGAACAATTGATGAATACAATGGGATGACATAGAAAAATAGAAGATAACCATAGGAGAACTAGAGAGATGCCCATTTTGAAGGTAGGAGATAGGAGGAAAACATAGGAAAGGAGTCCCCACGTCAAAGACCAGGGAGGCATAGTTCAAAATTGAGAAAGTAATGCACACACAAAGAAGACCAACCTATAGTCAGCCATAGAGGAGAAGTAAGTAGCCCACAACTTGGTGGACATCCAAGGTAGAGTAACTAATCCACCACATGAACAAAGCCAAAGCTGCACACTAAAAGAAGCACCATAGCAAGATTAGACAGTGGCATAAAGAGAAGCTACCAGTTTTAAAGAAGGACTTTCCATAAAACAAGTTTTGAGGTTTCTATACGACAAATTAGACATAGCTAGTTGTAATTCGATAAAGCTGGTCGAAGTGAATGTTATACAAACTAGGATATGCATTTTGGCCAGTCATACTTTCTTTTGGTAACAATAGACCAAAATGTAAATAGGGATTACTATATGGTAGCAGATGCTCACTTTGTTAATGCCACCATTTGGGCCAATGTAACTGGTGTTGCAATTAGATTTAGTGGTTGATCCTTCTGCATATGATCTCAACCCATTTTCATAGAAATTGGGTATCAACATCTAAGTGAGGGTTAAAATGAGGCATCTATAGTTTTTAAAGCCCAGGAGATCCACATTTTGGAGGTGGGTAGAATTATTTTCTTGCATTTCATTGTATATTTTGCACAAACAAGGCTAAACCAGTTAGAGAAATAGCAGGGGCTAAAAACATTGCAAAGCAATTAGTCCCATATTGCTTGTGAAGGGAACTATATTAGTCTTTAAATAATCTAGCACTCACAATGCATGTGTCCAAAAGACAATGTCCTTTTGTAAGGCACACAACACATGGTGGAGCCCATGGAAAGCTAGTTGGCATGATGACCAAGGTATTTTTGAGCAAATGCATTGATAGAAAAAGTTGCTAGAAAAGTTGAAGAATCTAGTGGTCACTATGTCACCACTAGAAAATGATGAGGTTTTCCAACAAGCGACATGGTGACCTACTGGAAAACCTTGAAATCCAGTGAGGAAGTTGTGGATCCTTGGTGATGATGTCAAAGATTCAATGAACCAAAATCTAACAAGTAGCACCATGTGGTGAAGTAAAATCTAATGTAGAAGTCTAGATTTCAGGAAGTACAAGATGACGACACATGGTGGATCCAACAGTGGTGGCTATGACACCAAAGAAAAGTTGCTTGACTGTTAACATAATGACATGGTGACTCAATTAGAAACTAACATGTGGCAATGAGCTAGCAACATGGTGGATGAATAAAAAACTGACATGTGTAGAGGGTTCAAACATAACATGCTTCCTAAGGTACTAACATGGTAGAAAATGACATGTGTCACAAGGTCATTATGTCACTTATGACATGGTAGAATGCTAACTAGGATAGTGACATAGCGACTAATGAGATGGCATAGTGACATGGCATGATGACATGGAAAAATAGGCAACCAATAAGATCGTGCCATGTGGTGTCAAGATGGAGGTGTCAAATGACTATGGAAGAAAAGAGCCAATGAGGGCATGACATGTGTCAACATGGTCAAACTAGGTTTTACCCAGATGAAAAAACATAGAAAAAATCAAAAGTCATAAAATTAGTTTTTTATGTCTTTCTTTGAAATTCATGTACAGGGTCAAGATTTAAATAAAGTTTGAATTTATAATATAGTTCAAACTTTAGAAATTGTCAAATTTTTGCAAACATGTTGTTTGAAGCCTAGCAGGAGCTGATTTTTCAAATCAAGATTTTGGAAGTTCCCCATAAGTGAATACATGCCTATTATATATCACTAGAACCCAAATAAGAGAAACTTTCTGATTATGGAGTTTTCTTTTGCACAGGAAGTCACTAGTTCTAGTTATACGTAGAAATGTGAAATTTGGGCCTTCTCAATGAAATGGTTGAAAATTGAAAATATAGTTACAAGCATGGTAATAACACATGGTAAAAGGTCTATTGGGTTGATTTTGAGAATATTATGCCATCCTGGTATAATTTGGCTCCAATTTTCAGTTATGAGGGATATTTACTTTTCTAGTTGGGCTAAATTTTAGGATTGAATTTGGAATCGTGATTGAAGAATTAGATCTTTTGTGAAATGGAAGGGAAAATGAAAATATCTCTAGGTTAGCATTGAATTGTTTCATTCTATATATGTAATTTCTCTCTTTCATTTTTGAGGTTGGAAAATATTAGAAAGGTTACTTGGAATTGAAAACTAAAGCAGAAATGGTTTCTCTAGAATTGATGAAATTTGAATAGAAAGATCTGGGATGTGTTGGTTCCAGGCCATGAAGCTTTTCTTTAGTTGTGATGCCCCCTTCCCATCCCATCAGTTTCTCGTTTCAACCATTTTCTCTCTTGTATGATAGCATATGTTTATTGTATAGTCTAGTTTATTAGGTATGAGTCAATTTCATGCATTTTCATGTATTATTTCGAGGAATTCAATACAAAGAACAATAGGTGTTAAGATTCATTTTAGATATTGTCTCCTTTTTCAATGATTTGCAATGCTTTAAGATCTTTGAACAAAGAGTTTAGGTCATAGTTTCAATCCCTTAAGGTTGTATGTTGTTTCACTATTGTTTATAATTCAATGAGTTATGTAAATGCTTTAGAGAAACCAATAGGGTTGCAAGTTTATTAAGGAGGATATCAGATAAGAACAAGATTTAGATTGAACATTGCTATCCAATTTACAAGGTAAACGGATAGGTCTAGAGTCTTAGCATAGCATATATGTTTTAGATATCCAAAATCCATGAGAAATATTAGTGAAATGCCCAATGGATGAGGCACCGATCAGCTATAGGATCATTAGCATCTTCTCTATACTTGGTTTTCATCCACTTTCCCCACCACATAAAATCAAATCAAATTCACATCATCTTTATATTTTATGTTGAAAAGCTAAAATAGAATGCCCTCACTCAACTTGTGAGTTTCATTATTTTGCACTTAGCTATTGCAGATCTATGTTATCTCATGAGTCATTAGGAGAAATAAAGGTTAAATCTGCTATTAATAGATTCAAGAATATGTTTAGCACTGGTACCATATAAATTGAATCTGAGGTCCACCAACCTAGGTTTTGTAGAGCCTAAAGTAGAAGGGTCTAGCCTTATATTTTGCCCAGTGTCTAAAAGGATATGTTAAGGATGGGAGTTAGCTGCCCCTAGATGTGTCTTATTCTCATCAGGGTAATTTGAAACCTGTAGCATTTCAAAACACCAACAAAATGGCAACTCTACTAGGGACTATATTGAATTTGAATGGCAGATAAACCTTGAGAATTTTAAAAAGAGAGATTTAATACAATAGGAGAAACACAAGGAAAGTAGTGCAGTGGTGAGGAATTGTGATATTCTTTTCATATCCTTGCTAATTTTTTTGTTCCCCGGTTAAGCTTTGTTCATGGATAGTAGTATGTTGTGAGAATTGGATGTAAATTGTGTTCTATGAATTTTATAAGCCTATCTTCAATCAATTCAGTTTTTGCAAGTGTTTTTGAGAAATTTTAGGGTCATAATTATTTATGAAGTGTATTCTCTTTTCAAGATGTTGATGATCTACAAGTTCTATATTGAAAGTCTAGTTCAGAATTTACAAGTGGTAAATTGTTTCAAATATTTTCTCACTAAGTGTGAGTGGTGAATCTGATCTAAACCTTTGTACCAGTGCATGGTTTAATTCAATATCAGAGGCTTTTAGTATTTGTGGGCAGATCTAGCTTGTTGGAAAGGAGAGGTTTACTTTGGATCTATGGTGTTGTGTGTTGTGTGTATCTACTGCAAGTAGAATTATTTCAAGAATAAATCACAGTTGTGATTTAATTTTCCTCTTCAAGGAGGTGGTGACTTAATAATGGTTTCATATGTGGTGTGAGGAAGTTCATGTGAGCACTAGTGCCAAACTAGAAGATCAGTGGTTTAAGCATCAACACTTGAGGTATTTTATTTTTCATGATTTTATTCTTGTCATAAAAGAAAGTGGTATATGTGTGTGTTCTCCATCAGGTGATTTTCAGCACTAGGAGGAGGAGAATAGTGTGATAGGTTTTATACACTTCATAGGAATAAGTTTTAGCTTGTAAAGTTTTGTGAAGTGTTTGAAGTGATTCATTGGTAGAAAGTTATAAGCCTGCTACAAATTACAAATTAGAATTATTATTGATGAGTGTCAAGGTTTTGAAGAATGACAAGTCTCCTTTTATCAAGTATGTAGCCAGTTAGTGATATTTTTAGATCTTTTTCTACCAAGAGATGCATGCCATTATGCTTTGATGGTATCTATGGTTTCCCAAATGTCATTTCTAATGAAATTAGAAAAGGTTTGTCTAAATTTAATGGGAAACATATTGTCTCATCTAGTCATCATGTTCAAGTTTTTAGTAATTTGATGGGTGACTATGAGATTGCTCATGAGGATGTGCACATGAAATTATTTGTTCAAACTTTAGAAGGTAATGCTAGAGTTTGGTTTTTCTTTTTACCAGCATGTTTTATTTCATCTTGGAGTGAGTTGCATTCAACCTTCATGGAGCAATTTTGAGACAAGGTAAGCATATATGATTCTTATAATAAATTTTTAAGAATTCACATTGAGAATGGTGAACTTGTTCCTCAATTTAATATTAGATTTGCAAGAGTTTTGAATGAGATTCCTAAGAGCTATAGACTTGATGATCAAATGTGTATAGTTGTTTATTTTGATGCATTGTACAAGAAAATGAATTATCTACTAAGGGATAAAGACATTATATCAGGCTTTTATGACCACTAGGGATATTGAAAACAATTTGAACTATGGATTGATTAGAGGCTATTTTTATATGAATGACTGTTAGTATAATGGTTATGAAAGAAAAGTTGAATATAGTGTTGACACTTTAATTCCAAATCAGGATATCAACTATTGGTCTTAGATTGGTTTTGACAATTGAGTGTCAAAACACTTAAGAAATTTTCTTAGTTGATGGTAAGTATAATATAGATGCCAAATTATAGTATGTGTCAAGCCAAAAATTGAACAAGTGTTGAGTCATTCAAATGCTAAGTAGATAGATAGTGCTAAGCAAGTTTCAACTATTGAGTGACTAATAGATGCCAAGACAATATATGTGCCAAGTAAACTATAGGTACCGAGCAAGACAAAATTTCTATAAGTGTAGAGTAAGAAATAATTTCTATATGTGCCAAGCATCAGTAATCAGTAAGTGTTGAGTAACATAGAATTAGCATAAGAGTTTGTGCCCTCACAAACTAAAATGTGAACCATTTTTGAGCTAACACATGATGAATCTTGAAGGATTAAAAGATAAGATTGAATCTATTTAATTCCCTATGCAATCACCATGCAACCAATTAGAACAATGGAAAGATTTGAGTGGGAAATATGGATGAATCTCAATTGTATATTCATACCTAACCCTAAGTCACAAAAACTTTGAAAGAAGGATGAATCCTCATAATTCAATATAGAGAATTGAGAAGTGGAATGACAGAGTGAAAAGAGAGCGAAGAGTAGAACGGTGAAGAATACAAGTGACTTAGAAAACTAGAGGAATTGTCAGATTAGTTAACATTAGAACAAAGTATCAGCACTTCGTATAGAACCATATCAGATCGAAGAGCATCAAATTACAATGGATTGAACATTAGTCTAAAATCACCAATTGAAGATTATAAGTTATTAGGTCAACACATTCTACTATACTTTCTAGTCATTGTATTAGGAGAATGAAAATCCTATGAAGATAGGTTGGTTTAACAACCATTTTGTAAATCCTTTAATAGGGTGACATTCCAAGTGAATGTTTTGTAAATCCTTTAAATAAATACACTATTAATAGGGTGTTAGATCCTTTAACAAGGTAGGCCTCTCATAGGGTAGACCATTGATGATGGTTAAACTTTGTAACCTTAACAAGTTACAGATTGGTGTAGTGATAAGTTGTGGGTATCATCCACACCCCAATTTTACCTTCTCATTTTGGAGGGTTTATGGGTGATCAAATATTGTGTTGTCTATTTTTATGCATGCCTTTACTTTCATGTTACTTAGAAATGTTACATGCATGTATTGATTTTAGTTTAAAAAATTATAGCTTAAAGTTTCATACTTCTAATTCACCCCCCTCTCAAAAGTATTCTTCCCACTTGTAAATTCAAACAATTGGTATTGGAGGTAAGTTTTGATAAGGAGAAGCCTTATAGCTCAAAGAAAAGATCTAGAAATGGAGGTTTACAAGCTTGGGAAGATTATAGAGAATCAAGAGATTGAAATACATCTCAATCTACATTCTTTGGAAGAAGCTAGGGAAGAACTAAGGAAATCCCTAAAGAGAAGGAAAGAAATCACCATAGCTAAGAATGATACACAGTACAAGGAGATTGACACCTCAAAAGTGTTTACAAATGGAGATTCCAAGAAATTTGATTCAGTAATTGTAGACCTAATGAAGAAGAATAGAGCTCAAGAAGAAGAGATTAGAACTCTCAAGATTGAACAAGAATTACAAGCCATGATGCTTTGTGAAGTGATTGAACATAAGAAGAGAGCCATTGAAGATAAAGCTATGATAGAAGATGACAAGAGAAACCTTCCCAATAGGCTAGAGGAAAATTTAATTGAGCTTGCAAGAGTTTCCAACATGTAGCTAGACACCCTAAGCTAAATGATGAATTCCCATCATGAGCTAAATGTCAAGGACATTGAGATCTCCACACTGAAGATGAAAAATGAACAACTAAAAAATGACTTGAGAAGAGAGAAGGAAATTGCAGAGAGCTTAAAAAAACCTAATGAAGCTATCAAGTACTTTGAACAACTACTAAAATCACCAAGATCCATCAATGGCACTTCAAGACTAGGATACACCAGCACTGAAAAAGGAGAGTAATCTAAGACTATAGAAGAAAGAAGTGACAAAGGTAAGACCACAAAACCCACTTGTCATTTTTGTGGTAAAAAGTTACATACCTCTAATGTATATAGGAGCAAGAACACTAATCAGCATAACAAACCTAAAAACATGGATCATTGTCATAAGCGCAATAAGCAAGGCCATCAGGTACATGACTATAGGACCAAAACCACCAGGACACCAAGATTTGAAGGTCACAACTACAATTGCAAGAAGTATGGACATACAACCTTTGAATGTAGATCCAAGCCTATGTGCATATCAAACCAACCAACAAAGACAAATAGTCATGAACATCACTACAATTGGGACTACAACACTATGCATAACTATCACTACTATCGAGAGTATGGAAACATCCTTGAAAATTGCATCACAACACATTTTAGTGGAAGCTATAGAAGATGGTTGAGCCAAACTACATGCTTCAGTTGTTTGAAGACTAGTCACATCAACAAGCACTACCCAACAAGGACAATGGCACCTAACTCTAACTCAAACAAACAAAAGGGTAAGGTAGATGTTGAGCATGTTAGAGGAGAGATGAATAAAACATGGAAGAAGAAAGATGGATGCAAAACATCAAATGGGGGGATCACTTCACCCAAAAGTTCAAGTGGTCGCACTTCATCCAACTAAGCAAAAGAAGCTATGAGGAACTGATATACAATGCTTTATCATATATTAGTTCTAAGACAAGTCAATACTACAAAGGTTATAGATCAACATGAATAAAGATGCAAGGTTAAATTCTTAAAATTTTCACATTGTTGCCGAGCATGAAAAGTTGCCTTCAGATGCTGAGCAAAATCCTAGTACATGCAAAGTTGTTTGCCAAAGTCAGGAGAAGTTGAGTTAGTAGTGGATGCTGACATTTTTTGACAACTCTTGCTCTCTCATCTTGATGATGGATCATGTAGTGTGATTCAAAAAATTGATGAAAAATCTCTACACAATCTAATACAGAAACTTAGCATTATAAAGTCGATAGAAGCTGAGTTATTAGTGGATGCTGAGTGAAGAGAAATTCTTATTGAAGTCAAGTAAGGGAAACTGTAGTGAATGCTGAGTGTTGGAAAATCAATGGAAGTTGAGTGAAACAAAATTGTATAAGAAGCCAAGTGGACAGTTGTATATGCACTAAGCATTAAATGCTATGAAATGAAGGGTACAAGGTTGGGTTTTCAATCCTTTTCATCATCAAAAACATAGAGGAAGAGCAAGAAGACAAAAAAAAATTTCAAGTAGAGATTGACACTTTTTCAAAGATTCCAATCAAGATTTTGCATCATTTCATCAATTTGAGGTATTTACACTTGTGCCGAGCTACACAATTAAGCAATTTTTACATCATGAAACCCTAGTTTTAAGAAATGACATCTAGCTCTAGGAAACCCTAGGACAGGGAGTCGTTTTAGGTTCAATTGGTTACTAATGAAGTTAAATAGCCAAATTTTAGACCAATTCTCAAAGTTGCATAGAAAAATGACCCTACCAGAGATTTATCCATTATTCCACCTAAAGTTGTGATGGTGCAATATATTAGAAGGTGTTATAACTATAAAATAGGTTCAATTTGTGGCGTGGAGATTTGGGAAGCATATGAAAAACTTTGTGAGAATGGGATATTGAAGGAAGAGTTTTAGATTGTTGAAAGGAAGGGCTTAACCCATGCCCTAGATTTGCCTACGATATTCAAAACCAAATGGATAAGAATTATGTTAAGTAGAATCCATGATGGACGCCTATGGTTGGAAGATGGACCCATTAAAATATCTAAAAGAATTATACATAGAGTAACGAAGTACCCAACCCTAGAATGGCCAAAAGCCATAGAAAAGAACATTGGGGCTAAGTGGAACAAGAGATGGATGACAATTGACACAATCAAAGATCCTCTTGAATAATTTTTTGTTAGGGTCATATCCCATAAATTCTACCTGTTAAGCCAACTCAACAGTGTGCTTTGAATTGTAGTTGATGTGGGATACAAAGCTGTTAAGAAGGATCATACTTATGATCTAGTTAAACTGTAATTACAAAAGATTATGGAGAATTTGGGAGCCATAAGAAGGTCCAAGGGTACCCAATACAAATTTGGAACAATTTTGATATGTTTATTTTTCTATGTTCAAAATGAATTCTCCTCTTTTGGAAAGGTAAGCTAGAAAAAAAATAGGTCAATAGCAGTACAGGTGAATGAATATATAGAGCAGATGGGGGAAAATTTTGAAACTATAATGACAAACTATTTTGAAGACTTTAAGAAGTAAATGAAACAAAGACTCAAGGTACATGTCTCTCTTGTTGAACAACATATTAATGAAATTTTTTTCTTAGTAGACATTGATTTCACATACATCTAAGAAGTAGTACCAAGGGTGAGATGGCTGAGGCCACTTGGATATGAAATCAATATTGATGAGGCATTTGTAGCAATCATAGCATATATTTCTTGTAGAAAATATTGACAAAAGTGAGAAACCTTTAGGCACTTTTGATGTTGTGAAGTCCAAAGTTGAAATGGAATTGAAAAAAACTTCAACCTTGAAGAAAAATGATAGATTGGTGAAAAATCTTAAGGCTAGATTTGATGAAGGCATAGTAGAAGGTGAGGATGATGATGAAGAGGAAGATGCAGATGAAGAAGAGCAGGATCAAGGGCCACTTGCATTAACCCAAGGCATGGGAGAAGATGCAGAAGAGGTAGAAGGTGTTGAGGAGGAAGAGCAAGCCAAGGAAGCACCTAAGCCAGAGCCAAAGAAGTGAAAAGCTGAAAAGTAGCCTACAAATTAGCTCAAATGCAAGAAGATAGCCAAGCCAAGCCCAAAAAAGCCTGCTACAAGGGAAAGTACAAGAGCAACAATAAAGGAGGCTAAGGAGTAGGAAAAGAAGAAGACTACTGAATAGGAAGGTCCAACTAAGAAGAATCTAAGAAGAAAGTATGTTGCACCTCCTTAATTAGATGAAGAAAGAATAGAGTCTGATGACATTGGCCAATTCAGAGTGGTAAGTCACACTACTAAGTCTGATTTAGAAAATATATGTGATAACATTAGAGACAATGCAGACTTATCTAGCCTAAAAAGCATTGATTTTAATAAGTTGACTGGAGAAGAATAGAACATAGTTGAAGACTCAATCTATACTATGATGGCCAAGTTCAAGAACACTCCACTTGAACTTGACAATTCAATGACTAAGGAGTTATATTCCATTGTAAAAAATAAATGGCATTATTGCCTTAATATGGAAAAATAAATAAGACTGTTAACATTGGCTCAAGTAATGCCTGAACTTACTAAAGAGAAAATTAGCAAGGTAGATAAGAAGCATGGGAGAAAATCTGCACCCAAGTATAGAGCCTTTAGTATTCTACAAAATAAAATTGAAGATGTTGTCAAAAAGTCCACTCAAATATGGAAGTTAATCTATGGCCTCACAACTGTAAAAGAAGGAGAGGTAGATCCCTTTGAGGGAAGAAATAAGGAAGAAGAAGAAAATGATAAGGAGGAGGAAGCAAAGAAAGAATCAAGGGAAAACATAGTGGAGGAGACACAACCAAGGATAAATAAAGTGACAACTACTGAGGAGAAGCAACAAGAATAGAGTGTGTAAGACACACAATTGCCACCCTTGAGCCCTCCACATGATACCACCACACCTACAGATACAATAACTATACAATATTTTCCTGACAATTCTCATCAGAACATAAATCCACTAACTATAGAGGATCTTAAAAGGATCCTTCACTAGACTACACTACAAGAACAATTGTGTACAAATCTAGTCTTGGTGAGTGTGGAAGAACTACAAAAAGTTGTAACTGACTTCACAAGGGATAAGGTGAATCCAAAAGAACCACCATCTCATATCCCAATAGCTACAAATGGACAACCAATAATGCAAATAATTGTAGACACATCTGCAAAGGTTGACTCCATAGTACCAGTCACTACAACTATCGAGGAGCTAGTAAAGGATCAAACGAGACAGATGGATACCTCTATGTCTATAGCACAAGAACAAGGTGCACCCCCATAGATCACAATAATTGATAAAGAAAGATCTGAAGAGGACAAGGAAAGTCCTAAGGAGAAGGAGGAAGAGGCAATACAAACATTGATACATTTTTCTACAATAAGAACTCCAACTAGAACATCTCAAAAGTCAAGCACTAAAGCAATACCACTTCAAATTTCAACACTAGGCTCGAGCTCTACAAAGGTTGCAAGGTTACTTCATTATGGAGACCCTACTCTAGATGAAGAAATAGTCATTCCTAAGTATGACTATGCAACCATGAATATTGAACAAATAAATGAAGTACAAGAGGCACTGGAAAATAAAAAGAAATAGGAGATGCTCAAAAATGAGTATAAATAGAAGCAAGCTTTGATTGAGATAACAGACATCTTTCTAGATGCATTTAGCTTGTAGGTACTTGATGAAACTAAGCCCATTATGGAGCAACTATCCAGTATAGTGGACTAGGTATAGAATGAGGACCTTGATACAAATGCCAAACTGTTAGAATGGTCAAAAAGGAAATTTCAAAAAAAGGTAAATGATAAAATCTATATAAAAATTGAACTATCACAAGTTGAATTGGCAAAGAAAACTGAAAAAGTGAAGGCAATACTTGAGAACATATTCTCATTGTAATCCAAATTATATGACCCATCAATTTTTACACAAGAAACCAGCCAGGGAACAATGATCTTAGAGAGGAATTTAAAGATATCAAGCATGAAACTACCCAATGATCTAGCTCAGAGTGATAAGCATTTTAACACTACACTTCACACTCAGAAGGAACTAGATGTATTAACATAAGATGAGAAAATACAAAGGCCAAATTGATACAAATTCAATTTGGCATAACCCCACACATGGGAATTTTGTAGAAAGAATTAGTCTATGCTGAAAATGTTTTAAAGAAATACCCCAATCTTTCTACATTGGAAGGCCTAGTTCACCTTGTAGTAGAGTCAACCATCTAGATTAAATCACTGGAAATTGCACTAGAAAACTAGGATGTTGCTCTCAAGATAGTAATGGAGGTAAACATATCCCTTTTGGCTAAATATTCAATTAATGTATAGACCCCTTTGACATAAGTATCAAAAAGGGGGGAGATAAATTTTTGGGGGAGAAATGGAAAAGTCAAAAGGAAACAATAACTACAAGGGAAGATGTGGGAAAGGGGGAGTCAATATAGAGTAGATAGAGAAAGAATGATAAGGCAAGGTAGAGATAAAGAGTATTAGAATCAACATGAGACAAATTTAGCATGAGAAGTTGTGGATACAGCAAAGGCACATCAACTCAGGGGGAGTTACAAATTTTTAGGCATAAAGTCCTTCAAAAAATTTTGAAGTTTTGTATATGTATGTATGTATGTATGTATGTATATATATATATATATATACATATATATATATATATATATGTATACATATATGTATATATATATATATATGTATACATATATGTATATATATATACATATGTATATATATATACATATGTATATATGTATATATATATATACATATATACATATGTATATATATATACATATGTATATATATATATATACATATGTATATATATATACATATGTATATATATATATACATATAGATATATATATACATATATACATATATATACATATATACATATATACATATATATATATACATATATATATATGTATATATATATATATATATATATACATATATATATATATATAATACTCAAAGAGATTAGATTCATCATGTATAGTTAAGTGTTTTTGACACTCATGTCAAAGGGGGAGATTGTTGGTCTCAGATTGGTTTTGACAATTTAGTGTCAACACACTTAAGAAATTTTCTTAGTTGATGTTGAGTATAATATAGATGCCGAATTAGAGTATGTGTCAAGCTAGAAATTCAACAAGTGTCAAGTCATTAAGATGTCAAGTAGATAGATAGTGCTGAGAAAGTTTCAACTATTGAGTGACTAATAGATGTCGAGCCAATATATGTGTTGTGTAAACTATAGGTGTTGAGCATCAGTAATCAGCAAGTGTCAAGTAACACAGAATCAATATAAGAGTTTATTCCCTTAAAAACTAAAATGTAAACCATTTTTGAGCCAACATATGATGAATCTTGAAGGATTAAAACATAAGATCAAATCTATTTGATTCCATATGCAATCAACATGCAACAAATCAGAAAAAAGGAAAGGTTTGAGTGGGAAAGATGGATGAATCTCAATTGTAGATTCATACCTAACCCTAAGTCATGAAACCTTTTTAAGAAGGGTGAAGCCTCATAATTCAATATAGAGAATTGAAGAGTGGAATGATAGAGTGAAAGAGAGCAAAGAGTAGAAAGGTGAAGAGTACAGCTGACTTAGAAAAGCTGAGGAATTGTCAGATTAGTTAACATTAAAATAGAGTATCAACACTTCATACATAATCATATCAGATCAAGAGGATCATATTAGAATGGATTGAACATCGATCTAAAATTAGCAATTGAAGATTGTAAGTTATTAGGTCAACACATTCTACTATAGTTTCTAGTCATTGTATTAGGAGAATGAAAATCCTATGAAGATAGGTTGGTTTAATAGCCATTTTGTAAATCCTTTAACAAGGTGACATTCCAAGTGAATGGTTTGTAAATCCTTTAGATAGGTACACCATTAATAGGGTGTTAGAGCCTCTAATAGGGTAGGCCTCTCATAGAGTAGACCATTGATGATGGTCAAACTTTGTAACCTTGACAAGTTACATATTTCTTTAGTGATAAGTTGTGGGTGTCATCCCCACCCCAGTTTTACCTTCTCATTTTGGAGGGTTTCTAGGTGATCAAATATTGTGTTTTCCATTTTCATGGATGCCTTTACTTTCATGTTACTTAAAAATATTACATGCATGTATTTATTTCTGTTAAAAGTTTTATAACTTAAAGTTTGGTACTTCTGATTCATTCCCCCCCTCAAGAAGTATTCTTCCCACTTGTAAATTCCAACAATCAACATCCTTGTTGTAATTTATAATTAGATTGAAATTTCAAATTAGAATGTGTGTGTAGAGAAGAATGAGTCTATTGCAAATGAAGACACATATATTTGTGATGTTATAGCAGTAAGATGTATTTCAAATTTTGATAAAAATAAGCAATGTGATGATATTATAGGTCAAAGATTAGCTAGAGTAGTGAGTTCTTATAGTGCTGATTATGTACATGATGATGTTGCTGATATTTCTAGAAATGAAGTTGTTATACCTAGATCTTAGTCTTGTGCAAGAGAGGAGGCTGAAAGTTATGTCTTTGATCATGAATTTGATGTTGCTGATCCGACATGCCATGGAGAGATAACACAAGATGAAGAATGTGAATCACATTTATCTTAGTCATAGTTAGAAGAACAAAGCCCACATGTTTGTCATGTTTTAGCAGTGGAAGATAAGGTGGATTCACTTGATTAGGCAGATATTCAAGAAGTGATTTCTCTTATTCATAGATTAAAAATCTAAATTTGAAGTATATTCATTTCAATATGAGAATGAAGAAGCTAAAAGTCATGTTCCAAGTGATGACAATAAAGTTGTTGATCTAACATATTATGAAGAAGCATCATGTGAAGACAATGATGAGAGTTATTGCTCAAGTCAAGAAGAGGATAGAGGTGGTACATGTTCATCTTCATATGAATCTAATGCAAATTGGGAAGAAGAAAGAAATGATGGAAGTGAAAATTCATATGAAGGTAAAGGTATGAATTCCTTTTTTTAATTTGAAAGAGAAAATGCATCTTAGTGTTTGCATTATACAAATTAGTTAGCCAATCAAGAATTTGAGAGTGATTTGTCCTCAAGGTATGAAGATAAAGAAACGGTGAATCCAATTGATGCTAATGAATTTGAATATGAAGATTTCAGTGAAGGGTTGTCAAGTGTTCTTACATTAGACAATAAAGATCCAACATGTAGTGAGGGGTTGAGGAATGAATGGCGGTCTATCCATAATGGTCATCCTAAACAAGGTAATGAAGATAATGTAATTATGAATACTATATGCTTGGTAGGAGAAATAGAAAGTGAGCCTTCATATAGTTCTAATTTTTCTTCATATGTTGAGAGTCTCCATGAAGATGAAATGGGTAGTGAGTTAAAAGTGTATACTAACACTTTATATGATGAAGATCCTGATGATGATCAGCCTATATTTTGTCAAGATGTTCAAAAAGGATCATTACATGGAGTTATCAATCCATTATTTAAAGAGGACATGGAATATTCAGATTTAGTTGAGGATGATTTTAATGATGATACATTATCCTACTACTATAAGAGGTTAGATTGTTCTTCTTCCAGATGTGATAATGAATATTCTAATGATGTTGCATTTTGTGAGCTTGAAGATGAGGTGTTTGATGGAGTTGTCTTTGAAGAGAAGCTGACACTTCATAGTAAGTTTTTATGATGATTCATATGAGGTAAAAAATAATCAGCATTTCAATTGTGAAGATACATTGGGAGTTTATGGAGTGATTTCAAATTTTGATGATGATGTTATGTGAAAATATAAATTTGATTACTCATTTGAAATCCAACTGGCAACATTTGAGGAGATGTAAAGTCAAGCTATGAGTGATATATATAACTCATTTGATGAAGTTGAATATAAGGCCTTTGTATTTCCATTTGATGATGTTAATGAATTAATGTATAAAGATCATTTTTAGTTTTATGTTGGTATTCATGAGCATGCTAATGTTTTTTTTCATAGTGAGCAAGAGGTTGAGGTTATGCAAGTTTTTACATGCACTATGAAAGTAATGGTGATGATTTTGTTTTGCCAATTGAAGAAATTGAAGATGTGTCTAAAATTGGTGAAAATGATATGAATGATATTTCTAGCTTCCTTCATGCATGCTCAGATGAAAATCATACTTATGATATGGGTAAAAAATTTGTTAAAGTTTGGTGGCCTAGGGCCATCATTTGTACATAGTAGGAGTAGTTGTTGATTGCTTTCAATAAAGTTGTGTGAGAGAAGTTTTTGTTGTCAAGTGTGTGGTCTAATTCTCCTAGAGATCTAAATCCTTGTCATGCTCACAAGGTACATGCATCACTAGATAGAGCCACTTTGGGACTGAAAATTGAATCCCCATTTTTTAGTACCATTGAAAAAATGAATCCCATAAACATTTGATGCAAATGTACCCAGTTGTCTGTTTGAGGCCTAAGAGGTGTTTAATATTTCCAACACCTTGCATTTAGTATTTCTATGCATTCCATGAAGAAAAATTTCCATTTTGAGCCATTTTGTGAAGTGCTATTTGAGCAATCTCTAATTCTACATGATTACCCAAGTATCAAACATCGATAGGAGGTTGTGTTTGCAATTGAATATCTTGCACCCAATAATGTTGCATGACTCACCACTTTGGGAATGTTTAGTAAAAATATCAAAGAGCCTATGTTTTATATTTCAAGTCATTTTGAATCCATTTGACTAGGTTTTGAATCCCTCAAAGTTGGTCACTTATTGATGTCATGCTGATGCAATTTGTTCTAAATTCTAGGAAGCCCTATTTGACTTGCTATAATTTTGACCTAGTTGACTAAATTAAGAAAATTCCTTTTGTGTTGCACTTTAATGGTCATAGACTCACTATGTTTCAATTTTGAGCTTATGATGAATCCATTTTATCACTTTTCAAGCGTGATTCCAAATGCAATTTCTAACTTTTTACTAGTGTCAAGGAGGGTAGATTGATCAGTACTCCTATTCATGATGTCATAAATTAAGATCCATGATAGGTGAGATTGAATGGAATACACCATTATGTTATACTCTGAAAATACTTTAAGTATGCCAATTTTTAATTTTTTTATGAATTTATCTACACACTTTCCCAGGTCAATTCCATTTGCAAAAAATGCTTTTCAATCAATGTTTCTAGTCTGCAAATTCTGAGTAGCCCACTTTGACCGCTTGCCATTTGCATCTTGTTATTCATCATGAGAAAAAATCAAAAACAAATTCTCTCTTCATGGAACTAAACCAACATCCTAGTTTTCATCTCTCCATGTGTCAGTTTGACATATTTTTGAAGCTGAATCTGAAAGCATTTTATGGATTTGTGACTTGTTTTCTTGCAAGCAATTCTAAAAGGGTAACTTTGACAGCCAATATATTTTGACTAAGAATTCATCATGAGATGGGACTTGACATGGTGTAAGTATGTGGAACAAAGAATTAGTATTCTTGATTTCAGAGCCCAGTCAGGTGTTTGGGTCAGTTTTCAAAGATAGTCAAAGGACCTCCTAACACAAAATTGACAAGTTGTAGAAAGAGGTGAAATAAGTTTTAAAAAGTTAAAAAAATGATGCAAACTAATTTATTTTTCATCAAATTGGTATCAGATGTTCTATAGATCAATTTGAGAAGTCATTTGTTTGAAGATGAATTTTTTTTTAGTTGGATCCTTTTTGGGGTCCAATTGGCTGCTTTAGATTAATGAGATGTCTCAAGATCTTAAAGACACCCTAAGTTTTAAAATGAAAATGATTTATAAAGGAATCACATGAAGATTGATTGAAATGTATGCTTAAAGAAATTTACTTTCCATACATTCAGAATGATGGATCTAGTGAAGCTATTCATACAAGTACACTGGTAGAACTTGAGGTTGTTGTAGAAAGTGCATGAGATGTATATGTCTAGAGAGCAAGTCAATAACAAAAAATTTTAAACTACATAAAAAAGCATCAAACTAAAATGTCCTTGTTGAGTAAGGAGAGACATATGGAGAAGTGAGCACTACATGATGTGCATTAGGTTCTTGTATAATGTATCATGGCATTCCAAAAGGAGCTTGCATTGGACTGTACTTTATCAATAGACCTAAGTGGATAGTCATAGACCATGCATGTTATTCATATTCTTACATCTCAGTCCCTCTATATGACACTCTAGGTCTAGATGTTATACAGTATATTGGGAATCATGTTGGCATAGTAGCTATATTTTGCTTTCAAGAAATCTTGAAAATGGTCAATGGTACAGTGTTATTCTTCTTGAGTAGTTACACTTAGAAAAATGGAATGTCTATAGGTCAGAAAAGTCCCTTTTGAAACTTTTTGATATATTTCTAGAGCATCCTAAAATTGGAACCCTGCATGAGAACTTCTTACATGCTGTGGAATTCTATCAGCATTGAAAATATCTTGGTACACAAGTATGTGTGGATGGAACAATTGATGAATACAAGGGAACGACATAAAAAAATAGAAGATAGTCATAGGAGAACTAGAGAGATGCCCATGTTGAAGATGATAGATAAGAGGAAAATGTATGAAAGGAGCCCCCATGTCAAAGAATAAAGAAGTGTAGTTCAAAACAAAGGAAGCAATGCATGCATAAAGAAGAGCAACCCATAGTCAGCCATAGAGGAGAAGTAAGTAGCCCACGACTTGGTGGACATCCAAGGTAGAGTGACTGATCCACCACATGAACAATTCCAAAGCTCCACACTAAAAGAAGCACCATAGCAAGAGCAGATAGTGGCATAAAGAGAAGTTGTAGGGCTGACCCATGTTTTAAGAGAAGCTGCCAGTTTTAAAGAAAGACTTTCCATAAAAACAAGTTCTGAGGTTTCTATATGAAAAATTAGACATAGCTAGTTGTAATTCAATTAATTTGTTTGAAGTGAAAGTTATACAAACTGGGATATGCATGTTGGCCAATCATACTCACTTTTGGTAACAATAGATGAAAGTGTAGACAAGGATTACCATATGGTACCAGATGCTCACTTTGTTAATGCCACCATTTGGGCCAATGTAATAGGTGTTGTGATTTGAACTAGTGGTTGATCCTTCTACATATGATCTCAATAGATTTGCATAGAAATAGGGTATCAACATCTAAGTGAGGGTTAAAATGAGGCGTCTACAATTTTTGAAGCCCAGGAGATCCATGTTTTAGAGGTGGGTAGAATTCTTGTCTTGCATTTCATTGTATATTTTGCACAAACAAGGCTAAACCAGTTAGAGAAAAAGAAGGGATAGAAAACATTGCAAAGCAATTAGTCCCATATTTCTTATGAAGGTAACTATATTAATCTTTAAATACTCCAACACTCACAATGCAACTATCCAAAAGACAATGGACTTTTGTAAGGCATGCAATGCATGGTGGAGCCTGTGGACAGCTAGTTGGCACAATGAACGAGCTATTTTTGAACAAATGCATTGATAGAAAATGTCATCAGAAAAGTTGAAGAATCTGGTGGATCCTATGTCGCCACTAGAAAATGGTGAGGTTTTTTGGCAAGTGACATGGAAACCTACCGAAAAACCTCAAAATTTGGCAAAGAAGTTGTGGGTCCTTCGTGGTGACATGGAAGACTTGAAAAACCAAAATCTGATGAGTGGTAGTGTGTGGTGAAGCAAAATCTGATGTGGTAGTCTAGATTTTAGGAAGCACAAGATGGTGACATGTGGTGGATCCAATGATGGTCACTATGCCACCAAAGTAGAGTTTCTCAATAGTTAACATAGCGACATGGAGACTCAATCAAAAAATAATATGTGGCAATGAGTTGGCAATGAGGTAGATGAATAAAAAATTAATGCATGGTAGAGGTTTTAGATGTAGCATGCTTCCCGAGGTGCTAACATGGCAAAAAATGACATGTATCGCAAGGTCGTTATGTCACTTATGATGTGGCATAATGTTGACTAGGATAGCAACATGGTGACTAATGATGTGGCATGTTGAAATTGTGTGATGACATGGAAAATAGGTAGCAAATAAGATGGTGCCATGTGGCATCTAGATGGAGGTGTCAGATGATTGTGCAAGAAAAGAGTTAATCAAGGCATGACACATGTCAACATGATCAAACTAGGTTTGACCTAGATTAAAAACATAGGGAAAATCAAAAGTTTTAAAATTAATTTTTTATGTCTTTCTTTGAAAATCACATACAAGGTCAAGATTTAAATATTGTTTGAATTTATAATATAGTTCAAACTTTAGAAATTGCCAATTTTTTTCAAATATGTTATTTGAAGCCTAGTAGGAGCTAATTTTTCAAATCAAGATTCTAGAAGTTCCCTATAAGCAAATATAGGCATATTATATATTGCTGAAACTAGGAGAAGATGAAATTTTTGATTATAGAGTTTGTTTTCACATAGGAAGTCATTGGTTCTAGTTATAGGCAAAAATGTGAAATTTGGGCCTTCTCAGTGAAATGGGTGAAAATTGAAAATGCAGTTACATGCATGGTAAAAACACATAGTAAAAGGTCTGTTGGGTCAATTTTGAGAATATTATGCCATCCTAGTATAATTTTGGCTCCAATTTTTAGTTATGAGGGATATTTGTTTTTCCAGTTGAGCTAAATTTTAGGATTTAAGTTGGAATCATGATTGGCGAATCAAATATTTTGTGAAATGAAAGGGAAAATAAAAATATCTCTAGGTTAGGATTGAATTCTTTCATCATATATATGTAATTTATCTCTTTCATTTTGGAGGTTGGAAAATATTGGAAAGGTTTCTTGGAATTGAAAACTAAAGTAGAAATGGTTTCTCTAGAATTGATGAAATTTGAATGGAATGATCTGGGATGTATTAGTTCTAGACTATGAAGCTTTGCTTTGGCTATGATACCCCCTTCCCATCCCATCAGTTTCTCATTTCAACTATTTTCTCTCTTCTATGACAGCATATGTTTATTATACAATCTAGTTTATTAGGTATCCTATGAGTCAATTTCATGCATTTTCATGTATTATTTCAAGGAAATCAATACAAAGAATAGTAGGTGTTAAGTTTCATTTTAGATCTAGTCTCCTTTATCAATGATTTGCAATGCTTTATGATCTTTGAACAAAGAGTCTAGGTCATAGTTGTAGTCCCTTAAGGTTGTATCTCGTTTCATTGTTTCTTATAATTCAATAAATTATGCAAATGGTTCAGAGAAACCAATAGGGTTGCAAGTTTATTGAGGAGCATATCAGATAAGAATGAGAGTTAGATTGAACATTGATATCCAATTTACAAGGTAAATGGATAGATATGCAATTTTAGTATAGCATATATGTTTTAGATATCCAAAATGCATGAAAAATATTTGTGAAATGCCCAATAGATGAGGCACTGATTAGCTACAGGATCATTAGCTTTTTTTCTATACTCGGTTTTCATCCACTTCCCCACCCACATAAAATCAAATCAAATTCAAATCATCTTTATATTTTATGTTGAAGAGCTAAAACAAAATGCCCTCACTTAGCTTATGAGTTTTATCATCTTGCACTTAGCTATTGCATATCTATGTTATCTCATAAGTCATTAGGAGAAATAAAGGTTAAATATGCTATTAATAGATTCAATAATATGTTTAGCACTGGTACCTTATAAATTGAATCTGAGGTCCACTCACCTAGGTTTTGTAGAGCCTAAAGTAGAAGAAGGGTCTAGCCTTATAGTTAGCCCAATGTCTAAAAGGATATGTTAAGGATGGGAGTTAGCTACCCCTAGATGTGTCTTGGTCTCATCAGGGTAATTTCAAACCTATAGCATTTCAAAACACCAATAGGACCTTTACATATGTTTGACATATCTTATATAGATCCCACTATCAGCTATGATATATAATATGTTTATTAGTTTTTTTTGAGAAAGTTTATGAAAAGTTCATAAATTAGGTTTTGTAGGACTATAAGGAGATTCGCTCATTTGTGATCATTTTGGTAGCTTTCATTATTCTTTTTTTTTGTAAGACTTTGTGAGAGTTTTAAACATGTTAGAAAGTGATAAGCTCAACCTAAGAAGATTTGGTGAGAGCCTTAGGTTGTGAGAAAACCAATTGATTCTATTTCAAAGGAAACCTTTAAGAAAAAGTTGGAAAACATTGTTGTTTATTATACATTTCATAGAGTGATTTGGTTAGGTAGTTGGATTGACCTATCTCTACATCATAGTAGTATCAAGGTATGCAAGATGAATCTATAGGGTATGTCTAGGCCTTTTGTGGGAGATATCTCAAAGCTGACATACCTATAGCTAAGGCTCAATTGTTTCTATTATATTATAATTTTTTCATGCTTCTTTAAACCTACAACTCTTTTTTTCTAATAGCTTAATCATTTTAACTTGGCTTCTATGAATTTCTATAAGTTTATCTTGAAAAAGGTTTTCCCTTATTTTTATCAAAATTCCATACATGATTCATAGGCTAGTAGGATTTGAGCTTTCATACCATTTTAATAACATAGTCTAAACGTGGACAGACAACAACTTATAAATGTTCATGAACACTATATTTTGTATATTATGTATTTTTTTGAAACATAACACAAGAAAAATGAGATTCATTAAACTATTACAACTTATTAGACATTTTTACTATCAGGAATGGACACAATTGTTATTTCAAATGTTAATCTAAATGGTGATCTACTTTTAAGGGTGTCCCTTTTCAAAAAGCTTGATCTATATGTAGAAAGAGATAATGTGCAACCCATGAATTTTTTTTTTTTTTCTATTTATATTTCAAGTGAATGCCTTCTCTTCCTAGCATATTATATAACTCGGGCTCTCCTTTCCTAGAACATCTCAATCAAGGAAGACAACCCTCAAATGTTGATAATAACAGGGAAAGTTAATTGATAAATACAAGTGTAGCTTCTCAAATTGTGCTATGAACTAACAAATCAATACTTTTAAATTAAGGAAAATCCAAAATTCTTCTTATTCCAATTTAATTAACTATAAGCAATAAAGAAAATAAACTGCAAGCTTGATGGCCTCCTATCATGCTCATAAAACATGTCAATATCCAAGTTCAAACACCATAATTCCAAATGTTCTATATGAACTTAAGGATTTTTAAATGATTTTTTTGTCGTTAAGAAGAAAAATCCAATTATTTCACAATTTCTCCATTTTGGCTGAGTGTAATGTCCCCCTATCCAATCTTCTACATATATATACTCTCATGCTTCCATTCTTACGATAATGAATGTGGAGAATGCTTCTTCAAGATTCTTAATATCCTTAACATAGTACATATGCTTTCCTTCACCTATTTGTATGTTCTTTGACCTTTTGATATGGTGCTAGCATATGGTTGATTATGTCTATTTTAATTTCTTAGATTATGACTTCCAATTTTATCATATAAGAATTTGATATATTGAGGAAATATAAAAGGGGCTTTGCAAAGTGTATTAATATCCTTTGGGCTCAATATATAATATAGAAGTTATTATAACTTAACTACGCCTTTGATTAATGTTTATGTCTATTTATGAAATCACAAAAAAGGAAATGTGGCACTTCAAAATATACCAATTTGAAGTCATGTGTTGTATCTATATATGCAATTAAAGAGTGAGTTGATGTCACATCACAATTACACTAGCTAGTGATGAATTTAATTTCATATTTGACATGTATTATTAATGAGAGTATTGGATTACAAGTTGACTTGGATTATTAAATGAACATATTAATGGTATTTCTTATGCATCATAGAAATCTTGTCACATACAATGATAGCCATGTATGATGACTGCTCCATTGTATAACCACTTTGAAATTGTACTTGTATATGATAATTGTTACTTTTCATGTATTTTGGAAGTTACAGGACAACAATGATCTTAGGCAAGGATATGCCATCTCTAATATTTTGATGGTATATATATATATATATATATATGCAATCATCTTTGTTATAGGAATTATATTTGATGTATATCTAATGTTATATGCTCTTTAATGGATGTTCTCTCTGATATACAATTGTATTGCTTGCACTAGCAGTTGCTATTACAACCTTCAATTCTTTATAGTCGAGAGATTCCACAAAGGGAATATATAATTTATAAACTCAATTCTTTTTATATGCCTTTGGAGATACAATCAACTTGTATAAATATGTGCTTTGGGATATGAAGAGACATGGTGTAAAGTCATCACCTTTCATAACCAATTTATTTGTTCTTCATGGTTATTATGAATAAATCATGGATGATTACCCAAACATTATGAGTCATTAAGGACAATCAATAATGTAATCCCCATAATGTTAGGTAGTATAAAAACATAATAACAATATATAATCTATTACATGAATCATAAGTGAGGCCCGATCATGTTGATGTATGGAGATACTAGTAGTGACCTAATACACACTCATTAGCTTAATATCTGACATAGATATTTATGAATGTGGTGCTCAATGCAATATGCCATGGGTTCCTCTAGTCAATTTATATACTAATCACCAATCTTCTTGCTTTGTAGATGTGTGCATGTCTTTCTCTTTCAGAAGGCTCCATAAAATCTTCCACTTGTTTTGGTAGAGATTATTTTTATGTGAATTGAGATGCCTATACATTAGAGTATTTGCTAGCACTGAAGATGATTTTTATCATCGATATTGCTATTTATTAATATTTTCCCTATTCTCATTATAGATCTATTTGTTTCATGTATTGATGATTGATACCAGCCCTTACCATAGTCAATGATTATATTATTATTGGTAATGTAAAGATATTCCTGACTGGTCTTAGGAGAAATAATGCAAGGTTAGATAATATATGATTAGTTTATAGTGTGAATATTAATGACTGTTAAATATTAGTAGATTTATATATTGTTTTCAATCCAACTATCACCCTATCAAAAGGCATATTTATTATTAATGTTGGATGTTCTTTTAATACACTTGATATAGAATATGTAGGTTGCAAACAAATCATCCTTCTTCCACCAACAAGTCATTCCATTCAAGAAAGACAACGTCTGACAATATCGATGCACAAAAAAATAGGGAAACAATTGCTAGACTGTGGCCTAACTTTTAAAAACAAAATGATGGAAAATGTTATTGTCCTTTCAAAATTTGTAAGGGCTTAAAGACTTGAAGATATCTAATCAAAACAGTCAGGGAAAATTGTAGGCAATGTGGTCACATTCAAGGTGGAAATGAATTTTTTCCATTGGTATGTATTTTAATAATTTATATGATGAAATCATGGTCATGGTTAATATAAGGTCATCATTTTGATATAGGCCAACCACCCTAGGTTTCATGTTATGGACCATGACAATTCAAAGAATGTGGATTTCAAAATGAGGGAACATGGAGGTTTGAATATAGAAGTAGAAGGTAATGATCCAATTGAAGAAGATCATGATGATGAAGAAGATCACAATGATCAAGATTATGATGATGATGATGATGATATTGATGCAAACCTTGATGTAACTATACTTCAAAAGGAACATGATCCCTTATACGAAGGCTCCTAAACAACTCTTCTTGTCATTGTATTATTGTTGATGAACTTGAAGGTTATGAATAGTTTATCCAACATAGAATGACACATATGTTAAGGTATGTCATATTTTTTCATTTTTCTAATAATAATTCCCTTACAATTAACATTTGGTGAATTGTGCAGCAATTAATATTCTTTATATTAACAAATTATATTTTCTGTCATAGGTTGATAGGTGAGTGTTTGTTACCACCATCAAACATTCTACCTTGCTCGTACTAAAAATTAACTACCATTATGAAATATATTGGAATAAAATAGATAAAAAAATGCATGCACATTTGAATGATCATATTATATATCATAAACAACATTAATTTGCAACACAATGCCCTATTTGTCATATTAGTAAATATCGATCAGATTGAATAACAAAAAGGGTGTCCCACAAGGTTCTCTGGGTTATTCCCATTATTCCACATCTACAACAATTATTTAGTTGCAATAGCTTGGCACTTTTTATGGATTACCATGTATGCAATAGAAGTAAAATGACATTATGTGAATGCCTATGAATGGTTTATCATTTAAGGAAATAGAGGGAAATCAATCACACTTTAAGGAAGAGCCTCATAATCTCAAGCTTTCATTGGCAACAGAAGGTGTCAATCTATTTGCAGAGATGAGATCTACATACTCAGTGTGGCCTATTTTTGTTATCAACAATAACATTCCTCCTTGGATGACCATAAAGAGGGAATACATAATGTTGGCACTAATTATTCTACATATTTTTTATTTAAAAGTCATCTAAATTAATTTATTATAAATAATCCATCAAAATGGTCATAATAATTATATAATATTTTTGTTCATTCAACTAGGTAAGTACCAAATTAAAGATATCAATGTATATATTGAGTCCCTTGTTGATGAGTTGATGGTGTTATGGAATGGGATCACTATGTATGACATCTCTAGACCAATATGACATAGACAATTTCAATTCCATGCAATGTTTGTATGGACAATACATGATGCCCCTGGGCTAACAATTTTTTGTGGTATGTTCTCTTCTTAAAACCTCTTTTTGGGTATGTTATGGTGGTAACACAAAGTTAACATATTTAATCCAATTATACATGATCTTGTAGGTCTTTAGAAAAAGGGAAAATTTACATGTCTAGTTTGTGGTCCAAAGATGAAATCTTGTCATTCAAAATGTTTAGGAAAGTAGGTGTTCAATGAGAATAGACCCTTTTTTCACAAAAATCATAAGTACTGAATTAACAAAAACATCTTTGTAGTGGGAAAGAAGAGACTACATCAAAGCCAAGAGAATGACAACTTTCCTATAGAAGTTGGAATATAATAAAATAAATCACAAAGGTAATCGCATTCCATCTGATGATTTCTTATTTAAAATTCATATTTTGATTTTGATTACTAACAATGTAATTGATGCTCCTAAAGGTCCTCAAGGCATTAATGACCAACTTACAAAAGAAGTGAAAAGTTATCCTACACAATTTAGTGGGTTACCATACTACAAGCAACTCCCAATTGTGCATTTTTTTGATCCTATGCGTATTGGAAAGTATGTAACAGAGACATTATAAAAAATCTGGGATGGAAGGTGTGACAAAGACAAAATTGTCAAAATTTGTAGTGACATTTAAGAATCCAACAATGCAATGAAAATTTCATTCGATCAAATAACAATTGAAACTAGATTGATAAAAGTGCCCTTAGTTGGTTATTGTCAAAGCAATAGAGCAATTCTATGAAAGAAGTCATAAAAAAAATATGGTTTCCCATACGATTTGTTGTGAACATAAATGATCTCATATCAAAGAAAATTGAATTTGGGTTAGGGATGAAAACACACAATTGGCATACATTTATTGAGGTAATTAATGCTATTTTGTATTCACTACATATTTGTATATTGCATGTAGTTTTCATTGAATTCTTTTATAAATATTGATAATCTCATTATACAAATATTGTAGTACATTCTACCTCTATCTCTCCCACACCACTTTGAGAATAGTATCAAACAAGTTATATATGATCTTGAAAAATACATGAGGTGGTTGTCATCAAAAGAAATCAATAAAGAAGATATAAACCTTGAAAGTGTATCAAAGATTCATCAAAATGAAAGGAACAAACACTAACTAATGCTTGCTTGGGTTTTGCAACCCTAAGCAGCTAACAAATTCAATCTTCCAGCCACCTCTATAGCTCAACAAGGGCACCCATAAGAGGCCTTGTTGGTGTGTTAAGATGGGGGTGTATGTTTGGCGTGCTCTCCCAAACACAAAAATGGAGTGAATCTCTTGAGTGGATGCGCAAGTGTGAATGAAAATGAAATATAAACCTAGGCTAGATGAAATGAAGAACACCTCAAGAAATGGCTATGGAGAAATCCATACTTGAAGGCATTCAATGATGAAACTATGTAATGCAACTAAGAAAATAATGAGATGTACAAGCTAAACTAAGATGTAAATGAAATGGAGATGCTAATACATGAAGAAACTAGACTAACAATGCATGAAGCAAACTAAATCAACTACCAAATTGTTAGTATGATCCTAGAAATCTCTATGAAAATTAGACTACAATGCAAACTCTTAGCATGGGAACTCAAAACTCAAAATGGCATGGTAACAATGCAAAAATGGGAGATGAAAATGCTTGAGATAAGCCCTCTATTTATAGGCTTGAGGGAGGTCTTGGTGAGGTGGCATCCATGTAGATGTTGCATAAGGTGACATGCAAGCCATGCAAACGATCAAGAATTCAAAGTTTGCTCACACATGTGTGAGAAAACTTGAGAAGAAGAGTGGGAGACAAGAGTGTGTAGGCATGCCATCTTACACATGTGTGAGCACACTCTTAGGCTAATGTGGGGGATTAGAGAGATGATTAGGAATGATTAAGTGAGATTAGAGAAGAAGTAGGTTTAAGAGGATAAAAATGATGGTTATAGGCTAGGCTCTAGGTTAGGCGTAAGATTAAATTAAATGAAATTTAATTTAATCATGAGTTTAGAGGAATTAATAGGATGTAAGGATTTAAATAAATAAAATTTATTTAAAAATGGAGAAACATGGAGGATCATGTGTTAAATTAATTTAACACATTAAGGTTAGAAGTATTTAAATTAGATTTAAATACTTAAGCGAATGAACTCATTAACTTAAAATAATTTAATTAAATAAGTAGAGGAATGTGACCAATATAATTAATTACAATGTCACGAGAAATATTAAAATTAATTAATATAGTATTTAGGGATGATTTTAAGCGTCTACATTTTTCCCCTTTTTGATGTGATGTCGGGGAGACATCATATCAAAGAAAAGAAAATATAGGTTGCCCTAGAGAAGGAGGGAGTCCTATGGCGATGACAAAGGAGGAGGGTGCCCCCTCGCAAAAATTGCACAAAAAATAAATTTTGGGCAATTTTCACAAAAAAGGTCTTAAGAAATTAAGAAAGGAGAGAAAATGAGAATTAATGACAACATTTGCATGGCTTGTGGGTAAACAATGGACGGACATAGCTCAGGGAAGACAGGGGCTCAAATGGGGTCATACTGTGAGTAAAGCATCCAAAGCAAACATGGACCCTATTGATCACTTGCAGCTTGGTGAGCATGTTTGGGAGTACCAGCGAGCAGCTAAGATGGGCCCACCAGTAAGTCATCTGATCATCTTCGTATTTTGGTAGACTAGGCTAGGCTAGGTGCATTTATTATGCCATAAATGCACTGAAAAAGGAGTTTAGGCAGAGATGATAGTCTCCACCTTTTCGTCTGTGCAGACGAAAAAATGGGGATCTTGACGTCCGTAGAGACAACAAGATCGATCCTATCATCTGCGCAGACACCAAAAGGGGGAAGAAAACACAGAGACTATAGGGTTCACCCTGTCGTCTGCGTAGACAATAAGGGGTAGTGGAGATGATAGAAGACTGTCATCTATGGGTATTGGCATATTCATCGATCAGTGTTTCCACTGATTTGCATCTCCGCATATCGACATCTATGCCAATTAGCGAGTGCACCAATTGGGTTAGACCGAAAGTAGTGGAGGGAAGTTGCCCCACTCTAGAGACATCATAGGCTCACAAAACTAATGCTTTGCATGTCTATGCTATAGGAGGACACAGTGGTGTTTAGGTCGAGGGAGCATTATCCTTCGACAATGGCGATACAAGAGAGACTCATAGATGCAAATTGGGGAAAGTGTGACTATGCGTCCTAGAGCACATATGTGAGGGGCTAGATCTGAGGGCCCATTCAGCGCAGCTATCAACTCTCATAGAGCGATGGCATATGCCTATAGGGAGCTTCCATCTGCTGATGGAGGAGGCTACAGTCACACTACTGGATGTGTGGCAGATCCTACAAGTACCGATCAGAGGCGCATACCTAGAGTATGTATTGGAGGGTTTTGATCTGTTCTTGAGGGAGTGCTTCAATAAACAGTGATAGTGACTACCCATTCAGAGGTTGTGGTTGTCACGGAGGGGTGCACTAGAGTAGAGGCTATTGAGGCTGGCAGTATACCTAGCCTCATTGATATGGTGGATGTTGCTAGATCGTGTAGGACATAGATGGCCGATTAGTCGAGCACAAGTGCTGAGCACCTTGCTACAGGAGGAGGTAGTAGTCTACTGTTGGAGATAGACAAGCTTGGATGAGCTATATCACAATTTACACATGTGTGCATATCAGACCTAGCACACTATGGGACTAGGACTAACACTACTGATGGTTTGGTCATGGGAGCACATTGGAGTCACATGGCCTATCACTCAGTGGGAGAGTAGGCAGCCTAGAGAGCCATTCGCTTACAGATATTGGCCTCCCATCCAGTATACATTGATGAAGTCTATGGGATTCTGGCACTGATGCATAGATGAGATCATCATGTTTGAGTGGACTCCCTATGATGGGGTAGAGCGGTGGGGGTAGACACTGGCAATAGGTGGCAAGGATGACATAGAGGATCAAATGTACCTCCTATACACAGACTAACTATTGGATCATTGGCCGATCCATGCATGTGATCATGTGTTACATGCCCTCTTGAGTATGACAACAGTTTGGCAGGACATAGGACATAGTACCAAATAGATTCTTATATCCTATTATGTCACGAGAGTATGGATAGCTGTGGGGACATGGGACCATCGTACGATTGGCCCAAGCTTCTTGGTTGGGGATGGCAGCAATGCCATGGGTGTATGGTCAGGACAAGGGAGACGTAGGTATGACACCGGCGTATGCATAGTGGTGGACAACCCATCATCAAGTCAAGCTTACAGTGCCAGGGACACCTCCACCAATAGAGCAAGTATAGGGGGAGGGGGATGGAGCAGGGGATGTGGGAAGGTAGCTATGATGCCACCACTAGCATAAGGGGCACATGAGGGACCATATGGGCACAAAATTTGAGTGAGGAGAGGGCCAGGGAGAGCACCAGCATAGGGGCCACCACAGATAGTACCCCAGGCATAGGTACAGGCATAGCCCCAAGTGCTACCCCAGGAATCACTGTAGGCACCACCATAGGCACCTCCACAGGTATAGGTATAGGGAGAGGACCCAAACATGGTCAGGGCTAAGTAGGATAGCTTTTGGATAGAGGTAGCTTGTGTACAAGGGATAGCACAAGAGTAGCAGGCACGAGCAGACAGCTTAGACCAGGCAATGGGGGCCGTACAGGCAGAGCTGCAGGTGTAGAGGGCTAGGGGAGATAGTTCACAGGAGGCCTTAGCGGCCCTATAGGCACAGGTGGATAGTGGGGAGTTTGTAGGGATGGGCACCCACATAGGGGCAGAGGAGCAGGAAAACTTGGAGAGGCTCCGAGGAGAGGTAGCCAGATTACAGGCTGAGCAGGCCACCCATTAGGCGCAGCTGGATAGATACCACAGGCAGAGGGACATAGCCATATAGATGGTACAGCCTGGGGCAGCCATCTCAGTGATGCATGAGGCCCTCACAGCTAGCTGAGCAGAGACATGAGCCATACGAGAGGCAACCTATTATAGGTCACTTTATATTAAGGTCGTGCCTGCTGATTAGCAACAACTAGATTTTGAGAGGGGAGCCAACTCATGGATTTCAGGTGGCAGAGTGAGATTAAAGTAATTTGTAGGACAAAAAAGACCTCCTCGAGTGGGGGATTCAAGGGGGAGCAGGGCCCTTATAGCCAACGACCTGATGCTATATAGTGATCAATTTTTTGACAAATATGTGTAGATGCAGCAAGTTTTTGATGATGCATTTGTACTATATGATTCTTCATGATTTGTATATGGACTGTACAAACACTATTTTTTTAATGTATAAATGACATGATTTAATGACTCTATATGTGTATGAATTTATGTGATGCATATGATGTCTATGATATGGATACTGATGCTTGTGATGCAGAATGTGATGCTATGTGACGTTTCTTATGATGTATGTGTATGTACATAATACCTAACATCTGTGTGATGCAGATTTGTGGGCGATTATGACATGTATGCATTGTTTTATTGTACATGGATGCACTATATATAGATGTGATATGTGATTATGATGTGTATGCCCCTAGATGTGATGACTAAAATGAATGTATGTGACTAATGAAATGAATTAATGTAATCTAATAAAATGAACTAAAATACCTAATAAACACTAAATGAGATGAACCAAATGAACACTAATGCCATGGAAAATGAATGAATGCAATAATGAGAAGTGAATGCAATCTAATGGAAATGAACTAATGAATGAATATCTGTCATAACTGTCACTCATAGAAGCCCAGTAGCATAGCATAGGAGGGGGGAAATAAATAGAACCTTGTCTCAAGGATGACTCAAATGAAACCCTACACTACATGCATCCCAACTACATGATATCAAGAGATTCCATTGTGTTTATATGGAGAGCACACCTTAAGTTAATTTTGCAAATGAGTTTATGCATTATATGCTATAAAAGCATAAATGACATGACTCTTTTTCATGTACTAGACATACAAAACCCTAGAGGCTTTAGGATGATAGGTGTAGTTTGCATAGTCATGATGGATCAAATTTCATATATGTAACAAAGAGGTCTGGGCACACCCAAAGTCTTTTAGGGATCTTTGGTGGGACGTGTGCTAACCCATTTCCCCCATTACACAATGCATTAACATAACTTGAAACTAACACATATGAAATAAAGCCTCAAAAATAGATCATACCACAAAAACATTTGTAGTCAATGAAAGCCATTCAGGTACTACCAAAATATGGAAGATCAAGGTGCACCATTAAAAGCTTTCACTAACACACACAAAAATAAAATCAATCAAAAATAGACTTCATGACCAAATAGTCATTCAATCCACAGTTCCTACCAAGAACCTTAGGTCTAGAAGTGAATATTGCAACATCGCCTATAGCAAGGATTCATCCTATAAAAGTGTGTCAAGTCAAAATGTCAAATGATCATAAAATCATGTGTTTTCAGCAAGGGCTATGAAGTGAACAAGTTCTTGAATCATTGAGTCTTAAATGGTGATTTTGTGTAATTCCAAGTGTGGTCACTGTTGTGAAAAGCTCAGTGTAATGGGATTGACAATCACTTGACAAAAAAATGCCTCGTGGACTAGAGGTCTTTCAAAAGATGGAAGTGTAGTGAAGCCTCATAGACAAGAGGTCTTTTATTGGATGCATGAAATGCAAAAGGCTAGATCAAACTTTTCACAAGGGAAGTGGAATGGTGGAATGGAGTGAAGTGAAATGAGCCTTATAGACAATGATCAAACCATACTTTTTTTAGGAACATTTTTTCACTTTTTAGTGCTTTTTTTAGGAACATTTTATGATTTCTTTTTTGGATTTTTTGATTTTCTCATTTTTTTGGATTTTTGTGGGACTATAAACACTGTACAAGAACTACAAAGGCTCAAGCATAGAACTGCTAGAGATGTTGGATATTTACAGGCTCAAGGAGCGGATCTCCCTCTGGAGTAGTAATTTGATATGCCCTAGAACCATATTTGGCTGTAATGATAAATGGATCTAACCAATTCGCCTCAAACTTTCCTTTTTTTTCATGGTTCTGGAGGTTCTTCATGTTATGTTGCAAAACTAAGTCACCCACTTCAAACTCTTATGGCTTGACTTTCTTGTGAGACTGAAGCTGAAGGCAATTTTGATACACGTAGAGGTGGTTCAGGGCATTGAGTCGTCTCTCATCAAGGAGTGCCAGCTCTTGCAAGGGAGCAACTTGGTAGTCTTCTTCCAATATCATATTCTTGAGAGAGATTCTAAGGGAAGGGAGCTCAATTTCAATGGGCAAGACAGCTTCGAAACCATAAACTAGGGAAAATGGGGTGGCTCCTGTGGGGGTGCGAATGGAGGTACGGTAGGCCCAAAGGGTGGTAGCAATTTGGATGTGCCAATCACAGCTAGTTGCATCAATGATTTTCTTTAGGATTTTCAAAATGGTTTTATTAGTAGCTTCAGCTTGGCCATAGCCTTGGGGGTAGTATTTGGTGGAAAAATGTTGGGTAATTCTAAATTTCCTACACAATGTGGCAACTTCCTAATTTTTGAAAGGGGTTCAATTATCATTCATGATATCTTGAGGTATACTAAAACAACAAATAATGTAGTTCAAGATGAACTTCAAAATTTATTTTCTGGTGATGTAGGTCAAGGGAATAGCCTTGACCCACTTTGTGAAGTACTTAGTGGCAATGTACTTGTGGCCATTTGAGGAATTTGGGTATACTTGACCAACAAGATCGAATCCCCAGCAGGAAAAGGGCCATGGAATGATGGTGGGTTGGAGGTCTTAGGCAGGAGCATGTATCAAATCGCCATGTTGTTGACATGGAACATATCTCTTCACAAAATGATATGCATCTGCTTCCATAGTGGGCCAATAGTAAACTATCCTAAGAAGCTTTTTTGCTAACGTAAGGCTACTAGAGTGTTCACCACAAATCCCTTGGTGAACCTCTTCTAATGGTATTTAGGCTTCATTTGAATTGAGACATCGGAGGAGGGTTCCATCAAAGTGTTTTTAGAAAAGTGTGTCCCCTAGGAT
Source organism: Cupressus sempervirens (assembly GCA_028749045.1). Taxonomy (NCBI): domain Eukaryota; kingdom Viridiplantae; phylum Streptophyta; class Pinopsida; order Cupressales; family Cupressaceae; genus Cupressus; species Cupressus sempervirens. Next base: position 180,523,270 of record CM053789.1, on the reverse strand, counting down.
GGTATATTGGGCAGTTCAGCGGACAAAGGTTTTGCTTTGATTTGGGGTGAGGGTTATGGGAATGGTTTTGTGACATAAATAGGTAAAGATGTTAGTGTACCATGGAGACTCAGGACCAACAATCTCACACACCAACTCTGAATCAGTTTGCTAATAAGTTGGAGTGAAAATATTCTCAACGAGAAACTCACATTTAGGACTATATTCTGGCATGGAAATCATAGAGGCAATAGTAGCCCTTGGAATCTACTGAAAAATAATCTTTGTAAAATGCTTCTTAAGATCTTCAACTATTCTATGGTAGGGCAATAATTTATCATCCTTGTGTGGTATTCATTTGTGACTTGTTTAATGACCAATTGTGAGTCTCCAAAGACAAGAAGGTTTTTGATATTCCATCTGATAGCTTGACGTAGTCCTATGACTAAACCTTCATACTTAGCTATATTATTTGTGCAAGGGAATGAGATTTTATAAGACTTAGGAATGAGGTCCCCTTGTGGTGTCACAAACAAAATTCTTGCCCCCGATCCCTTTTGTGTAAAGGATCCATCAAAAAATAATTTCCGTGGGGTAGTTGGGGCTAGGGTCATAATTGTGTCATCTGGAAAATTGACTACAATGGGAAGGTCCCTTTGAAGAGGAGCTTCAACAAGCTGATCTGCAATTACTTGTCCTTTAATGGCCTTATGATTCTTATAAACAATGTCAAATTCACTTAAAATTAAGACCCATTTTGCTGCTTGATCGGTGAGGACAGCTTTTGATAACAAATACTTGAGTGGATCTATCTTGGCAATTAGATATGTTGTATGATTAAGCATATAAAAATGTAATTTTTGAGTACAAAAGACTATAGCCAAACATGGTCTCTCAATAGCAGTGTAGTTTAACTCATAGCCAACTAGTGTTCAACTGAGGTAATATATGGCTTGCTCATTCCCCTTATCATCTAATTGTGCCAAAAGTTCTCCTAAGGTAATTGAAGTGGCTAAAATGTATAGAATCAATGGTTGTCCTACAACTAGAGGTACTAAAACTGGAGGATTAGCTAGATATGTCTTAATTTGTTCAAATTCTTTTTGGCATAGACAATCCCATTGAAACTTGTTTCCCTTATGAAGAAAATGCTGAAGTGGATGGACTTTATCTACTAGTTGTGACACAAATCTCCTAATAGATTGTAACTTTCCTTGAAAACTATAGAGTTGTTTCACTATGGTAGGTGGAGGCATATCCATGGTGGCCTTCACTTTTGCTAGATCTACCTCAATACCTCTTCTTGAAACAATGTAGCCTAACAGTTTGCCTGATTTGACTTGAAATACACACTTCTTAGGATTAAGATGCACTTTGTATTTCTCCAACCTATCAAAAATAGTGGTAAGGACATTAATGTGGGATTTTCATGTCTTGGATTTTCCTAGGATATCATCAACATAGTCCTCCATTATGACATGTAGAAGATCATGAAATATGGTAGTCATTGCACATTGATAGGTGGCGCTGGCATTTTTCAAGCCAAAAGGCATGACTTGATAACAAAAGGTTCCACATGGGGTGGTAAATGCCATTTTATGTTGATCCTCTTCTGCAATTCTGACTTGGTTATAACTAGAAAATCCATCCATCAAAGACAACATCTCATGTCCAATAGTCAAATCCACTATGATATCTATGTTAGGAAGTGGAAAATCATCCTTAGGACATGGGATATTTAAATCTTGAAAATCTGAACAAACACGGATGCCCCCAAATGCTTTCCCTATAGGAAAAATGTTGGAGACCCATTGAGGATAGTCAATAGGATTGATGAACTTTTCCTCTAACATTTTTTGCAACTCTACTTTGACTAGGAGTGCTACCTTAGGGTGCATTTTGCACAACTTTTGCTTCACTGGTTTAATCTTAGGATTAACTGTCAAATGATGCACAACCAAATCTGTGTCTAAGCCAAGCATGTCTTTGTATATCCATGCAAAATTAATTTTTCCCTTTTTCAAGAATTCAGTCATGGCTTTTTGTTCCTCAAGACCTAAGGTAGCAGCAATGTAGGTGATTCATGGATTATCCTCTGTTCCCAAGTTGACTGGAATTGTGTCTTCATTCAAAATAGGTGACTTTTCTGGTGGCAAGGATCTAAATGAAAAGTCAAGCTCTCCCTCTTCTAGTGCCTCTAAGAGGTTTTCACTAGAAGATGCATCCTTTATTTTATCTTTTTCTTCATCCAAAAGTGCCCCAAAGGAGTTTTCACTAGAGGATGTTTCTTTTATTTTTTTGTTTTTCTTTTCTTTTTCACTTTTGTGATTAAGAGAGTTGACTTGGCTACCAAAGTAGGCTTTCTTATTGTACTAGATCTCATGTTCATAATCTCAAAGATTCTTAAGGCCAAAAAGTGCCATCACTGCTTCATCAGTCTTACAAATGTCAAGAGCTAGTGGTGTATCTTGAAGGTCCCAATCTATCATGTAGGGATTGGTGAGAGGTAGGTTAATGGATGAAAGGTCATCTTCAATGTATTGGAAAGGTACTTCAAAGAATTCCTCCTCTTTAGCCTCAAAATTAGGTTCAACTGTACAATAGTTGTTAGCAAAGGATACCTTAGGTTTAATGGAGCCCAATCCACATCCTTTAGGATAGCTATTAGCTTCTAAGGGTTATCTAATTCCATCTTCTTTTAGTCTAAGGCTGGTACCATGATATCCCATGTGTTCAATAATTGGAGGTGCCTTAACATATTTATCTTTAGGAAATTCCACAGGTTCATCTTTTCCATCATAATATAGCCAATCTAGGATATTATCTTCCATGTGCTCATCACTAAGTGAACCCCAATGCTCAATGTTGTCTTACTAACTTGCATGGTTTCCTTATTAGTAGAAGGTGATAATTGAGAAGCTTTTCCAAAGGAATGAGGGGAGAGTGGTAGTTGTCCAACACACATGGCATTTTCAAACTTATACTCTCCCATTCCTAAATCAGCAAAAGTGACCTTCTTCCCTATGGTGTTAATTTTAGTATCTTCAACCTTCTATTTTCCCTTGTGGGAATTTGAATCCTCATTAGCTAATTCTAGTACTATTGTGGAAGGTGGTTATATTATGGTGAGAGATTTAGGTATAACTTTGGCAAACTCACTTATTGGACAAAAATTTATTGGTGCACCTTCCAATCTTTTACAAATTTCAAAAGGAGTGGGATCCCCTGGGATTGTGATCTCTCTTCCTTGGTTGGGGAATTTCAAGCACTGATGATAGGTAGATTGGATCACCTTTAGTGTATGTATCCACGATCTACCAAGCAAGATGTTATATGGAAAATCCAAGTCTAGGACATGGCATTCAGTATTTATGATGGCTGGTCCAACTTTTAGAGGCAACATGATGACTCATTTTGATTCTCTTTCCCTTTCATCATATTCTTTTATTGTGATCCTTTTATTAACATCTAGGAGGTCTTTTGGAAGTCCCAAGAAATGAATCATTTTCAATGTACAAAGGTTCAAACCAGATCCATTGTTTATAAGGACTCTTTTAATCTTATGTCGTTGTATAAGGACTTCAATATAGAGTGACAAATTATGGTGGGGATCAACACCTTGGAAATCTTTATCTGTGAAGACAAGGTGTTGTTGGGTGGCAAGGTTTCCAATCATAGCGGTGAATTGGGAAGCATTAATGTTTTCAGGAACATGAGAGTCTAAAAGAGCCTTCTCCAAGATCTCTTTATGGATGGGTGATGTGGTTAAAAGCTCAAGAATAAATATTTGTGCAAGAGTCTTACCTAGATGGGACAACACATCATAGCGAGAAGCAGGTCTTTGTGAGGTGGATGGCACAGTAGGCACATTTGGCACTAAGGGATTAGTGTTATAGGGAGTGGCATCTTGCAAAGTGAGTCTTCCTTGTCGAGTGGTGGCATCACAATCAGCTGCTTGTAAGAAAAGAGTATTCACATGAGTGTCTACCTCTTCAATGTGACCACACAAGGAGTCAAACCCACATATATTTCTGGTTTCTATCTTACCACACAAGGAGTCAAATCCTGATATGTGGTTAGTAGAATAATCATAAGGTAATGCATTTGATGTGGAAGCTTGATTTGCATTGTTGGTATTGTTATTATCATTGTTGTGATCGGGAAATGGTTTTTGAAATATCTTTAATTTAGCATTTTTAGAGGTTGGACCTCTTTCTACTTCAATTTCCCTATCATCAACAAGATTTTGGATAAAAACTTTGAGTTTGATACATTTTTTGGTGTCATGTCCTTTGATACAGTGGTATTTGCAATATTCATTTTCCCTATACCACTTTGATTTTGCTTGATTTTCATTAAAAGGATGTGTGTTAGGAAATACCATCAAGTTGTGATCCACTAATTTTTGAAAGATAGCCTCCAATGGCTCATGAAAGTTAGTGAACTTTCTATTTTGATCATAGTCACGATTGTAGTTGTTGTTGCATGGAAAGAATTGTGTTTGACTATGGGATTGTTGATTGCCTTGGTTGTCATGATTTGAATGGTTGTTGTTTTGATTACGGTAGTTGTTGTTGTTACCTCCTTGAAGATTTTTGACATCAGTAACACCATCATGTGTAACACCCTTATTCATGGCCCAGAATTTTTGTTTTCTATTGTTGTTTGACTCATTGTTGGAGGATGATGAACTATAATGTTTAATAGTACCTTTTTCCAAAAGTTCATTTTCAATATTCTTGCCCTTTTTGACTAAAGTGGAAAAGTCTTCAGGGCTAGCCATTTTCATGTGGAAAGACATTTCAGGTATCAAGTTCTTGATAAATATATCCACAAGATGGGAATATTCAATTTTATATCGCATAGGATTAGCAAGATGTCTCCACCTTTGTAGGAAGTTGGCAAAAGTTTCTCCATTTCATTGTTTTGTGTTGCACAAGTCACTCAATGAGGCATGATGTTCAATGTTGTAAGAGTATTGTGCTATAAACTTGCTTATCAAATCATTGAAAGAAGTAAAGTGGTCCTTAGGTAAATTCATTAACCACTCAAGTGCGGGGCCTCCAAGACTTCATGCAAAGAGCCTCTTAAGATAGTCATCATTGTAGGCTACTTCTTGGCACAAAATGGAAAATTCCTTTAGATGGGTGATGGGGCATGTCTCTCCCATATACTTGTCAAATTTAGGAATTTCAAAATTGGGTGGAAATGGCACCATATTAATGGATTTATCAAATGGAAAAGGAAAAATTTCTTCAAAAGAGACATCCTTCACCCCTGTGTTGTTCATGTTAAGGACCAAACTGTGTAATTCTTGGAGTTGTTGAGCCAAATCTTGATTAGGTTGCATTTGTGATTTTTGGGAGTTCACAATTCCACCTCCTAAATTTTAGGGAGTCCCAAATGTAGTGTGAGGTGGTGCAAGTACTCCACTTTGGCCAATGTATTGATATGTAGTTGTTAGAATTGGCACGGATGTCTTTACCATAGTGGTTGGCACTTGGAAATAAGAGGACTACATTGGTTGTGTCAAAATTTTCATTGGTTGAGTAGGCACTTTTCCAATGCCTAAGCATCCCACAGTTGAGGTTGTCAAGGTAGATTGTGGAATACTAGCATGTGTGCTGACATTGGGCATGGCACTAATGATTTGTTGAGTATGTTCTACACTCAATTGAAATGTGGGTTGTGTTGAAGTGCTAGATGTAGTCATAGCACTAGTTGTTACCATGGTTTCTTTCCCTTTGCTAGAAGTTGGAGCTGCATTTGAAGTGGGCAACACGGGTGCACCACCTTCTGTAATTTGTCTAAACAAAGTGTTCTCATCAAAGATTGGGGGAATATTAACATGATCCTTGACCAAATTTAGGAATATCTGATTTTTGTTTTGCCTAATGGGTTTTCCATCATTTCCACATAGTAAGGGTCTACAAGGAATGTCTTGACATCACTAGGTACATCATTAGGGTCAATAGGATCTTCATCTTGGTATACTTCTTCGTCATTATCCCCCAAAGTTGTGTTATGGAAGGGATCTTCTAGATCTCATGTGGATGTTGAGTTAGGCATACCAAGGTTCAAACTAGAGGGAATTGTGTTCCCTAATGAAGTTGTGAGTGGAGGAAAAGGATTCTCCATCTCTGATTACCTCAATGATTCCCACAAATGTGACATGGGATTAAAAATGAACCTTCCTGATCATGTGTGTAGCATACAAGAGTGACCAAGCCAATGGGTGAAAGATTATGGAAGAAAAAGAAAATGAGTATGAGATCTATTAACCTTATGTGATTAAAGGCTCAACTACCCAAGTGTGAAGAAAAGAGCTTGGTTTGGCAAACAAAGTTTGATTAGAGGATAGTAGTATCTTTCTCCTACCAAAGATAGCCAAGTGATCTTGAGGAAAAATAGAACACCAAGTTGATTGCTCACTATTTGGAGATGGACTTGTGATCTCAAATAAGTAACTGTGATTAGGATAAATTTTTGTTTATGGATGAAAGGTCTAATGTTGCAATGTCAAAAGATGTTTTAAGGTTTTAAGCTCTCTAGAAGAAAATTTGAAAATGGAAGACTAGGAGTTTGGAAAGATGGAGGTAGATATGAAAAGATGAAAGTGTTGTGGTCACTAATGTAGTTAACTCAATCCTCATTCACTGAAAATAAAAACCTTGGGTTCACTCTTGGGAAAGCAGACTAGTTTTGAAGTTTTCCATTGTATTCAATTCTATCATAACGGTCTTGTCTAGCTTCTTCCTTTTGAATGTCTTTGATTGTGTATCAGAATTGTTTGTCACTGTGTGCTAGGTTCTTCCTTTCCTTGTAAATAGGTGGTTTGGACAACTTCAATTTCTTATATTTGACTTGGTTGACTTTATCAGTCATGGCAGGAATAAGACAACACCCAAATTTCAAGTACCCAAAAAATTTGCAATAAGATGTGACTAGACTCAACCAATTTCAAAATGCAAACTACCAATAGTAACCATGAGTCAAGAAGACCTCACTTAACCTATCTCACTCAATGAAAGGTTACCTTACAATTTCACTCATTTTAGAAGTTGTTTGATGTTTTTGGCTTTGGTTTTTTGAATGTTTGAACAAGCACACTGAACATGCCAACAACCCTAATAAGGTTATCTCTAGGATGAACAAGGCTTATCTAAAGGGCATCCTCGATATACACAAGGCATGTGAGGCCCAAATTTGTAGATGAAAGGAAATACTACCACATAGCTGGGGGGAGATGGTAACCTAAATCTCCTCCTTCACTTTCCAAAGATATAAAGTTCTTTGGGGCTTAGCCAAGAGTGACAATATTCCACTTCCAAGAGAGGTGTCTTTTGATTCACCTCTCAATTTTTATACTCTGCTAGAACACTGGAGTTGAGGTCATCCCAAGGGGTGATGAAATCCCTAAGCAGGCCTCCTAAAAAATAAAAATAAAAATAAACACTTGTTTCTTGTGCACCCAAGATCGCCCGAAGGCATGAGGGGAGAGAATACGTAAGTGGTCTTCACGTTTTAAAAAAACTTGTTCTTTCCTAATGAAGCTTTAAGTTTTCTATCTACTTGAAGACACTTGTGATTAAAACATACAAGGTTCTTTCTAACTTGAAATAGTGCCAACATAAATGAAAATGCGGGTTTGTCAACAAGAAAGTAGAGCGAGTGCATGAAAATAAAATGCTAAAAATAAAAATGCAAGAAATAAAGTCAATTTACTTTAGGGCATTCAAGAGTGTATGACTTCATTTTAAGCACAAAACCCAAATGTGATCTAGCCTAGGAATACATGTCCATTTTAAGCACCAATTCCAAATATTGTCTAGCCTAGGCATACATGTCCATTATCCTTTAAAGCATTCAAGATGGTGTGAATTCTTTTTAAACACCAAGTCCAAATGTGTCTTCTATTCTATACATTCATGTCTATTTTAAGCACCAAAGTCCAAATGTTTGCTACACTACACATTCATGTCAATTTTAAGCACCAAGTCCAAATGTGAGCTAACCTAAACATTCATGCATTCAAATGAAAGTGTTTAATCCATACAAGTTCATCAACCCCTTAAAGTTTAAGTGATAAAAATTACTACAAATCTCCTTTAGTGATAAAAATCATTATTGGTTTTGCTTTTTAGGTTTTGAAGGTTAATTATCTACATCAAAAACATCAGTAAAAACCTACAAGTGAACCAGTTAGTGAAAATTATTGTTAAAAATTGCACAATTTTGCTAAAATGCAGAGATGCCAAAATACAGGTGCAAACACTAATCTACGCAGACGACAAAAAGCTGAGATGCCAAACTACGAAGACGCTAAAATTCGAAGATGATAGAAGACACTTTGTGCATTTTTAGGAAAACTAAATGGTTTTGAGATGTAGATGGCAATGTTTAATGCAGAGATGCTGAAAGTCAAAGATGACAAACTAAGAGCCGCACACAATGTAGACAATAGAATGAATTCGCAAACAAAAAAATATACCTTGCGGATGATAGAATGAACTTTGTAGATGATAGAACTAAGTTAACAAATGACAGACTAAACTTTGGAGATGACAGATTAAAAACATATATGATAGAATGGTTAAAGCAGAAATGCAAGTATGGTTTTGAACCACTACAGAGATGCTAAAAAGTGGAGACGCTGGTCTATGTAGATGATAATTGTAGATGACAATGTGATATTTTATGACTGAACTAGGGTTGTTTGCAAATTTTTGAAATGAAACTAAGGACGTGGGTCCCACTAGGCATGCGAAAATGTGTGCTAAAAAATGTGACCTGTTAGGAGCATGGGTTAACAAATAAACATTAGCTAAAAACCTTGAAAGTGTATCAAAAATTCATCAAAATGAAAGGAACAAACACTAACTAATGCTTGCTTGCATTTTACAACCCTAAGCAGCTAACAAACCCAATCTTTCATCCACCTCTGCAAGTCAACAAGGGCACCCATAAGAGGCCTTGTTGGTGTGTTAAGATGGGGGGTATGTTTGGTGTGCTCTCCCAAACACAACAATGGAGTGAATCTCTTGAGTGGATGTGCAAGTGTAAATGAAAATGAAATATAAACCTAGGCTAGATGAAATGAAGAACACCTCAAGAAATGGATATGGAGAAAGCCATACTTGAAGGCATTCAAGGATGAAACTATGGAATGCAACTAATAAACTAATGAGATGTGCAAGCTAAACTAAGATGTAAATGAAATGGAGATGCTAATACATGAAGAAACTGGACTAACAATGCATGAAGCAAACTAAATCAGCTACCAAATTGTTAGTATGATCCTAGAAATCTCTATGAAAATCAAACTACAATGCAAACTCTTAGCATGAGAACTCAAAACTCAAAATGACATGGTAACAATGCAAAAATGGGAGATAAAAATGCTTGAGATAAGCCCTCTATTTATAGGCTTGAGGGAGGGCTTGGTGAGGTGGCATCCATGTAGATGCCACACAAGGTGACATGCAAGCCATGCAAATGGTCAAGAATTCAAAGTTTGCTGACACATGTGTGAGAAAAATTGAGAAGAAGAGTGGGAGACAAGAGTGTGTAGGCATGTCATCTCACACATGTGTGAGCACACTCTTAGGCTAATGAAGGGGATTAGGGAGATGATTAGGAATGATTAAGTGAGATTAGAGAAGAAGTAGGCTCAGGAGGATGAAAATGATGGTTATAGGCTAGGCTCTAGGTTAGGCTTAAGATTAAATTAAATGAAATTTAATTTAATCATGGGTTTAGATAAATTAATAGGATGTGAGGATTCAAATAAATAAAATTTATTTAAAAATGGGGAAACATAGAGGATCATGTGTTAAATTAATTTAACACATTAAGGCTAGAAGTATTTAAATTAGATTTAAATACTTAAGAGAATGAACTCATTTAATTAAAATAATTTAATTAAATAAGTAGAGGAATGTGACCAATATAATTAATTCATTAATAATTAATTAATTAATAATTAATTACAATTTCATGGGCAATATTAAAATTAATTAATATAGTGTTTAGGGACAATTTTAAGCATCTATAGAGAGCACATCCTTAGGGTTCTATGGTATACTAGACCATGGTGTACATTAGTGAATATCTTCCTAAGTTTGCAGCAAAGATCCATATAGATCATATTTGGGATCTGAACTCCATTAACAAATTTGAAGAGGAGTACTTGATGGGCAAAAGTAGATTGAGGAAATTGAAAGGTAAATATAAGATGTTATTGTAGTTAATTAATTCTTATAAATCTTCAATATAAGTTATTTATAAATTATGTATTTTTTTAATACTATTGGTTGAGAGTGGGATGCAATACATTTGTATATTACGAAAAATCTTGATTGGATGATGGTATGGATTGAATAATGTCAACAAAATGGTTTCTCATTAACATGGGAAGGCATTACTTCATTGGTTATAGAAGTTCATCATAATGGAAATTCCAATGTTATGCCAATGGTAGTTGATCTAGTAAAGGGATTAAGAGGTGGACAGGTACATACAAATTTATTAATGATCATCACTCATACGTTTCATATCAACCCACAATGAAAATAATTGTCACACACTTCAAAAATGATAGGTCAAGAACCACAAAGCTATGTACTATCATGGCCACAAATTTTTCATAAAAAAGTTGGATGACACTAAGAAAATTTGTGATTCTCGAATAACTATTATTTTTGAGATTGCTAATATATCATCTAGAAATGACATACATCCTCAACAATCTCAAAATCAATACTATGACATCTTGTATGATATAACTAAGTATGATTTTAACTCCTTCAAAGTAGTTCTATTTGTCATCAAATGGTAAAGGCTACTATAGACACTCAAAAATGGTTTGCATCTATGATTTCATCAAAATAGAGCTTCATTTGACATATAGCACACTTTTTGAAAGAAAAAGTCTTTGCCTCATTTTAACTAGTCCTCATCTCATCTCTTAGGTATTCTATCATTCATCTCTTCATTGATCATGATGATCATGTGTTCCAATACACCAAATCATCTTCATCTTCCATTCCTACATTCCTGCATCATCCTACATGTATGTCAACCTTCTAGGGCTTTCCACCAAGTCTAGCCTTAGTCTAACCTTTTTTTTACCAAATTTTACTATTTTTGACTAATTTTACTCATGCTTTGACCTTTTTCCACCATTTTGGAGAATCACACAAAGTTTCAGGTCATTTTGAGTCTAATCGGGCTCATTTTTACCCCCAAAGCCTTATGGGGCACAGTATGCACTTTTAGAGTGCACTTGGGCTTCCTAAGTGCACAATGGGTGCACTTGGTACTATCATAGCACACTTGGGATAGTAAGGTGCCTAGAATTGTTCCTGTAACACCTATGTTGCACTCCAGAGGCCATGACTTTTTCACTTCAACTCTGATTTATGAGATGTCAGTTGCATTGGATTCGTATCTTTGTTGTGAACAAATTGAGCTATCATTTTTGTTATTTGGTCACTATCTTGAGTGGTAACCTTTGAAAATACTCTCAAGCCCCTTAATTGACATCACTTTTCATAATAATTCATCCTATTTTCTCTTTCCACTAACTCTGATCTTTTGGCCAACCTGATTGTATCTCAATAGTGTCTATCATCATATCCTCTTTCACATCAATTGCACAACATTATGGAACCATTTCAAATGAGCTTAGGATCACCCCAAATCAACTTGGAATCACCCAAAATTAGTCTTAATCAACCCAAAACATATCAAACATCCAAAATCAATCATCATCTATCTAATACTAGGCATTATTGTGGCTTTCAGTGCCTTGGAAACCTATCAATCTATCAAATCTTATCAATCTAACCTTAGTACTTTCATGGCTCTCAGTGCTAGGTCAAACTATCATTCACATCACCCAATCTTTGAGATCATTGATTCTTTCAATGTCAGATCATGACATCATCAACCACTTTAATGATATTGACTACATTTGTCAATATTATTATGATCAACCTTATCAATCAATCTGAATCTTGTAGCATTTACAATGTCAGTTAAATGTTACATATCTTTTATTCATGTCATGTGTCCTTGGCATGTTATCAATTTTGATCAATTAATCAATTTGACCATGGCTTTGGTCTATCCATCATCATCTTAGTCATTCTCCATTGTTGGCACATTTCATCAAAGGATACTATCACACTTATTTAATCAGTTTAGCCAATGATCTACTAATTTTCTATATAGGATTAAATAACCCATAATTTAATCCTATCATTCTTATTAATTATTCTTCCCAATTAACATCGTCAATTAATTAATTTTATTAATTAATTTATTCATCATTTGCAAACCATGGAAATTCTTAATTTCCTAAGTCATATTTTCCATCATTAATTCCATTTTCACTCATTTCTATTTATGTGGAATAATGGATTTTCAATTCAAATATTTCACAAAATATTGACATCATCATGACACATGGTTGCGATACCTCATGGATTCTCCTTTGACACTTAGCTAAGATGTCATAATCCAATATTCTTATTCTCTTACACACATCCATATTTATCTTCCATTGTCATAGATTCTTGGCTTTAAGTGGGTATGAGGTGTCATATGATGCATCATGGATTCTCTTCCATCTTTAGCCAAGTTTGACTTCCAAGCATCATACAATCCTACACTTGGCATCTTGTGTCATATGCATCATGATGTCTCTAAGGAATCTATTGCTATGTCACATATCCAAGGTGATGATTCCAATGCTCTCATCCTCCGTGTTGATTATAAAATGAGCATTCTTTCTCTCATTTTTCGTCCCTAATTCTTAAGCATTTTCAAGTCCTTAGCTCTTTAGTATTTGTCCATTCCATCTCTCAAGCTTAAATCACATCTTCTATTATTCTCATAGCATTATCCCTATCATAGGATTTTGCTTCAACATTGTGTGTACTATATGCAATTCAGAGCTACATCATATGGAGAAGAAAGAAGGACATGGGAGCTACAAATGAAAGAGGGAGTTTTAAATTTGTTTTCTTTGTTTGATTCATTTGGCTTTGATGATAGACTAGAGGGTATCAATGTATTTTTATTGAGTGGTTTGCTCATAGTATGTTAGACATTAGCCAATTTTCTAGGTCCTACATTTGGTGAACCCAACATGAACATACTTATCTAACTTGGGTTTTCTTGTTTTGTGCTTGTAGGTGCAAGGAAGGAGCTCACTTTGAAGGGTATAATGACTATTTTCACTTCCTTATCACACCTAGATTAATTAAGGGGTCTATTAATATGGTTATATGCTTTCATTCTATGCATTTTGTTAGCATGTTGTCCTAGGGTCCACTCTGCACTATCAGGGCGCACTTGGGACCCCTAGGAGGCAGTTTTAGGGGCCTAGGAGACACTATAACCCCCATTTGTTGTTCCTAACTTACCAAATACACCCAAAAACTATCAACTATGCCCTTCTAAACCCCAACTACACCATGGGTGCACTCTTCACTATCTCAATGCACTTGGTAGTATAGGTTTCAAAAATTTTAGTTTCTAGGTCTTATTTAGGCACCATTTCCCCACAACTTGCCATTGACCTCCCAACTATGCCCAAAAACTACCAACTATACCCTTCTAAGCCCCAAGTGCACCATGGGCATAGTTAGCACTATCTAAGTGCAATTGGAGGCATTCTAGGTCATTCTAGCCTCATGGGGCATAGTCTACTCTATAGAGTGCACTTGGTTTGCAGAAAGCACTTGTTTCAATAAAAATCTACATCTAAGGTTTCTATTTTCTTCTAGGACATAGGTTAGCTGATTTTGTGTTACTAATGGTCTATTTACAGCATGTGGAAATTGTTGGATGAAGATGTGATCATAACAAACTATTAATGCTTGTTTGGAAGATGTTGGCGAAGACCTTATGTGTTTGTCAAAACCATGTGTGTGGATTTCTTAGAGTAAATAACAGTTTATTTGGTGCTTAAAATGAAATTTTTATTTTCTTCTTGGCATGTCTATAGTGTTTAAAACCCTAGGGGTTACATGGACATATCCTCTCCCCTCATCATTTGTAGATCTTGGGTGTAAGAGAAATATGTGTGACTTCTATAGGAAGCCTGCCTTGGACAAAGATACTCAATATTGGGTATGCTAGGGGATGACTTTAGAGTGGTAATAGACCAGAAGCTAGGTCAACATTCTAGACAATATATAAAACTCAACTATAGAGAAAGTCATGTTAGTGGTATTGTTGAGTGATAGCTCTCCTCTAGTACCCTTGTGGTGTGTCAAACCCTGGTTCATGGGGTTGGGAGACCTTTTGAGGAAGTTTATCATTCACTTGTTGAACATAATTCCCTTACTAAAAATCATGTTTTAATGCTCATGAAGACATCATAAATTCTCATGGTCCTTAGTAGAGACAATAGTCCCTTGGGAAGTCATGCCCCATAGGAAGCAGACTTTGGTAGCCCCAAGAAGTGAGTGCACTATAAGGGGGAGCCTGTGGTGCCAAGATCCTAGGTTTTCCACTCTAGATAAGTGTAGGTGAACTTTTTTTCAAGTAGGAATTCAATGGATATAGTCCTAAAGCCTAGGTTGTGGTGTACTTGTTCACTTTTAACAACAGCTATTCTTGTCTTAATGTGTCTTGCATGTGTGCAAAACATTAATCAAGATAAAAGACAACATTCAAATTTACACCTTTTCAAAAAAAAAAACACTATCAAAACATTATAACCTTTGTCAAAACTTTGCAAACTTTGGTTCAATACATTCAAGACTTGGAAAACATTGCCATTTGTGATTCCAAATGTGCTTGGCATAACATAGGTTTCATTCTTGCATAGAATCACTTGCATTCACCATATTTTAGGCCTCATACTTGCATCATATAGGCTTCATATTACATCTTTTACTCCTCACTTAGTATTCCTCATCCTTCATATTGTAATCATTAGGATTTAGCCTACATTCTTTGCATTTCAACCCCCAAATTTGCACTTTGCATTGTCCATCTTGCATCTTTGCATACCCAACCCTCATATTGAACACTATAACCATCATTTTTGGTGTTATACATATCATTTTGAACCTTCATTCTAGTCTCAACATTGTTCTCTGCTATCTAGCTCACTATGACATCAATATGAAAACCATAGCACCTAAAATTAACTTAGTTTTAGCCCAGCTTCCCAACTATGCTCTAAAACTACCAATTGCACCCAAACTAGCCCCAAATACACCATAGGTGTAGTTGTTACTATCTAAGCACACTTAGTAGTCTAAGAACCTAGTTTAGGCTTCCAAACAACATCTTGAGGCTTCAAAGGTGTTCACAGGTACCTAGATAGGTCCTAGAGGCCCTGATCTGAATTCTGCACCCCATAATCTTCTTTTTCTTCACCTATAACATCATTCCATACATTTTATCCTTCATTCTAAATCTTCTAATCCATCACAATATCAACCCCAACATCCTAGCTCTCTGGTAGAACAATTTGGCAACCACCCCCACTAGAATCAACAACCCTTCAACCCAACCTCCCAACTACACCATGAAACTACCAACTACACCCAAACTAGCCCCAACTATGCCATAGGCATAGTTGGTACTATTGGAGCACACTTGGTGCCGATAGAGCATAGTTGGGCACCTATATGACCATTTTAGGCCTTGAAACTACATTTTAGGACCCTAAAACTACATGTAGATGCCACTATAGGTCCTCATTCTGGATGTCACCTAAAATAACATCTAGCACCCAAAATTTCATTTTTCATCTTAGTACATGTCCATATTGCATATCCAATCAGAATAACCACCATTTTGAGTGCCCTAAACATCATTTTGAACCCCAAAACCTTTGAATTTAGTCAAAAATCTAAACAAAGTATGAGTCTTAGAATATCTCCTAGTGTTGATGGATGATGGATCTTGACTAGTCCTTTTGTCTGTTCTTATCATTTTCTTTGGTTAAAATCTGTCTATTTCTTGATAAATTTGATCTTTTCATCTTTATCAATTTGATATTTTTTTTCTTTTACCACTTTTTGGTCAAGATCCAAAGTCCATTATCACAAGGTTAAACTGTCATTAGTATAATCATATTCCTAGTGTCCCTAAACATCATTTTTACTTAACCTAGTGGTATATCCCCCTTATCTTGCATTGTTCAAAACCTTAGCATCATTTCCACTATCAAACCCTATCAACTTGTTTATCAACCCT
This sequence comes from Cupressus sempervirens, assembly GCA_028749045.1. Classification (NCBI taxonomy): domain Eukaryota; kingdom Viridiplantae; phylum Streptophyta; class Pinopsida; order Cupressales; family Cupressaceae; genus Cupressus; species Cupressus sempervirens. The sequence goes on along the minus strand of CM053789.1, from coordinate 180,507,067 downwards.
AACACCATCTCTTGCATAGTCCATCTTGAATACATCAACCTCTAGCATCATTATTAACTCCAAAATCCAACTCTAACCTTCATTTTTCATACTATAGCATCATTTTCATCTCCTCTAGTCAATCTCCAAAACATCACTTTGCATTTGCATTTGCATAGTTTCCCTAGGACATTTGCACCTGCATATCAAAACCATACTTCATTTGGCACCTCCCTAGGTTTCATAACATCCTTAAACACCTTAAAATCCAAAAAAAACTCATATCTTGCATACCCACATCCTAAGTATCAATTTTTGACCTATTTTACCATCTGCACCCCTATTTTACCAACTACACACTTCAGGTGTGTAGTTGGTAGTTTTAGAATGCACTTTGTAGTTTTAGAGTGCACTTGGTAATTAGGGACTTAATTCTAGGTTCCATAATCCTAATCTTCATATCCACACCTTGCATTGCATCCCTAAACCTTGCAAAACACTCAAAAACACTCAAATCATTCACATTTTGCATTTTAGGCATCTTAGCACCTCTGTTTACCCATTGCATACCTCCTACTTACCAACTACTTACCCTCAAGGCCCCAAGTGCACCAAGGGTGCACTTGGTGCTATCTAAGAATAGTTGGTAGTTTAGGTTTGCACTTGGGAGGTAGGGAGTCCATTTAGGTTTTCCTCTACTGCATCTGTATCCTTAGGTATCATGCCAACACTCACTAGGACACAATCAGCTCAAAGACCCAAAGGACTTTACCAACCCTTGTTTTCTAAGGCACCAACACAACCAAAACCTCATCCAAAATAAAATAAGAGCAAGAAAACCCAACAAACCTTTGACAAAGACCAAATCCAGGCATCACAACCAGTACTTGTAGACCCCTTAAACATGTATTCACAAGATCACCATAACCAAGAGATGATACAACAAAATCTAAACAATGCACCTACCATGAGGTTTCCTCCAAAATATTCCCCTACACATGGGATGGTTCAATGAAGTCCTAACTTTGAACCTATATTCGTGTCGATACCACCTAGAGGTGGAAGTGTACCAACCACACCTGAGGATGAACAAATGCACTCCTTTTAATTCAACAAACCCAATGCAAGTACCTGCAACTATAATATGTCAAATACACAACAAGGTATTGTACACCTAATTGATGACTTTGATATTGACTATGACATCACTAATGAAGAAATGGCTAGTGCATGTCAAGATAAAATATTTTGCAAGAACTTCAAACTTTTGGCAGCCCAAGAAATTGTCAAATTCAACCCAAAATTGGTGGGACCTAAGTCCAAACATCAAACCAACACAACAATTGGAAACATACAACCCATGATCAATTTGGACTTACATAAGGAAAAACAACCTTTGGAGTTTTCAAACACAATAATGGCACCTATAAGATCCCATCAAGGATCAACCATCAAAACTCTCCAAAGTACATTTGAGAACATCAACATTAATCCCTTGTTTGATGAACCATAGCCAATGAAGGGAAATAAGACTCTCCCCAAGTATCCCAAGAGGACATTAAGACTTGATCTTAATCATATGGTCCAAAAAAAAGACATGCCTAAAGGGACTTTTTCTCTATGGATGCCAAACATACCTCCTTTGGAGGAAAATCAACAAAGTGCACCTTTGCTCCTAACTCTACCAAGTGTTATGACATCAAGTGTTATAGAGCCTCCCACAACTACAACATGTGAAATGTCAACTACAACAATCCCTATTGATGCACAAAGGAAAATTCTTATTTATATTACACCTATTCCCAAAAGGAATGTACCTCATTGTCAAATCAACATGATTTCCTAAGGATAAACCTCTAACACACAAAGGTGCCAAAACAACAATACCAACATGGTGATCAATTCTCAAGGACATAATCAACTACCTTGACAACGTTAACCAGTAATAGTCCAAGGACTTAATGTTTCCAACACACATTTGACATATAAACAACAACATCAACCACAATAACAACAACCTCAAGTGGTGCAAGGATCCAATGTCTCTAAAATGCAATCCAATGTAAACCCACTTGACTTCCATGCAATGTATCAACAACAACTCCAACAACAAGAAGCCATGTTTGCTAAACAACAAGATAAACTCAAACAATATTTGGAATACCAAAGACATCTTGAGCAACAAATTGCATACCACCAACATTTGTTACAACAAAAGCATGTGCGACAACAACCCCAATAGATACCTCTACAACAACAATCACATACACGGTCTCACATACAACCAATAAAGGTATCCCAACAACAAACACAACACATGGTACATCAATCATAATTAGTACCACAACAAGTGCCACATCAAATACCACAACAAGTACCCCAACATGTTTTGCAACAAGGACCCTTTTGTCTTTGAGGTACTAACATATCTCCACCACCTAGTGACACATCACTAGACTCATCAGACATAGAAATGTCAGAACTAAGTAGACATAGCTCTTGCCACAAAAAATAGTCTACTCATAGGCACAAAAGACTTGAAGGGAAAACTATTATTTAAAACCCTAATGAAGAGCTATTACAAAATTCAAACAACTTTCCAAACAAGTCAAGGCATTGGGAGTCCAAAAGAAATAGGCTCTATATACAGAAAGGGACCTACATACTTATCCATTTGACAGAAGTCTATATATGCCTCCATTCCCAAAATAATTTGAGGCTCCAAGGTTTGAAAAATATTGAGGAAAAGGAAACCCTATTGATCACATCCAAGAATTCTATGCCTCTTGTACTAAACTTAGTGATGAGCCCACTTACCTCATGAGATTGTTCCCTCATTCGCTAGGTGGGCCCACACTTGAATGGTACTCCAAACTTCTTGTTACTATCAAATCTTGGTTGAAACTCATATACAAGTTCATCTCCTACTTTTCCTTTAACATTACAAATGAGGTGACACTTTTTGATTTGTTTACAACTAAACAATAGATGGGAGAACCATTTATCACATTTTTACGATGATGGAGAAGCTTAGTCAGTCAATGCTCACTAGACGTTTTTGAAGAACAACAAGTCAACTTGTGCATTGAAAACATAGTCCCCAACTTAATGCATGAACTCAAAATCAAAAGTCTAAGCAACATTTCTAAACTAATGAAAAAAGGGGCTAGTATTGAAGATACTCTTATCCATAAGGGAATCCTTAAGACAAACAAGGACAACACAAACACTAATTCATCTAATGACAAGGAAATTATTTTTTCCAAGAATAAGAATGTGACCAATGATAGCATTGTGGATGCATGAAAAATTATTACAACACAACCCCAACTGACTTTGAAAGGTGTGAACCCTATGAATCCATAGCCTCCCAATCAAATGTCACCTCCATAATAGAAAACTGAGACTTCCACATAGGATGGACCTTGAAGACACCCTAGAACCAAAGATATAAAATTCACACCATTGGGGATACCTCTTGAAATTTCACTTCAAAAATTACTCAGTAATAACATCCTGCAGTTACCACTAATCAAAGATGAGCCACTGACTAAAGTTTCTTGGTGGGATGAGAAAAAAATTTGTGATTACCATCACACCAAAGCCCATAAGACTTCATCATGTCTCCAACTAAAGCATGCAATAGAAGACCTCATTGATGATGGTGTAATCACAGTCAATCCATCATTGCTAGCATCAAACTCTAATCACACTATCTTCAAAGATCCTTTGGGAAATCACAACAAAGAGAAACCCTCCAGCTCAAACTCAAACTCACAAGGTAATGTGAATTACACACACACTAGATATGACTACACTATCAACTATTTCAATGAGTTAGATTCCTACATATCCACATTCACCTTAAAGGCTGAAGACTCTTGTTGTGTTGTCACTACACATCATACCAAGATCACTCTACCTAGAGCCCCATCTAGACTTACTACCTCTACTAGAGCTGCACCCCCTAGTAGACCTAATGCACTTAGTCAATCTAATTATAGCCTTGTCAAATAGTTTGGCAAGACCCCTACATAAATATCCATCTTAGACCTACTTCATGTGTCTTCACAACATCAAAAGATCTTGGATCAAGCCCTTAAAGAGTTAGTATTCCTGAATAACATTGATGTTTCCTAGTTCCAAGCCATGGTGGGGAACCTATCTGCATCACAACATATCACATTTTCCCCTCTGAATATTTCTAAAGATATACCCAACCACAATGATCCCCTTTATCTTGAAGTCTTTATACATAAAGCCAAGGTCAAATGTGTCTTGATAGATGGCAGAGAAAGACTAAACATATGTACTCTCAACGTTGTCAAGGGTTTAGGTTACTTTGAAGAAGATATAGATACCTCTCTTAAAATCACAATAAAAGGCCTATGATGATGGTGAGTGCTTCTCTAAGGGCGTCATCATATTACCCATCATAGTTGGTCTAGCCATGGAGAATACATTATTCTAGGTCCTAGAAATAGAAATGAATTGCAACATGATACTAGGCCACCCATGGATCCATGCTATGAAAGTAGTGCCCTCTACATATCACCAATTCTTAAAATTTTCCTATAACAATGTGGAGGTTACTATCCTTAGTGATCCAGATCCCTTCTAGTTCTGTGCTAATCTGAGAGATGCTACTGCATACCAAGTCCCAACAAAAAATGAAGCACAACCCGCAGATTCCTCTAAATATGTGGATGCTAATATACTCCTTAATAAGGCTAAAGAAAAGTTAAAGATTGAAGACAACGGGTGTGGAGAATACTTTATGTCTCAAGTATTCACCATTAGGGAGTCACCACTTTCTCCCCAATCTTATGGTAAATCACAACTATTGCAAGACCAACACTCTAAGATCAGTACACAGAATGCCACTTCTATCAATGAGAATACATCTTTATCTATTGAGAAATCAAAAGTAGAACAAAAACCCACTCTGGTGTCTTCTAAAAAGTATGGACCTATGTTTATTATCATGTAGAAACAAGGCTATGATGGCTACAATGATCTTGGATGTCAAAGACAAGGAATAATTGAACCTAACACTATGAAAGGATGACTTCCTAGTTTGGAGCTTGGATTAAAACCATTACAAATAAGTCCTTTGAGTACTATAATAAAAACTATTAAAACCATTAAAATCATTACAAATTGAAACTTATTTTGTTTTTAAAACATGTATCTTTTATCTATACTTTAAGTTAGTATGCCTTTGATTGTCTTTCTGAACATTATGTTGCTCTTGTTTAGAGTGTTTAGGAGAACTATTTCAATAGTTGAAAAGAATGCATGCTGGATCAATGTGGTTTTCTGTTTACTATTAAACCAAAATCATATTGCTCTAAGTGTGTTGTAGTGTCATTAGTGGAATCATATTCCTCTATAGGGGGGAAAGGGTTCAATGGGACCCATACAGTGAATTCTTTGGTTATAGCATTCATGCAGGCTTCTAGGAGTAAGCCTAATTCTAGGGGGGTGTATGCAGTGCTTGTCCTAGTTTGCATTTTTCTATTGTTGCCGAACTCTTTCTCAGTGAATTTTCTATTAATTAAGCCTAATTAAAAGATTTAATTAATGGTTTAATTTAATGAAAAATTAATATGATATTTTAATATGTAATTTTATTTAATTAATTGAGAAATTAATTAAATAAAAGAATTAATTTGGAAATGGAGGTTATAAATATAAATTTAGAATGTGATAATATTTATTTAATTTAATACTAATATATGTAGAGTAGATTATAAAATAAATGCTAAATAATAATATTATTTAAGTTAATAAATATTTTATCAATTAAGTTTCAAAAATTAAATTAAAAGTGGAAAAGATATTAAAATTATTAAAAGATTCTAGATCACATGATGCATGCATGTGATTAAAATATATTAAGATAAAACAAGCGGATTTAATAAAGTGAGTGCATGAGATTTAAAATTAATAAATTAATTTTAAAAGAGCCAAGTGAATATTAAATAAATTAATGTGTATTATTTTAATATTTATTCAGATAGGAGTATGCGATCTCTAATGAGTTTTCATGTTGACGACACAGGAGTTTGCACTCTAATTATGCATGTGTTGTCTACACCTAGGAGTTAGCACATTATTTGAGCACATGGTGTCTACAACATTCTAGAGACCTCATCATGTTTATCTTCTTATCGTGAAAGATATGTGCTTAGTTTTCATGCTTATCTCCCAGTTCTTTCTAGACACATTCTAGATGCATCTTAGAGGCCTTTATATAGAGGCTCTCCTAGTATGCTTCTACATGCTCATATTCTTCTACAAGCACTTCTAGTCACTCGGGGGTTTTGATTGGTTTGATTCTTGGAGGAATGGTGAATGTTGGAGAAGGAAGGGATTTTCTATGGACTTCTGAGGCATAGCAAATTAGCATCAGTAGCCAAGTGCACTCATGATTTTCGCATATTCCATTTGCACTCTTTCTCTTCCTGTCTTCATCATGTCTGTTATGTGTGTCTACATAATTCTCTATGAATGAATCTTCAATTTTCTAATTTGGGTATGCATATTGTTTCATCTAGTTATGGAAATTAAAAATATTATTGCAATCTTCCCTTAGTAGAATCAAGATTTGGAAATTGTTTCGGGTTTGGGTTCGAATTAAATTAGAATTTTATTATTATGCATTAGTTCTATATGATTTATTAACTAATCTAATTTAATTTAATTTAATTAAAATTAGTTAATAGTAGAAGAAGTGTAATTAATTATTAGTCAATTTAAGTAAATGGATCTTTTAATGAGGGAAAATTAAAAGAAAAGAGATATTAATAAGTGGAATTAAATAATTGAATTATTAATGAGATTGATTTTACCTAAAATCAATGAAGATTATTTTAAATAAATGATTTCCTTGGAGTGTTTTAAGGAATTTGTAAATTAATTATTTAAAAGAAGATAAGTATTATTCTAGAGATTTGAATAATGGGAGATGCTCTTGGAATTAAGGGAGTTTCATTTAATTATAAGTAACATTGATTTTAATAAAATAATGCAATAATTTTATTAAAAGTCAATAAGAATTAGTTTAATGATTTAAATAAGTAAATAATTATCTTTTGACTATTTTAGATAATTTTTTAAAATAATGGAGGGATAATTTATGTTTTATTCAAAAAGATAAATGGGTTGACTTGGAGATTAAATGAAAAATCTTATACGCTTGAAATATACTTGAAATAAAATCTAAAAACCTCATGTTTGGCTTAACCATGTGATTGCAAAAGAAAACTAAAGCATGTGTTTGTATCTTGTTCCTCTATGATGTTTGTTATTTGAATATCAAGATGGGTTTAATTGTTGGGGTGAACGAAGAATACTTTTACCTAGAATATACTTTGAAATGAAAATTGAAACCTCTTACTTGGCATAACCACGTATTTGTATCTTGATTATCTTTAGAAATTGAATGGGGTAATTTTGTAATTGAATATCGAGGAAGATGTACCTCTTTAAATTTGAAAGCTCACACTGAAGTGAAAATTGGAACTTTACTGTAAATTGACATTGTGTGTTCAGAGCTAAACCCAAACATGAAACTTACATTGTTGTATGTATATTGTTTGTGTTTTGGGGTTTTGGGGTTTTTCCTAGCTTTGACTAGTCTTAGGTTGTTACCAAAAGCTCGGGGGTTATGTGTTTGCAATGTCATGTTGATGTTGATCTCAATCTTTTTAAAACCCAACCATGGTAATGTGATGGTGTGCTCTATGAGATGTTTGTATTTACTGATTGTTATTGCTTTCTAGTCTTCTTGTGTGAAGCTAAGGTGTATGTATTTGAGATACTTGACTTAACCATTTCTGAGTCATCGATCAGTGTGCTTGGATTACTTTCCAGTTGCCATGATGGGACTAAAGTGTTGATTTATTCTTGATGTTTTCATGTTATGACATGTTTTGACTCAACCATTTTGGAATCTTTGATCAATATTATTTTCTTTGAGATGCCTTTTGGTTGCTTGTTGAGAACCAATGGATGTTGTGATTTATCATTGATATGGATATTGAGATCTATTTTGGAATAATATACAGTTGCTTGATGAGGACCTATGGATATTGTGATTATCATTGATACCTTCAGTTGCTAATAGAGAACTATTGTGGTCATTATTATCAATGGATTCTTTTCAGTTGCTCATGGAGATTTGATGTTCTTATTGTGGATTATCTTTTGGTATTTTTCCAGTCACTTGTATAGGATTGAGGTGATTTTGTGATTTATGATTCCATGACCCTAGGGTAGGCTATCTACTTGTAGTGTCAGGAAGTGGTTTGCAATGGGGGTCGGGGCCCTAAGTGGGTACCGGGGTAACTCATTGTAAGTTATTTAATAAGATAAAATATTTACACTAAGTGGGGATTAAAATGAACCTAATAAGATAATTGTATGTTCTCACCGATGCCTCAAGTGCTAGTACAGACTAGGATGGGAGCAAAGAGAACGCTTGGTTGTGACCTTGCATTCTGTAGTATGCTTGGTCAGTACAAGAGGATACTAGTGGCCACATAGGGATCACTAGGGCACTAGGGTCTATTGAGAGACTACCAGGGTAACTCTAGTGTGATTTGTGTGATGACACTTTCTCGCTTACATAGTGGGTTTCCTACATGTCTTTGTTGTGCCTCTAGGAGTAGATGTCGATCTATGCATTGGAACCTTTGAGTTAGCATACTTTTAGGATTCCTAGACTTAGATAGTACTTTTGTTATGTGATTTGATATCATGTTTGGGACTTGAGACTATCTCCTCAGTGTGGTGGGAGTGGACCATTTAGGTTCCACATGGTCGGGTGGTAGTGCTTTTTCACTCTTACCATTTGAGATCTGTCTGAGACACCATGGCTAATGCATTCTTTGTTGGCATCTATCTTCATTCTGTTCCTGGATTATGATGGTGGACATGTATCTTTATATTGATGATTAGCATATGATAGATGTTGTTATTTACTTATCTTATGTTTTTTAATTTGCATGTTTGATTTCTTTCTGCATATGATGTAGTATGTTTTAGGAGTGACATTCCTACTATGTTAATACTGATGATCTCTTTAGTGATTTGGGATGTTACGCATGGAGAGATGGCTAGGGCCCACAATGGTCTAATGATGTTATTTACGGTTGGGAGGAACTATGCATTTAGATAATTATGTGTTGTGTTTATGATTTATGGCTATCTTTTATGATGGATGTTTATATCTTCTATGATGATGTATCATGTATGGAATTTGGTTTCATTCACTTTAATACACTTGCATCATGGATTAGAATAGGATGATGTACTTCATTTTCACACATGTATATTCTTTTAAGCCCTTCGTACCCTGTGTCATGTATAGTGGATGATTGAGCATTCCAAATTTAATTGCCAAAAGGCATTCGAAACAAATGTGTAATATGGACATTGGACTTTCTATTTATTCTTTTATGTGGATGTGGTAGTGGTTAGACTTAGTATTAATATTAATTAATTTAAATGTGACTCAATATCTTGGTATCCTTAAGCAATGTAACCTATTATGTATTCTTATAGTTGATTGTATACTTCCACTACTATGTGTTTGATATGAATGGTTTATCTTTATTGTTTTTTTTTAAAAAATTGTTTGGAAAACTTATTAAAATTTTAGGTTAATTCTTTTGGATCCCTTGGCAAGGCATTACACAATACCTACATGTAAGACTATGAATCTTTTGAATGATGAAAAGGCATATGAGGATACCCCATCTAAAACCAATAGTCCTCTAGCTTCTGAGCATGACCCCAATTATACCACTAAATCTAATGCCCATATTTATACCTTCAACTAAAGCCCATTCAACACTAATGATGACATCCCCTCAAGTTATCCTGAACTATTGGATTGGAACCAACATGGACCACTAATTTTTTATCAATTCGAAAATGATGATGCTCTCGCAACAGACTTTGAGATCTATGAAGGCATTAAAATTGGTGATCATAAAAAATCAATTTCTCCTAAAGTGAACATATTGGCATATTTTGGGGAGCCAAGTCCACCTTCTGGTTGCAAAGCAAAAAGAGAGAAAAATGACAAAAGTAGGTCTCTTGGTGAAAATCGAAAGGTGCCATTAGACCATGAAAAATCAAAATCTAAGCAACACCCAAGGATACAAGATAAACAAGAGGATGCCATGAATATCAATGTTCTAGTGTTCAACATGCCACAAAGTGTTTTTGAGCACTCTCGATCACCCTTCATATGGGATGATGTTGGTCTCAATCCTCCCAAATGTTGGTCTCAATCCTCCCAATCCTTCTTTATATCCAATTTTTTATCCCCCAATCTTATTACCTAACTTGTCAAACAACCAAAATATAGCCTCTATCCAACAAGCCTTTGAGTACATCATCACTAGTGACTTCCCATACAACATATCCATTGACCCATTTATCCTCAGATTCCTTGATTCACAAGAGGCAAAAACTACCTTACATATGGTACACAATGGTATATCTCAAGGCCTTTCCAGTGGTTTGATCTTAGCTACAGACTTGGATTGAATCCTACATAGTTATGGTTAATTGTGGGTCCTAAGATTATCAGATAGCAGCACCAACAACAGATTTCTTCTCAACATTTTTCAATAGCATTCGTGATTCTATCTAAAAGTCTTGAAAAAATATCAAAAAAAAGAAGAAAAAATTCCTTTAAAAAAATCAAAAAATAGCAAAAGGTCATGAAAAAAGAAAACAAAAAAGTGAAATAAGTCATGAAAAAATGGATGCATTGATGAAAACCTAGCAAACAAGTGTCTTAGCACAAAAAATTGAGTCAAGAGAAAATTTTTTTCCAAAAGTGAAAACTTGGCAAATAGGTGCTTTAGGCAATTACCATGGTGAAAACTTGGCAAACAGGCATCATGTGTAATAAGTTATTGCTCCTCCATCTCTCAAGATTCCATCTTCTTCTTTTTTTCTTTTGTCATTCCCTGATCATATCCTTTGTATTGCAAGACATCACTAGTCCCTTGTCATGGCCCACGAACTGGTTAATGTCCATTGTTATCTTACCTAAAGCATCACCAGTCTGTACATACTTTGTCATTGTCCTTTGTACATAGTTTGCATCTTGTCTGAGGGCACTTTTTATCCATTGGATCTATCATATAATGGATTAGAGCTAACACTTGTATATGCTTTCAAAATCTTAAAATAATCCTAAAAATTCAAATAAAATCCTTTAAAAATCCTTAAAATTCAAATATGATCTTCAAAAAAAATTTGAAAACCATAAAATGTCCTAAACAAATCACTAAAAATCATAAAATGTCCTGAAATAATCACTAAAAATCATAAAATGTCCTAAAAAAATTCAACAAAATCCATAAAATGTTCTAAAAAAAGCACTAAAAATCATATAATGTCTTGAAAAAAAATCACTAAAAATCATAAAGCGTCTTGAAATAATCCTAAAAATTGCAAAATGTCCTAAAGAAACCAGTCACACAAAACAATCAAATATCCTCAAAAACCCTAAAAATCACGAAACCCATCAAAAATTTGTAGTAAATCTTGTCAATAGTCACTGTGGATAATCAACCCTTTTGTGTGAACATTTTCACTTTCACAAACTGAAACTCAAAACACTACACTTTAATGACAATCACACTATCTGAGCAATGTGAACCAATAGTCAATCCAACATGTCACTATGAACCTATCAACTGAATCAACAATCAGAACTATCAGATGATCAACCTATCAAACACTATCTAAAGACTTCAAACACTTAAAATAAAGTAATAATGGACAATAATAGCTATTGGCTCACATTGTTTAGTGAGTGATTTATCTTTTCTCTACTTTTTCTTCGATCATGTTCCTATGCCACTTGATGATATAAATTAATCTATGAGAGTGACCAGGACGGTTCATGGTCAACTTTTTATTTTATGTCTATTACAATGTACCTTTAAAAGTCAAGGGCATGTATATATGCCTTAGGACAAGGTCATTTTGTGTTTACATCATGCTTGTTTATGAAAAAGGTTTGCATTTTGCACTCTAGCCCATTATGCCATGATGCGTTGCATTCCATTTGCCATATCAAAATTAAGCTCCATTTGACATGTAGTGCACTTTACAGAAGCAAAAGCCTTCCCATCGTACTAATAATTCCTCATCTCATCTACTCCATCTTCTATGTCTTCTTCATCCGCTACCTTGCATCTCATTATTGACAAATTGACCTATCATATGCATATCTCAGTCAATTTCTTGAGGGGGCACCCATATATATCATTCCTACTAGGGCATGTTGTTATGGCCTTCTCATCATTATTCTTTGACACAATTCTCTAAATTACATTGTATCAAAGAGGGACAAAATGTAGACACTAAAAAATGGTTCGCACCTATGATTTCATCAAAATGAAGCTCCACTTGACATATAGTGCACTTTTTGAAAGTGAAAATTATTTGCCTCATTTTAACTGGTCCTAATCTCATCTCTTAGGTCTTCTATCATTCATCACAATGATCATGTATTTTGATACACCAAATCATCTTCATCTTGCATTCCTACATTCCTACATCATCCTACACTATTTGTCAACCTTCTAGGGCTTTCCACCTAGTCCAGCCTTGGTATGACCTTTGTTTGAAATTTTTTGACCACCTATGACCATGTTTTAATGATTTTGCTCATGTTCTAACCTTTTTCCACCATTTGGGAGACTCACACAAAGTTTCAGGTCATTATGAGTCCAATCAAGTTTTTTTTGGCCCCTGGAGCCTTCTAGGGTGCAATATGCACTTTTAGAGTGCACTTGGGCTTCCCAAGTGCACCATGGGAACACTTGGTATTGTCATAGTGTAGTTGGGCTTACCAAGTGTACATTGGGCATGCTTGGGTGCATTTTGGGCACACTTGGGGTAGTAAGGTGCCCAAAACTACTTCCATAACACCTATGTTGCACTTCGGAGCCCATAACTTTTGTGTTTTGACTTTGATTTATGAACCATTAGTTGCATTGGATTTGTATCTTTGTTGTAAACAAATTGAGCTATAATTTTAATTATTTGGTCACTGTCTTGAGTGGTAACCATTGAAAATACTCTCAAGCCCCTAAATTGACATCACTTTTCATACTAATTCATCCCATTTTCTCATTCCACTAACTCTGATCTTTTGGCCAACCTGATTGTATCTCAATAGTTTCTATCATCATATCCTCTTTCACATCAGTTGCACAACATTTTGGAACCATTTCAACATTATTTTGAAACCATTTCAAATCAGCTCAGATTCACCCCAAATCAACTTGAAATCACCTGAAATCAGTCTTAATCAACCCAAATCATATCAAACATCCAAAATCAATCATCATCTATCCAATCCTAGGCATTGTTGTGGCTTTTAGTGCCTTGGAAATCTATCAATCTAACCTTAGTACTATCATAGCTCTCAGTGCTAGGTCAAACTATCATTCACATCATCCAATCTTTGACATCATTGAGTCTTTCAATGTTGGATCATGACATCATCAATGAATTTAATGATATTGACTACATCTATTGATATTATTATGATCAACCTTATCAGTCAATCTCGATCCTATAGCATTTATAATGTCAATTAAATATTAGATATCTTTAATTCATGTCATTTGTCCTTGGCATGTTATCAATTTTGCTCAATCAATCAATTTGATGATGGCTTTGGTCTATCCATCATCATCCTAGTCATTCTCCATTGTCAGTAAATTTCATCAAAGGATACTGTCACACTTATTTAATCAATTTGGCCAATCATCTACTAATTTTCTCTATAGAATTAAATAACCCATAATTTAATCCTATCATTCTTATTAATTATTCTTCCCAATTAACATTGTCAATTAATTAATTGATTCATCATTTGCAAACCATGGAAATTCTTAATTTCCTAAGTCATATTTTCCACCATTAATTCCATTTTCACTCATTTCTATTTGTGTGGGATAATGGATTTTCAATTCAAATATTCCACAAAATATTATCATCAATTCTAGGCTTTAAGTGGGTTTGAGGTGCCATATGACACGTCATAGATTCTCTTCCATCTTTAGCCAAGATTGACTTCCAAGCATCATACAATCCTTGGCATCTTGTGTCATATGCATCATGGATTCTCCAAGGAATCTCTTGCCATGTCGCATATCCAAGGTGATTATTCCAATGCTCTCATCCTCCATGTTGATTATAAAATGAGAATTCTTTCTCTTATTTCTGGTCTATAATTCTTAAGCCTTTTCAAGTCCCTAGCTCTTTAGTATTTGTCCATTCCATCTCTCAAGATTAAATAGCATCTTCTAGTATTCTCATAGAATTATCCCTATCATAGGCTTTTTCTTCAACATTGTGTGCACTATATGCAATTTGTTTTCTTTGTTTGATTCATTTGGCTTTCATGGTATACTAGAGGGTGTCAATGTATTATTATTGAGTTTGTGGTTTTCTCATAGTATGTTAGATATTAGCCCATTTTTTTGGTCCTATAGCTACAACTGAATCAAAATGATCTAGATAGAACTATTATTCAACATGATAATGGATTTACAATGATTAATACAAGGTCATTTGAGATAGTTGGAGATGAGCCATATATTCTTCCAAGCCAATGTGAGCAAGTGTTTTACTCAAAGGCTCCACATAAATAGGGTTACTAATTTTTTGTTAGACATAAACCACGAGAAAGATTGATAAAGTATAATGTTATGGAAGAAGAAGATGTTGAAGATGATGAAAAGGAAGGTGATGAAGATCAAGATGATGGTGATGATGACAAAAATGTTGGTGATAATGATGATGGTGATGGTGATGATGATGATGATGATGATGATGATGATAGTGGTGGTGGTGGTGGTGGTGATGATGATGAGATATATGAAGAAGATGATCAATGACATGATTGAAATGTACAAGGTATGTGATCAATGACTTCTACTAAGATTTGATCATTAAGTACAACATATATCCAAATTTTTTGAGATATACATGACTCATTATATGCTCTGATTATTAATTACAACATGCACCAAAATTTTTTTTCAAAACCATATATGCAGATATAAACATTAAGTATAACATGTCCAAATTTTTTAAGATATACATGACTCCTAGAAAGCTATGATCATTTCACATGCAGGTGTCTTGGAATAAATTCAGTGAAATGTTCATGTTTTCTTCTAAGTTATTTCTAGCTAACTTAAGATAAATGATTAACATATGCAATAAATTTAACTACTTTAGTGAGAATCATGCATAGTGACATGGATCAACAGGTATAAGTCAATAAATAGACATAATTTTCTTATATTCTTCTTTTTTAAATAGATAAAGAAGAACCATATAGAAATGTAATTATATAATCACTTTCAACTTAGAACAATTTATATCTCTCACATATAGACAAAGAAGAACCATATTCATGGGTCACAACTTGATTATTTTATGTATATTATTTAATTATTATCAAAATTCTCTAGTAGTTGAAGTGGGGACAAGACAATATCTCATTTGATGGATTGCAGGGACCCCCAAATAGGTACTTGTTAGAGCTATCTACATTGAATGAGGAAAATGAGGGAATAGTAGATGAAATTTCTACATGTACTAGGCTAAAATGGGGAGATCAACTAGAGGTCAAAAGATTAGAAAAAAATCCAATAAATGCATGAAATTTTTCCTTGCTAAAGGGGGGTCATGTTCTTATGATGATGAGAGAAAAGGTGACATCAAGGTGCCCTTTCGCTACACATATTGAAAATTTTTAAGGAGAAGAAAATTTTGGAAAAAGCTGCAAAATTTTTGAACACTGTGAGGGAATCCTATAAAAGGAGTCTCATCCACAATCCAAAGTATGAGCATCATCCCTTTATTTCAGTGAGGGATTGGAATGACTTCATTTTGGATGCAAAGGGAAAAAATGGATGTTAAAAGAGGAGTTACACCTATAATTGAGAGAAGAAGATATGCAATAGTATTAACTACTAGTACAATGTAATAATGTATTGATTAGGCATCTTTATATCTATATCATCTAACATATTTCAAACTTTTCATAGGTTGTTGCAAGAAATGTCAAAGGCAACAAAGGCCAGGCTACAAAAGATTGGGCAGCAAAAACTTGGCTCTAGTAGATATTTAGAAATTAAAGCATGAATTGTAAGTAGGAGTTAATAAGTTCCTTTAAAAAATATTTTTAAAAAGGAAATAATTTTGTTTAATCAAAAAATTTAGGGCTGAAAATTTAATTTAGAGGCCATGAGAGAACACAAAAAAATTGCCTTCAAGGAAGGCTATCAAGTTGTGGTTGAACGCCTGTGCAAAGATTTCAATGGCCCAACCCAAGAGCCCCCTACATCATTTGAATTGGTAAATATGAAAAGAAATATATATTATAAATTTAATACTTGAGCAATAATCTATTTGATAATAATGTGTGTATGACATTGCAATGTAGCCTCCTAATTATAACATAGATCCTATGTTGCATGATGAAGCCCCTGATGTGCATTGTAGTGTCAATGGAGGTGTTAATTTTATATTTAAAAATAATTATGTAATTATTAATACAATTTAACATCTTAAATTGAACTTGGTGTAACCTATTTTGTGTATATTTTAGAGGATACAAAATGTCATGCTAAACAAGTGCCGAAGGATGTTCATACTGATCACCATGTAGATCATGTGGCACATTTAGGTAAAGAAAATCTATGTTTTGTTCATTTAAATAATTTTTTTGATTTATAGTTCTTCTTCTTAATTAAATACATGTAATTCACTAATATAAATGGTTTGAATTTAACTCATGATGCAGTTGTTTTTGCAACAGACTCCTCTTTGGCACAATGACCACTTGTTCCTGAATAGATGAGGAGGAGACATATGTTGGCATTAGACCCAATAGAGGAATGGAATGATGAGTACATCGATATTTCTCTTACAAGATTCTTAAAGAAAAAAACATTAAGAAGCCCAAAAGGAAATGATGTTAATGAATTTTATGTGTTAATAAATTATTCATAAATGTTGTGTGTTAATGAATTTTATGTTTTAATGAATGTTATCATGTGATTATAATGATTGAATTTTATATTTCAAAAATGGTTGAACAAATGTTATTAGATGTTGGGGGGGGGGGGGGTGGCAGAGGGGGTGACAAATGAGCTTCCACCTTCACATGGTTGGCCTTGTTTAGTAGAGAATATTAAACTATTCTCGAAACCAAGTGAAGCTCAAACTAAACTAAATAGAAATCAAAATTTTAAGGCTAGTTATCCATGGAAAATATCTAGCACCAAAATCTATAACACATGAGAAATGGCTTACTTGTCCAAAATGGGATAGGTGATAGTTACTCTAGCAAAAAGAATAGCTAGTCACAACATTGTTTGGAATATGGTTGGTGTCTAGTTTTGGATATCTCAAGACTTGCTCTGTCCTCCTCCAAGTGTTGAACGTAGTGTTCTAATGATTGAAAGCCATGATTTTGAAGAATATCAGGTACAGTTCCTTTTATGATGCATAGTTTTAATCTCTTCTATTATATCTATGGTATTAAAATTTTCTTATTCATCTACTTCAAGATAGTCTTGGCATCACAATCATATGTTTTGAATTAATTTTTCCAAATAACAATTATTTTAGTTCTTTCTATTGATCCATTCTTGTAGATTGTTATTGTAGTCTCACTATAGTAGGCCCTTATTCTTTCCCTACAAAAGTAACATTTATAGATTACAAATAATAATGACTTTTTTTTTTGTTTTTCTCTATACATCTATATTTCAACATTCCTAAAACATGAGATCCTTGTAACATGTAGGTTAATAGGGGTAGTGCCTTGTATATCCATCTTGAACTAGTTACATATCTAGATGTTGCATCTTACTAATTCTCCTACAACTTAAATATTTAAATCTAGATATAAAAGAGTGTCCCTTTTGATGATATGAAGATATTTTTCTTGAGATAAGTTTTGAAAGTGCCATTTCAAATTTTATGTAGGAGCCTCCAATATTTAGAAAAAATACTTATTTCACTACTAACTAGTCTGGGTAAGCCATATCTTCAATCATCAATTTTTTATATTCCTAATTAAATTAAATATATGTATTCAACTTTAGATTTTTCTTAATTATCTGATTTATTATTATTATTAATATGATTCACATTAAAGAAATGGTACAATAATTTAAGTGATATTTTCATCCAAGATTGGGCAAAAAACTAATTTTAGGTTTCAAAGAAAGATCCAAATCACCATTGTTTCATTAGCACAAAATATTAAGTTACCTTTTCTATGTTTACATTGTATTTTTTGAACATGGCTATAATTTGTAATTAGCTTTTCAAAAAAATGATTCATGTTCTTTCAAATCTATCAAAAACCATCATTCTCTTATCACTTGGGTTTTCTTAGTTAAAAGTTTAAGCTAACTAGCAACTCTAGTATGATGTAACTCACAAAATATGGTGCACAAAAATATAACTCACCTAATATGCACTCCTCATAATAAATGGTAGAGTGTGAATGCATGTTATCAATAATAAATGGAAGCTTCAGGAAGGAGTGATAAATTTTTAATGTTGGTTGGATATTTCCTTGTAACTATCATTACTAAGTCATGGAGTTGTCGAAATGAGGTATTATTAGTTTCTAGATGAGGTTTCACTTGGCATAGAAGCAATATTATTTATTTAAAAACATAAGGAGATCACCATCCTCTAATGGAACTTCAAAATCTTGAAGCTCATAGAAAACCTAGAAAGTGTCTAGAGCTACTAATTCAAATGTGTTTTTTTTCTATATAACCATTTCTAATTATATTGTTATGGATCCATTTTCATGAGACCCTTTAATCCTTAATTTTTTGTATACTATGAATAGTATAACAAACTAAATGTACATATATCTAGACTATCACTCCATGATAATGACTTCTAATTCAATAATTATTTAAGCTATCGAGAGTGACTTATTAATGGTAATATCTTCACCTTTTTGGTTGTCACTAGAATTCTTAAGTTGTTTGTTGATTTTGATTCTCTAACTATCAAGTGTCATTGTTGAATGCTGGACCAACAATCCCCTTTAGTAGGCATTATTTCTTACTTTTATCAATGCAAGAATGGTTGAATGGAGATTGTGATAGATGCAAGGAATATGGTTATGTATTCTAATCATTCTTTTTTCTACCAGCATATCATGATGTGAAATTTGTAGTACTTGAGCCTAGACATGCCATGTTCTCTACAAGGTTCTTTTGTTCCCAAATATTCCTAAAAATCATTACAAGGAAGCTAATAGAAAATTTTAAGTTTTTAAATAATGAAGGCTTATGTAATAACTGAGAAGAAGGAAGCCCTAACAACTTCTTGTCAAGATAGAAATTAGAAAGAAGTGCCAAGAAATGTATTTAACTCTAGTACATCTAACTATGATATCAATAATAGTGATGAATTTAGATCAATGGCAAAAAATCATCAACAAGAGTCTCAAAAAATTAATCCCTAGATGATTCATATTACTAGAAAACCTATGACATTTGATACTAGTGCGAACATGATTCCATTGGGAAGTGGCTCAAAACTTCAAAATACAAAGTCACTCTAGGTAAAGAAACGTCATTAGGTCCCAAGAACAAAAAACAAAGGCCTTCATTGCCAATAATGAGTATACAAATAATATCTAGAGCATAAGTTATGAACTAGGAAAAATGGTAGAGAAAATATTGAAATACATAAATTCAAATCATCATTCCCTTTAGCCCCTAGAAAATAAAATATGCAATATTAATTGCAAAGTATGCAATAGAATAAAATAAAGGGGAAAATCATTTTCTCAACCCCAAAATAGAGTAGCACCCATTTTGAAGTAGAAGGATGAATATTTAATTAAATGCAAAAATAGATTCAAGAGACTTTTGAAATTTCATAGGAAAGAGGGAGGAATATTTCACATAAATGAACCCAACTAACTAAAATAGATCACAATGCCCAAAAATGGGTAGGCTTTCACATCCCACCCAAAATACCATGGAATATACCAACAACTACAATAGATTAGACAATGACATGTCTTATTAATTAGAACAAGTAGAATACTTATTCAAACCAAAACTTTCCAACTAGTTGTGGTTTTATATATATATATATATATATATATATATATATATATATATATATATATATGGATAGCTTATTCCTCAAGAAAATATTAAATATTAGTTTCTTCTGCTCATTCATTACAAAGATCAAAGCCACAAATCAAGAGAGCTTAATTGAATCCAAAAATGCTCTTGGTTTGAATGTATTGGTGCTCATGAGATAAATGAAGTCTGAGAAGTTTGTTTCCTTGTAAAGTGGGGGTTGATGTTCATGCAATGGAAATGATTACAGGTAGAAGCAGGTACAAAAGTAGAGTATCCATATTGGTTGGCTTAGGATCTATGCCTTAGATATGTAGATTCTATCAACATCCCAACCTTCTTCAACCAAGGGTGTCATGTTCTTTCAAAAATTATGATTCATAAATTATATTCATAAATTTCACACTACTATTTTGTAAATTTATTATAGTTATCTTGAACTTCTAGATTCAAACTAGGTAGTTGATTTTCTTGTTGTTTTCCACTTTATTATAAATTTTTTTATAATTGATGTTCCACATTAATGATTTGAGGTTCTATAGAATTATTTCCTTGCAATACACTCGAAGATATAGGGTGTGTCTAAAATGAACATTACCAAGACCTTTTGGTAATCTATGAAACCTATTAAGTTAGACCAAATTCAAATTTACCAAAATCCAATTTTGTTGTTTTCCTTCAAGCACTAAAAATCTATTTAACTTATTTCATGGTTTGCATCTTAATTTACATTTTTTAGAATATAAAAGAGTATAAATTGTGAATATTTATACCTCACAACTTTTAGGATTTTCCTAATGATTTTCTAAAGGACACTGAAATCTTAAGATAAGGTCTATGATATTTAGGATGCTAGAAAATTCTATTTAGTTATCTCCAACCCATGGCATTGCCTAAGAGATAATGCTCACATGAAAATTATAAATGCTGAAACATGATGGCAACCTCTTTACAATAAACAATTTATGATATGATTGATCACTGGACCAATAATAAAAATTATTTCTAGTGGTCAATTATGCACAAAGAATGTATTTACACCAAAAATGATAAAAGTTTATCAGCTTAAGGGCTTCTCATGATCCAAATCAAAGATTTATGCTTGGGTTACTTGAAGCATATGCCTTAGAAATCATATAAATTATGATTGTGTGCCACATGGACAAAACTTGAGTATTTACTTTTGTAGTGAGCTAGTTTTAGTAAACATGCTTGTTAGTTATATTTTTTCAAGGATAAGAATAGTGCAGATGAAATATAGTTTCTACTCTTTAATATTGTTATCTACAATAGAGACTCTCATTATATCAATAACAAATAACTAATAGATACCCTTCTAGGCTAGCATGATAAGATTAACCGAATCAAGAAAAATATATTGTGTTAAAATGGGTCTCCAAGTGTCACAAGAGCCAATTTTTGGTTGGGGGAAAGCAGTGTTATCAATGAGTTCTGGAGTAGGGCTAATGTTCATCAAGCTTCTCTAGACTCATATAATACCTTCCTTGATAGAATTATTCAACACAACAATCTATGAATGGAAACACTCAAGAAATATACATGATAGAGAGTCTATGGGTAATATCATTACAAAATTAACTTGCAATCACACATGCAAATTTAGATTCTAGACTCGATGTATTGAATCAAAGAACTCATGAGCACAATTGTACATATTTTAATCGATAATATATATATATATATATATATATATATATATAATTTTTATTTTTTATTTTAAAAAAAACAAAATTGGATGTCACAATTTTGATGCAAAGGGGCATAACATTTTGACAAGGATGTTATATGAGTGATGTAAGATTTGACTAATATTTGTTTCAATTTTGACAAAAAGGAGCATAGCATTTTAATGAGGATGTTATACATGCGATGTGAGTTTTGACTTGTATTCATCACAATGTCCACGAAAAGGAGCATAGCATTTCGCTGATGATGCTATACATGTGATATGAGTTTTGACTAGTATTCATCACAATTTTGATGAAAAGGAGCAGAGCATTTTGACGAGGGTGTTATATGTCTGATGCACGTGTTGACTAGTATTTGTTGCAATCTTGAAAACCATTAGTGACATAGGTGGAAAGTGTAGTACATAATGCTTGCGAAGTTGAGGCGAATATCCTAACAATAGTTTCATTGATATATCTACCATAGTAATGTCACAATCTCAACAAACATTTTGGGTTTTGTAACATTGACAAAAAAGGATTGACAACAGTGTTCATCATTTTGTCGACATAGTGGTGTCAAAATTGTGACAAATCCTCATCAAAAATTAGGTCTGAATTTACTAGTGATTAAAGAAATAATTTAACCATTTAATCAATTATACCTATATAATCCATTTACATCACTCATGTTTGCACAAAGCATAATGAAACAAAAATGAAGTAAATCATCATAGCCTAAATCCACATAAAACCAAATTAGAGATATGTCCAAATACTAGATAACCAGCTATCATCATAGACCTACTATCATCTCAAAATGGCATCAACATGAAAATATGATAAACTAAACAACATAGTAGTAAAGCATCTATGGTACTAAAATCAATCTGACCCTCAAGTCATCTCAAAGTACAAAATAATAAGAGTATCAAGCATCTCATGAATCAAAATATAACAAGGTACATATTACAAACACAAGAGGCACTACAAAGGACCCCTCCTCAAAATGGAATAGTTGAAAGGAGAAATAGATCAATCATGGACTATTCTAGAATATTGATGATGGAGAAAAATATGTCATGAAAATATTGGAGAGAAGTTGTATGTACAATAGTTTATAGTTTGAACTGAGTGCAAGTCAAGAAAGGTACAAGTGTTATACCTTTTGAATTATGGTATGCATATGCACCTAATGTAAAATATTTTAAAGTTTTTGGAAGAAAATTCTATATACTTAACCATAATAGAAATGGTAAACTTGATGCTAATTAAAATTGATGAAGACATATTATTAGGTTATTCCACTAAGAGAAAATCTTATAAGTGTTTGACCTCTAACACTTAAAAAGTTGTAGAAAGTGTGAATGTAAAAGTTGATGAATATTCATAAAAGAATGAAGTTGAATGAAAGAAATAACCTAAAGACTATAGTACATTCATATATGTGAATGATGGTGCTCCTAGCACCCCACCTAAGAAAGAGAAAAAAGCTACAAATCAACATCAAAATGGGAATGTCAAGTTGCAACAACCAGTTGTCAACTATTAGACAGTGGGTCTGAGTAACATCAAAATGATGCTAAGTCATTAATAGAGGGAGCCAAAAATTAGGAAGAAAATTTTGAGCAAAGAATAACATGAACCTTAACCTAAACAAGAGAGATAAAATGAGCATGAAATCATTTTTCAAGATGAAATTGTTGAAGAAGAGATAAGGAAAGAACCTATATTAGCAAACTATATTAGAAGATGTCATGCACCTGAGTAAATAATTAGAGATAAAAATAATTTGTTATGACAAGGAAGAGACTCAGTGGTGAGTCATGTTTACTTTGTGAGTTTGAGCCCAAATATGTAAAAGAGGCTTTAGATAATGAGGACTATATATAAGAAATGAATGAATAAACTGACTAGATAGAAAAAGAAAAAAAAATGGACACTAGTACATAGACCTAAGGATAACAATTTTATTGGAACAAAGTGGGTATTTAGGAACAAGCTAAATAAAAAAGGTGAAGTCACAAGAAAGAAGGATAGACTAGTATCAAAGGATATGCACAAGAAGAAGGAAATGACTATGGGGGAAAAAATTCCTTGTTGCAAGGCAAAGAGTTAGAACACTACTTGCATATTCTACTTATAAAAGATTTAAGGTATATCAGATGGATGTCAACTCTACATTTCTCAATGGAATACTTGAAGAAGAAATCTACACTGAGTAGCCTAGAGGGTATTTTAACCCTAGCAAGAAGAATATGGTCTGAAAGTTGCACAAGGCACTATATGGTTTAAAACAATCCCATAGAGCATGGTATGAAGGATTGTACAATTATTTGATGAAGATTGGTTTTGCAAGAACTAATGATAATAAAAATTTATACTTGAAGACTGGTTAAAATAATGAGGTGTTTCTATATAAAATATTTTTTGATGATATTATTATACATGGTATATTCACGTATTCATGAGACTTTAATGCAAAGTGAAGATAAATTGACAATGGACTAGACTAAACCCAAGAAATTATTCTCAAAATATAAACTCTATGAGCATCCCATGTTTCCCTAACTACAACCACTAAGAAATCTTTGATACCAGCATCTCAATGATTGTTATAGAATGGGAGTATGCTTAAAATTTAGATCTACAAGCATGCATGCAAGATTTATGACTATAATGTAGATTATATGTGGATAACAACTCTTAGAATGCTATCAAAATGGGCATGAAATGAGCTAAACATGTAATAAGTGATACTAAATAACATGAAAATAATTCTAAAATGCTATGAACTATCTATAATAACAATGCTAAAAGTTGATAACTCAAAATGTTCCTATAGTGCACATTTTATAGGATTTTGGAAGGCGTTGGGTAAAGAATTACGATTTTCACCTCTAACTTGTGGATGGAGGTGTAATTGAAAATATCTCATAAGAGACTAGAGGGAAGAGTCCAAAAGACTTGGCTTTGAGGATAAAAGATGATTTTTTCAATTATTTTTAATGTACAGGGGTAATTTTCACTTTTGTGAGGATGAATGACTTTATTGATTTAATAAATATTCTATATATTTTCAAAAGTTTTTCTTTTTCTTTCTCCCTTTTTGAATTTCATTTTATGATTTTGAATTGTTTTTCTCCTCTTTTTTTCAAAATTTTTTTAGGTCTTTTTTATTTGATAGATGACTAATGACCTGATGTGATCCTTGGTTTGAAAGTCTGTTGTGTTCCTCTGATTTGCTCCTTAATTTGTGCTGATTGATTGAAATTGTGTAGTTTAGGTCTTTTCTAATTTTTTAGTGTCTACAATTATATTTGGAGGAAAGGAAGTATTATGAGAATAATTTTTTGATGAGGTAAAGAAGGAATTTGAAATAGTTATGTTTGGTGAGATCAAATTCTTTGTTGGGTTGTAAGTATATCAAATGAAGGAAAGTATCTTCATTACTCAATCCAAATACATCAAGGAGATACTGAAAACATTTTGAATGGAAGATTTAATACCAATTCCACTCGACATAAGTTATCTAAGAATGATGATTCTATTAATGTAAACTAGACATTGTATAGATCAATAATTTCACAATATGTTTTTCACAACAAACCTGATATTGCATTAGGATTTGGTATAGTTTCAAGATTTGTTGCAAGTCCTATGTAGAATCACATAATGGAAGTGAAAACAATATTGAGATATCCAAAAGGAATAGAAGACTATGGAGGATATTACAAGAAAAATGATAAGTTTGAACTAAAGTTGTTGACTAATTCAAATAAGGTAGGAAATATTGATGATAGAAAAAGAAAAGTGGTGGAGCATTTTTTCTAGAAAAGAAACTAGTTTCATGGACAAGTAAGAAACAAAATTGTATTTCTCAATAAATAATTAAAGTAAGTATGTGGCAATAGTAATAAATTGTTCAAATATCATATGGATCAAGAAATTGTTAAAAGGTGTGAAGGAAGAGATTACTAATCCAGTTGTTATTTATTATGATAAAATTGGTGCAATAAACATATCAAAGAATCTTGTAATGCACACAAAGACTAAGCATGTTGCTATTAAGCATCATTACTTGAGAGAGCTAGTTCAAGACAAAGAAGTGAAATTGGAGTATGTGAATACTAAGGAGAAAATAGCTGACATTTTTTCTAAATATTTACCTAAGGATGCTCATGAATATCTAAGAGGTAAATTACGGGTGATTTCCCTAAACAAGGCTACTTAAGCCTAGTTGGTGTTCTAAATCAAATGTGTTAAGCAAACTAACTTACAAGTTGATGTAGATAGTCCTACTTTAGGTGTCTCTTAAAGTAGTAGTACATGAAGAAGGATAGAGTATTGTATCAGTCATATACAAATGACAAAGGATGAATTCAATACTGACATGAAGATATCAACATGGAAAATATGCAT
Source organism: Cupressus sempervirens (assembly GCA_028749045.1). NCBI lineage: Eukaryota > Viridiplantae > Streptophyta > Pinopsida > Cupressales > Cupressaceae > Cupressus > Cupressus sempervirens. The sequence continues at coordinate 180,480,777 of CM053789.1, read as the reverse complement.
GAGATAAATAAAGTGTATTTTGCATTGTTCTCAAAGAGGGAGATATAAGAAGTAAGTGATCAAAAATAGGGAGAGATTAAATAAGCATGATCAATGCAAAAAAATATAATTGATTTGATATTCTACTATGATTGAGTGAGATTATGTGTTGCATATTAGAGTTGCATGGATGAGAATAAGAATGAAACTAAGGATATTATTGAAGACCTAAACTATACATAGACAAAGTTTTCTTGATGTAGTACATGTTTTGAATTACATGGTAACTAGAGGTGTTGTCATCAATGCCAAAGAGGGAGATTGTTGGAAACTACGATTGGAACAATTATTATATTGTCATTGATGTCAAACCTTATTGGGGAGATACTTTGCTATGTGATTTGAGTGTCATGTCTATATGATTGATGAAGAGGATTTGAGAAGTTGGTGATAAAAAAGAAATTGATGAGCCTCTAAAAGGACATTGTTTTAAGTTTTTTTTATCTTGTTTTCAAGAATTTATCTTGCAAAAATAGTCATGATTTTATGGTTTTAAGCAAATGAACTTATGTTTTTATGTATATGTTATATATATGTTAAGACATGAAGTAGAAGTATTAATAGGGAAAATATGTCATATTTTCTTGAATCTATGGACAAAAATGGTATAATGAAGTAATGTTACATAATGATAAATTTTTCCTCAGTTATGTTATGTCTTGGGTTTTTTCCTCCTATATCCATAGGATTTGCAAGAGTGGTAATTTTAACTTTGCACGTTTTCTCTAATATTGATGATGAAATAAGTAAATGTATGTGGAAGTTGTGTGTGCATTGAATTTTTTACAGGTACTTGTTGTAGACACCTAAAAACCTTTAGAAAATAAAGTATTTTTATTTTCTGAAAAAGTCCTGATGACATCATCATTTATTAATTAATTAATTATTTAATTTATTTATTTATTTTTATGCCATTAAATCCCTTTATCTTAATTAAAAATATTTAATTAAGAAATCCCTCCCAAAAATGTTTAAATCTTATTTAAACATTATTTCCTTATTTATTAATTATTTAATTAATAAATTGACCAAAAAACCCAAAATAAATAAAAAATTTATTTTTTGCCCAAAACTTGGCCAATTTCCTTAAGACCACTAAACTCTTCCAAAATCTTCTAATCCTTCTTTAATTTTGATTAAAGGCTAATCCCATCATTTCCTACCCCTAATCCCAACTCAAAATATTTAATTAAGATTAAATATTAATTCGCATGTTTATTAAAAAAGTTTTAATAAATATCTCCTCAACCCAAACTCTTGAAATAAATAAAACTTTATTTATTTCCTAAAAATCTAATTTATCCTCATCCTAAGAAGTTCTAGACTCTTCTAGAAAGTTTTCATCCTCATCCTAGGAAATTCTAGACTATTCTAGAAAGTCTTTATCCTCATCCAAAGTCTAGACTCTTCTAGAAGATGTCTTTAAACCTAATCCTAATCCCCTCCTAACCTTGTCACATTCCCTAAAAATGGGTTAAGACTTACTAACCCAAGCCAAAGTTAACAAATATCTCCTCCTTCACCCACCCTCATTAAATGTCATCCACTTGCCTATCCCTAAGCTAATCCTAATCCATCCTCTAATCATTTGCACAAGCTTAAGCAAGCTTAAAACCCTCCTAATCAAGTCCAAGTCGAAATTGCTCTCATCTCCCTCAAAATATCTCAACCATAAAACTTTATGAAGCCCACTAGGCCATAAATGACTCTTCCAAGCCCTTTTATTGCTCTTACAAGTCATTATGAGGGTCTTTATGAAGATTTTATCCCTTGAGTCTCCTTTGTTGACTCATCCTTCCCCTTTCCTCGATCCTATCACCATGTGACATGTGTCACTCTTTGATTGGCTATAAGGAAGCACAATCTATGTGCTCTCCTCTCATGCAATCTGAGCCCTCCATAAGCTTTTTCCCATCTTTGCATCTTAGCCCTCAATCCCTCAAGCCTCTTGCCTATAAATTGGATCCTTCCCCTTTGAAAAATAACACAATCCATGAAGTAAAGTCATAATGCCATTTTAAGAAACCATTTTATATTAAAACCATACACTCACACCCAAATTCCAACTCCATTTGAAGCCCTTTTTGAAGCATAAGCTTGAGCATACATACTATCTATTTAGACAAAGCCACTCAACAAGAGAGATTCTTATTGAGAGAGCCCATTAATGGCTCATATTCTCAATTAAGAGCTCATCTTAGTCTATCTTGAAGTTTATGAATTTTGTTTAGTTTGTAGAAGCTTTATTTAAATTTGGTTTCTATTAGCATACTAACATTGCTCATATACATTTTGGCACGTCCGGTGGGACCCCGCATGGGTCATCTTCATTAGCTTTTTTAGTCAAGTTTTGTATGTCATTTGCTGATTTTGGCTAATTTTGCTTGTTTTTGTGATTAGTAGGATTGTATTAATTGGTTTTGTAGTTCCACATGAGCATGAAGAAGACAAAGGAACTCATAGTATATCTCATAGTGTTTGCAGATTTTTCAAGCTTATAGGTGGACAAAGAACTTGGAATTCTTCTTCCTCTTCTTGTCTATATTCTTCTTATTCCATCTACTTCTTCTTATTCTTCTTGTAGGAGATCTTGGCCATTTTTTTTAAGGAAGCAAAATCATACACACTTCTTTTTAGTGCTTAAAATGAATCTCCAAATCATACTTAAATCCATTAAAAAATTAAAAATTTGCAAAAAAGAAAAAATCTTTTAACAAGTGAAACTAAACCAATCCAATCATTTGCATCCTTGCAACGTCAAGGTTTTAGATGCATTCATGTAAAGTTAGGAACACTTCATTTTTGGAAATTTAAAAATAACTTCAAGTTTCCATTTCAAAAGGTTCAAAATCAACACTAAGTGCACACTAAAATCTAAATCAAACTCAAAGCATCAATCAAGGATAAAATGAACCTCATTTACAAATATTTTTAAGTTCTTTTAAAAATCTCATGAAAACTAAGAGTCCTAAATGGTTGCCAAAAATTTTCCTAAAAGCTTTGTTATTTGTTCCAAACAAATGTCTTGTTGCAAAATCTTGAATGTTTCTTAAGTTTTTCATGCATCAAAACAATCTAGGAATATCATTTTTGGGCTTAAAATATGAAAAATAGAACACAAAATCTTGAATAAAAAGCAAAGTCCAAAGAGTCATTTTCACTTTTGAGTCCAAAACAATCTTGAATGATCTAAGGTTAAAAAAAAGCACTTCAAAGTTCTTAAAACAACACACAAAATTTCAATCTTGAATGCTCAAAGGAAAAAAACTTGAATGTTTAATCACTTGTCTTTGAATGCATGTTGCTAAACACACTCTTGAATGTCATGGAATAAAATCAAATTTTCCTTGAATGCATGATTAAAACAAAAAATCCAATCTTGAATGCCAAGGATCAATTAACCATTGCAATATAAAACACTTTATTTGGAGCTTTTAAAATTGAACAAAACAAATCTCTTTTCCACATGCAATTTATGTAAAGTTTGATTTTTGGATATTTAAGAAACTTTGTTAAGTTAAATACAAATTTTTAAAAATCAAATTGAGTAGTTCCTTGGACTCACCTCTTTTCTAATCACCCATCAATTCAACCATTGGTTGCAATCTCAGCACCATTTATGGGGACGGGTCTACTTGAAAAAGGTGTTAAATGTTTCACAATCTAACTCACTCACTTGGTCTTTGAACATTTTCTTTAACTTTATCAAAAATTTTAAATGACCAAAACTCTAGATTAAATCTATCACACTTCAAGTTTGGGCACTAAAATTGAACAACTATTGACGCGGAGGGCCTTCGGGCGCGCGCTTGACAAATCGAGTCTCACACATCTTTGCTTTGGGCTTAAAAAAAAATCACACCAACTCTTGAATGCTTTAAAGGAAATTAATCGATACTTGACATGGAAGGCCTCCAGGCATGCGAGATGGCTTTTGTTGACCTTAACTCTTCTTCTTGTTTGCATTCTTCGATCAATTTACTTTTGTTGGTGCTTCAAGCTGGAATTGGACATTGTCTCTTAAACATGAGTGCTTGCAAAGTCTAGATTAGCACACATAAGAGTCAGTTGGTAAAAGAACAAGCGCATTTTATTTAGCCCAAGGTCATCCAAGTCTTCTCTCCCCTTGTCATCTTTTGAGGCCATCTTGGGTGCATAAGATTAGGATCCAAAACCTTATTTCTTTTTAGGAGGCCTGCTTGGGGATTTCATCACCCATTGGATGACCTCAACTCCCACGTTTCGGCGGAGTATAAGAACTGGGAGGTGAATCGAAAGACACCTCTCTTGGGATCAAGATTTTGTCACTCGAGCTAAGCCTCAAGGAACTTTATACCCTTGAGAAGTGAAAGAGGAGAAGTGGGTTACCGCTCCTCTCGGCTGTGTGACATCTTTTTGGTTTCATCTACGGATTTGGGCCTCACGTACCTTGGGTATATCGAGGACTCCCTAACTAAACCAACTGTCAGCCTTGTAGACAACCATCTAGGATGTTAATGTGCTTGAAGTGACTGATCGAAACATTTGTAGAACACACACACTCCTTGGCACAAGTACCACATTCTGGGAATCAAAACTTCTATCTGGTTGTTTCTATCTATTGCTTGGTCTTTTACTTATTGAATGAATGTTTGCCAAACTTGGTCAACCCTAGCTTAGGGTACACTTAGCATAGTCACTGCCTATTCCAAAAGTTGAACAAGTTGAAGCAAAATAACCGAGGTCTCTCAAAGCTAAGCAGATTCAAGAATTGATGTCAGAGCAACCCAAACCCAAACAGAAGTTTCACAAAGTTAAACTCAAACCATCTCAGGCATACCAAGAACTTTCAGCCAAGAGAAGGGAACTAATACCAAGTCCTTGAATTTCCAAACTCCACAAAGTAGAGGACAAAGCTGCCGACAAAGCACTTCAAGAGGCCTGGTTAGAGCGCACCATCAAATTTAGCCAAAATCCAGGAGTTAATCCTGCTTATGCCTTACCAACTAAGCATGATTTCTATGATTACACCCCCTTGTTTCTCCACATCTTCTTGGATAAGCTTCACTTTAGAGTCATCTTTGTAGAAAAGCCAGCCATTTTAGGTTATCCCCTTAAGCATTATTAGCTCATTCATCTCATTTAGAACCAAACCATCTAGCCAGCATTCAAAACCTCACATCCAAACCTTCAAAATTGTTGTCACTTTTGCCAAAAGTTTGCCACTCCTAACATCTTCCAAATCCATCAATCTCACCAAGGTTATCCCTTTGATAGAACTTTGTCTAGGGTAATCCAGCTTTATCACTTGTTATCCCTCATCACCTTGAGCTAAAGGTTGGGATCCACAAGTGGTCAATCTCATGTTCTTCCTAAAGGATCATCAGTTTATCCTTAAGTTGACACAATCACCACCAAGCTTGCACATAGGAAAGCAGACCTTTCGTGCTTTGGCAACATATCTTTGAGGTTAGAATCTCCAACCCAATCCTCCTTAGGTTTTTTCATATAGCTTTTCCTTAACCTAGGAAATCATTTGCATAGAGAAGCCTTCCCCCTTTTGCATCCATCAGCATTATTGCATCTCATCCCTAGGAACATTTTTCATGCCACCCATCACTCACTTAGCCAAGAAGAAAGAAACAATGGAGCCCTATCATTTGAATCGAACAGCCTCACCCCCCTTGAGCACTCAGCCATCCTTCAGCCCAGAGAAAGCTATGCCATCATGTACTGACATTGAAGCTTTCATGAACCAACCAGGAAATGCAGTATTGGTAAATGCCATTATAGACAAGAACAAAGAGACAATCATGGCTAATTTTTGAAGGGACAATGTAGGAACCTTTGACTTTGGAAGACCCCCTCCATTATCAGATCCATCTCACCCATTGTTTGGCTAGCTACCACCACCCATAGGCTCTTATGATCCAAATTATCCTCAATATATGCCAAAAGAAGAGCCTCCAGCCAGTCCATATGATCCAACAGACCCAAACATACCATCATCCACCCAAGTTGAAATCTCCATGCCGTAAGCCAACCCAGCCACCACCACTCCATCCTTGGTTCATACCTCTCTGCTCCAAACCCCCTTTACCCAAAAAAGCTCACTGTTCACCCCCTTCACTATTTCTGCTACTGCTCCCCATCCCAGCCTTCAAAATCCACCCATCTCCCAAATCAGTGCTAGCATCTTTGGCCAACCTCAGCAATATACAATAGGGATGCCACCCATGGGGCCAAGTAATCAACCTTTCATCACCCCCAGCTTGTTCACTACAGCCCAAAGCACAATCCCATCATTTCCATTAGGTCTTGGGAGCTCAGTGCCATCAGCCACAAATCCATAAGCTACTACCCTCACTCAACAAAGCTATCAAACCCCACAAGCTACTACCAATTTTCTACCAAGCTCCCAAGTAACCCCAGCTCCTGCCACCACTCTACCAAGCTTTCAAATCCAGCCACCAAGCTATCAAACCCCATAAGTTCCATTCCCAAGCTTTCAATTCCCACCACCTCCACGACCAACTAATCCATTACCTCCTATTACCAACTACTTTTCAATGCCACTTCTAGGAGGTAATCCACCAATCCAGCCAACCACCAATTATTTGCAGGTACCATCCCAAATGGGGGCACAGCCCACATACCTTGGTCAAACCCCACAAACCCCCCGATCCTTTTCCCAAGCTTCACAGCCATCTTATACCTTACCTCCACAAAGCCATTCATTTATCCCACAGCCAACTTATGTTCCTCAATCCCAACCTCAAATCCCATATCAACAGCAAGCCTCACAATACATGTAGCAATATGGGCCACCTCCCCCTCAACAACCTGTCATCCACCATGTAGCTGCCCAAAAAATGTACAATCCCTATCAACAAATCCCTCACAACCATCCGTATTTAGTGGCCCCATCTAGCGCATACCTACCTCAAGGCACTCCTACATTGGGGGCACCCTAGCCATCACCTATCAATTCAGAATGGGAGCAAATGAAGATAGCTCTGAAAGCCATCCAAGAAGGGAATGATCCAAAGACATTCAAGTTTGAGAATGTGTGTCCTTACCCATTTGACAGAGCCATGACCATGACACCATTTCCCGAACACTTTGAGGTACCCAAATTTGACAAATTTAGAGGAAAAGGAGACCCTGTCACACATATCAAAGAATTTTACATGCACTGCCAAGACGTAGCATACAATGATGTCTTCCTCTTGCACCTTTTTCCCAAAATCTTGGCTGGACCAACTCTTAAATGGTTTTATAGAATCCCCTATGGCACAATTAAAAACTTTGCTGAATTATCTGAGGCATTCGTAGCCCAATATGCCCATCTTGTTGAAACAGAGCTATCAATAGTTGACCTTGTCCACACTAAGCAAAAAGGTGGAGAAATCCTTGCTAAATACCTGCAAAGATGGCAAACCCTTACCACCTGCATATCCTACACCTTGCCAGAGTGCCATGTGATGAAAATGTTTATTGATAATGCCCATCCTAGCTTGGCTCACCACATGACCATGAACTGTTTGCAGACCTACAAAGATATCAAAGAGAAAGGAATGATCCTTGAGCAAGGACTCATTAAAGATGGTGTGGTCAAGATTTACAAGGAAGCCAACCAAAATCAATCACATTCCAATGACAAGTCTAGGTATTGGAACAAAAACAAGCACGTTGCAACAGATGGTGTCACTGACACCAGACATGTGAATATTGTTCGTCCTTCTCAAAACCTGTCCAACCCACCATATCAACCAAAAAATCAACAAGCTATCAATTACCAACAGCATAATCACCAAAGCTATCAAAACCACAATTCAAGACCCAACTTTCAAGGATCTAGCAATCAAGCTAATGCCATCAATGTAGCTACAGGACAAAAGCCCAGATTCCAACCTGCACCTAGAAATTATACACCACTTGATGAACCTTTGGATGTCATTTTTGAGAAATTAGTCAAGGAAAACCTCGTCAAATTTCCTCCTACCCAGCAAATCGACCCAAGCCAATCTAAAGTTGCATGGTACAAAGATAATGAGTACTGTAAATTTCATAGGGTAAAAGGTTACACTACCCTCAGATGCATGAAACTGAAAGACTATGTGCAGGACCTCATTGATCAGAAGGAAATCACTGTTGGTGCCCAAACCTCTCCCAATGCAGGCTTACAGATCTATCAAAATGCTTTTCCTCCACACCATAACCAAAATCTTGGAAAAGCACCTATCCAAACCAACAACAACAACACCAACAACCGTCAGCCAAACCAACAGCATGGGAAGAAAAATGACCACACTTCATCCTATATAGACTATGGTAGCCTTATAGGTTGTATATCCAAGAAAGAGCCTTCTGTCAATGTTATCAATATCTAAGGACCAAACAATGAGTGTGCAGTCACCACTCAAGGAGCGCAATTTAACATCGCAGGCCCACCCGTTCCACCAGCACTATCAGCTCCATCAAAAAGCTAGTACAATATCTTGGAACACCTTGGGAACATGCCAGCCCAAATCTCCATTTTAGACCTTCTTCGCACTAGTCCTGTGTACAAGAACATCCATGACAGTGATCTCATAGAATCCTGTGTCCCTTCAGATATCAATGCTACTAATTTTTGTAATCTTGTTGGACACCTATCCTCCTCATGTGCCCTATCATTCAAACCCACCGACATACCCGTGGTCGAGCTAGATCACACCCTTCCACTTCGCATAGCCATCATGGTATCCAATTTTTTCGTGAAAAGAGTAATGATAGATAATGGATCAGCCTTGAATATTTGCACCCTAAAATTCATAAAACAAGCTAGGTATACTGAGGCAGATATCATCAGTGAGGTTATCACCATCAAAGCTTATGACAACTTGGAAAGAACCACAGAAGGAACTATTTTGCTGCCAATCAAGGTTGGGCCAGTCATCCAAGAAACACTCTACCATGTTATTGATCTAAACCTACCATTCAACATCCTCCTTGGTCACCCATGGATTCATGCCATGAAAGCCATTCCATCCACTTACCATCAGTGCGTCAAATTTCTGCATCAAGGCACTGAGGTAACCATCCATGCCGATCCAGAACCCTTTGCTTACTGCAATGCGGTTGAAGCTTCATATACAAACCATTGCCTTGGAATTGATATCGGCACATCCATCACTAGCTCATCCCACACTTGTAATGACCCAGAAACCATCTTTGCCTCTACCTTGTCTACCATGAAGATCAATAACAAGGGCTGTGGAAAGTATAGTCTATCGGATGCATTTGTTGTCGGGGCACTCTCACTTGATCCACATGCCCATGGATGATCGACATATCACAAAGCTAAGGAGATTCCACCTCCTCAATACAAATAGTTTGGCCTAACAACCTTTGTATCCTCTAAAATCCCTCTTCATGAGGAGCTCACTCCAGATATCAACAAATGGTTACATAAGGATGCACCTCAAAGGAATCAGGCATGCCTTGATCACTTCAGCCAGAAGTATCCCCAAGAACATAAGCTCATCACTGACAAATGGAACTATCAAGGTGGTGGTCTAGGACCAGAAGAAAGAGGCATGCAGTACCCCATCGACGCACACAAGTGGGAATTGAAGTCAGGTCTTGGCTTTGGCATACCCACAACTGAGGGCACCAATACAAACGGTCACACTTTTTTGAACATTCACCATGACCTTGTCGAAATTGAAGACATTCCTGAGGAAGTTGAAAAGAGAGCCTACGACGATATCCTAGACCAAATCTCCCTCAGAGACTCTGTTCTCCAAGAACTATCCATCCACCTAATTGACCTACCACTCGCCCATCCACAACTCATAGATTGGGACCAACCAAGCATCATACACATTGATGAGTTCACATCAGAGGAAGTGCTTCTAAGATTCATGGGAGCTGAAACACCTCACAAGAAAACAAAGCTAGATTATGCCTATATCTACAAGCTAGATCCCAAGGGGTATTTTGGAGAAAATCCCCAACCTAGTTCCGATACACCCAAAACTAGAACTAAAGTGAATCTGAGACTAGCTAAGGTAGCGAAGAGAACCCCTTAGCAAGAACATCTAGAGCCACAAGTAGAACATGAGGATTTAGCATTACCTCCTCAAGATAATCAACCAGAGATATCTTCTATTCTAATTGAGGATACTAGGGAAGTCAACATCGGTTCTTCAAAGATCCCTAGGCTTGTTCACATTGTTGCATCTCTATCACAAGACCAAGCTGATCTCCTCTTAGAGGTCTTAAGAGAGAACATTGGCCGATTTGCATGGTCATATCAAGACATGCTAGGGCTTGATCCAAAGCTTGTAGTTCATCATCTTGTAGTCAATCCACAGATCAAGCCCGTCAGAAAAAAGCTTAGAAAAATGCACCCCAAGGTGGCATTACTGGTCAAAGCTAAGTTAGAAAGAATGTTAGCTGCTAAGGTTATCTGACCTATCGACTATTTAGAGTGGATCTCCATCATGGTCCCCATCACTAAGCCTTATGGTGACATCAAAATCTGCACTGATTTCAGAGATCTTAACAAAGCTTGTCCAAAAGATGATTTTCCCTTGCCCAACATAGATATGATTGTAGATCTTACAACTGGACATGAAATTTTGTCCCTCATGGATGGGTTTTCTGGGTATAATGAAATCAAGATTGCAGAACAGGATCAGCATAAGACAACATTCACTACCCCTTGGGGAACCTTTTGCTACAACATGATGCCTTTTGGCCTAAAGAATGCTGGGGCTACCTATCAAAGAGCTATGACAGCCATCTTTCATGATCTCATCCATAGCATTTTGGAGGATTATGTGGATGATATCTTGGTCAAATCTCATACCTTCATGGATCATCTTGCTGACCTGGAGAAAGTCTTTGATAGGTTAGCCAAATATCATCTCATGCTGAATCCCAAGAAGTGTGTCTTCAGGGTCACATCTGGAAAACTTCTAGGCTTTATAGTGTCTAAACGAGGTATAGAGATCGACCCCAAGAAGGTCAAATCTATCTTAGACATGCCTCCTCCCCAGACACTGCGACAGCTTCACTCTCTTCAGGGAAAGCTTTAATCCATCCAGCGCTTCATCTCCCAACTTGTAGATAAGTGTACACCATTTTCACATTTACTAAAGAAGGATGAGAACTTCAAGTGGGATCCTTTATGTCAATGCAGCTTCGATCAGCTGAAGTAGTATCTCACCAATCCCCTATCTTGGTTCCACCAGTTCTTGGTCATCCCCTAATTTTGTACATATCAGCAACACCTACTGCTCTAGGGGCACTTCTAGCACAGCTCGATGACTACAGCAGAGAAAGAGCCATCTACTACATCAGTAGAACCCTAGTTGGTTATGAACTCAATTATACTCCTATGGACAAAAGCTTGTTTGGCAGTTGTTTTCTCAACTCAAAAGCTTTGCCATTACATGCTAAGTCATACCATCCAACTAGTCTCCAAGATTGACCCTCTCAAGTATATGCTCTCCAGAACAACACTTACAGGCCGTTTGGCCAAATGGGTTATTCTCCTTAGCGAATTTGACATCCAGTATGTGGACAGAAAGGCAATCAAAGGGCAAGCTATAGTAGATCAGCTAGCTGATGCACCTCTAATAGATGCTTATCCATTGATCGTAGAATTTCTAGATGAGCATATCTGTCTAATTGAAGAACAATCCCCATGGAAACTTTATTTTGATGGCTCATACACATCTCATGGATCAGGGGTAGGAATATTGTTGTTCACACCTCAAGGAGACTACATTCCAAAAGCCTTCAAGCTACAATTCCCTAGCACCAACAATATAGCTGAATATGAGACCCTCATAGCAGGATTAAAGATAGCTGCAGAATGGAACATTGCTGAGCTACAAATCTTTGGCGATTCTCAGCTCATCATCAAGCAAGTCCTAAATGAATATCAAACCAAAGATGAAAAGCTATTACCCTAAAAAGAGCTAGTTGATCAGCTAACCTAGCATTTTACAAGGCTTCAGTTTACACAAGCGCCTCGAATACAGAACAAAGTAGAAGATGCTATGGCTACTATAGGCTCGCTCTTGAAAATTCCCCAAGCAGCTACACAGTATGAGTTTTTAGTGGAGCAGCTCCTCACACCCACCTATGCGAATGAGGATTCAAACCGTGTTTGTATCTTGGTTGGTCCCCAATCCCCTTGTTACCATGAGATTCACGCTTACCTTTATGATGGTATCATATCCCCTCACCTCACACGTACCCAATGCCAAAACCTCATTCGAAAATCATCCCGCTATGTTATCATAGCCAATACCCTATATCGTCAAGGTTATCACGATACTCTCTCTCGATGTTTAGACCAAAACGAGGCCGCGATGGTGTTAAAGGAAGTACACTCTAGACATTGTGGTGCCCACACGAGTGGTATTGTCCTAGCATGACAAATCCTTAGAGCAGGCTACTATTGGCCTACCATTGAAGAAGACTCCTGTGACTTTGTCAGAATGTGTCTCCCATGTTAGTAGCATGCAAATCTTGTGCACGCTCCAGCACAGGATCTATAGCCTATTGCACCACCTTGGCCTTTTGCTTGTTGGGGCCTTGATCTAGTTGGAACTATCACACCCCTCTCATCTAATGGAGATAAATGGATAATAACAGCTACAGACTATTTCACTAAATGGGTGGAAGCAATCACCCTAGTCTCAGCTACAGGAGTTCAGGTCTCCAAGTTCATCTCGTACCACATTGTTTGCCACTTTGGCATCCCATCCACCATCTTCATCGAGCACGGAGGTAACTTTGAAAATCTCAACATGGAAGAATTATGCACTTCCCTCCGCATCCATCACCACTTTTCTAGCCCATATTTCCCACAAGGTAACGGCCAGGCAAAGGTAACTAAAAAAACCCTCCTCAAAATCCTAAAGAAACTTGTCAATGATTTCGGCTGTGATTGGCACCTACAAATAAATCTTTGCAAGGGCAAATATCAGATGAAGAATATAGAGTAGCTCGGCTCACCCAACTAGATCTCTTAGATGAGAAGTGAAAACAAGCCTATGATCATCTCATAGTCTATCAAACTCGTCTCAAAAGGAATTTCAACAAGAAGGTGCTTCCATGACACTTTAAGCCAGGTGACAGGGTCCTTAAAGAAAACATGAAAGTCCAACCAGATCGAGAAAAGAAAGGCAAGTTTGAACCTATATGGCTTGGTCCTTATTCTGTCACTGCTTCCTTTGGCTTCGGAGCCTGTCAGCTATCTACACCAGAAGGAGAACTCTTGAATGATCCTACTAACATCATTCATCTCAAGAAGTTCTATGCTTGAAGATCCTTGGTATACCTAGCTTTTGAAAAATACAAAAAAAAAAATAGTAAAGAGAAATAAGCGTCCAATGGTGAAAACTTGGCAATTCAAGCGCCTTGGATAGGTACCTTGGTGAAAACTTGGTAATTCAGGCACCTCGTGTACTAAGACTAATCCATTATCTATCACTATCCTATCCCTCATCCATTCACCCACCATCCCATAAAATACTTGCTTGTTCTCTTTGTGTTCCAACCAAATATCCAAAATCTAATGGAGCTTGTAAATACCTCCTGTACAACTTGTAAAATCTTGTACCATACCTTGTATATCCAAATCTTGTCCAAAGTTTGTACCATATTCTAGCCTGTAAATAATCTTGTATCCTAGCTTGTATACTATCACATGCACACACAAAACCCCATTTTCACTTAAGCTTTTTGCAAACCATCTACCTATCCACCTATCACCTATTATAGACATCCCATCCTTCACAAACATTTCCATCTCACAAAAACCAAAACATGAACAAACTTGTACATTTTTAACATATCTTGGTCCATCAGCTTGTAGATCCTCTTTAGCTTAGTACCATTGTATCTATCCAGTGTTCATGTCAGTTCGTCCTTGATCAGCATCTTGCACCCATCGCACATCTTGGTTAGCTATTCCAATGCATCCTTTAGCTAGATTTCCTATCACCAAAGTGTTATCTTTCTTAGTTCAGCTTGCCAGATGCATCACTCATCCAAATCCACCAGCTTAGGTGCTCTTCGATAGGTCCTTGCAGGATATAGCTTTCCTCATGTCTGATCTTGGTCCATTAGTACCTCGTCCTACCCATCTCGTTGGCAAACGGTTCTCTTTTGGATTTTTGCTTTCTTTTGATTTGGACTCTTCCCTGTTGGGTTTTGAAATATCTTTTCCAAGCAATCTCCTTGTTCCCTCCTCAAGGCTGCCATGATCTTCCATATCATGGTATACTGCGAATGGGGCAATCAGAGTGTAAGGTCTTGATCATGTCTTTTGTTTCTTTTTCTTTTCTACTTGTGGGTTACCCAGTGTCGGTTCCACGATGCTTCCTTTAGGAATCATGTGTGATGCTGGGGCAATCCTTGCGTGTTTGTTTTGATTCAGTTCTTTAGTCCTCTGGACAGTTGGTGAAAAGTCCTTGATGTTCTTGGTAACCTTGGCAATTAACCAACAATCCTATAGTAAATCTAGTGCTCAACTACATGGTGGTACTTCTCTTTGAAGTATCCCCCCACTCAAAAAGCTTCAATGGTTTTCCTTCATCTCCATTGCCCCCCATCCATATCCAGCATCCATCTCTCCTACCCCAGCTTATGCATCAGTATCTCTTTGAATCACTCCTCACCTTTAGCTTTAGGGATCCACAATCCTAGTCTTAGGGATCCATCAATCCAAATCAATCCACCACACCTCATCTTTCGAGATCCACAATCCTAGTCCTAGGGATCTCCAAAACCCATCTTTCGCCAATCTGACTCTTTGAAATCCTGTTGCATCATCTTTATAATCCCCTCATCCATCTCCCTATCCTAGATTCCTTTTTATAGCACTCCGCTCCTTCATCCTCCACCTTCCCTAAAGTCTTAAGCTTGCTTCCTCTTGTGCATCTGATTCTCCTTTATCATTCTCCCATAGTGCGATTTTGATCTAATTCAGCCCCTTCTCTTTGCCAATCTGAGTTTCCTTGCTCATCCAAGATTTTTGTACTTTTCAATAAGCCATCGAGCCTCGCTTTCTATCCCCGCTGCCTTCTTGAGGGGGCATCTCACAGCTCATTCTCTCCTCTTCTGCTCTAGCCTTGGGCATCTTATTTTCTTATCTTTGATGCCATGCCACTTGCGGCATCACATCAAAGAGGGGCAAAATGTAGACAACTAAAAACCTTTAGAAAATAAAGTATTTTTATTTTTTGAAAAAGTCCTGATGACATCATCATTTACTAATTAATTAATTATTTAATTAATTTATTTATTTTTATGCCATAAATCCCTTTATCTTAATTAAAAATATTTAATTAAGGAATCCCTCCCAAAAATGTTTAAATCTTATTTAAACATTATTTCCTTATTTATTAATTATTTAATTAATAAATTGACCCAAAAACCCAAAATAAATTAAAAATTTATTTTTTGCCCGAAACTTGGCCAATTTCTTTAAGACCACTAAACTCTTCCAAAATCTTCTAATCCTTCTTTAATTTTGATTAAAGGCTAATCCCATCATTTCCTACCCCTAATCCCAACTCAAAATATTTAATTAAGATTAAATATTAATTCTCATGTTTATTTAAAAAGTTTTAATAAATATCTCCTCAACCCAAACCCTTGAAATAAATAATATTTTATTTATTTCTTAAAAATCTTATTTATCCTCATCCTAAGAAGTTCTAGACTCTTCTAGAAAGTCTTCATCCTCATCCTAAGAAATTCTAGACTATTCTAGAAAGTCTTTATCCTCATCCAAAGTCTAGACTCTTCTAGAAGATGTCTTTAAACCTAATCCTAATCCCCTCCTAACCTTGTCACATTCCCTAAAAATGGGTTAAGACTTACTGACCCAAGCCAAAGTTAACAAATATCTCCTCCTTCACCCACCCTCATTAAATGCCATCCACTTGCCTATCCCTAAGCTAATCCTAAACCATCCTAATCCATCCTCTATCATTTGCACAAGCCTAAGCAAGCTTAAAACCCTCCTAATCAAGCCCAAGTCGAAATTGCTCTCATCTCCCTCAAAATATCTCAACCATAAAACTTTATGAAGCCCACTAGGCCATAAATGACTCTTCCAAGCCCTTTTATTGCTCTTACAAGTCATTATGAGGGTCTTTATGAAGATTTTATCCCTTGAGCCTCCTTTTTTGACTCATCCTTCCCCTTTCCTCCATCCTCTCACCATGTGACATGCGTCACTCTTTGATTGGTTGTAAGGAAGCACAATCCATGTGCTCTCCTCTCATGCAATCTGAGCCCTCCATAAACTTTTTCCCATCCTTGCATCTTAGCCCTCAATCCCTTAATCCTCTTGCCTATAAATTGGATCCTTCCCCTTTGCAAAATAACACAATCCATGAAGTAAAATCATAATGCCATTTTACATCAAAACCATACACTCACACCCAAATTCCAACTCCATTTGAAGCCCTTTTTGAAGCATAAGCTTGAGCATATATCCTATCTATTTAGACAAAGTCACTCAACAAGAGAGCTTCTTATTGAGAGAGCCCATTAATGGCTCATATTCTCAATTGAGAGCTCATCTTAGTCTATCTTGAAGTTTATGAATTTTTTTTAGTTTGTAGAAGCTTTATTTAAATTTGGTTTCTATTAGCATACTAACATTGCTCATATACACTTGTCATGGATGTTCAAAGATCAACACCTCAGTGCTAATGTCAAAGTCAACCAAATTGCTAAACCGTCGCAAGTGGAGAAACTCATTATATGCTTTCTATTGGTGCAACACATGAATGTAGCTTGCACAACTTGCTATATTCCTAGAGGATTTATTCATGGTTAATGGCAATATTTTTTCAAACTTTATGAGTCTATAATTAATCCTAATTAATAGAATGATCATAGAGTTAGGAAGTAGTTGTAGTTTCCTTTAAATAATGATTGCTATAGCTTTGTGTGTAGTTTTGGAAGAAGAATAGGATAAGTTGATTTTCATAGAAGTAGAGTGTGATATTGTTTTTAATCAAGTGTAATTCTTTCACCATGAATGAATAGAATGAGCAATTCAAGTTTTTTTCTCTTATCTTGGTTGTCTTTTCTATTCACTCATCTAAGGGGGCCCACTTGGCAAGTGAACTATTTTGTTAGAATAGATTTCATTTACTTGTTTTTTTCCTTGTAAGGTAGAATTATGTTGCTCCAGCAACCATTAATAACAATATTAGTGAATTGTTCTTATAGCATAGGTACATAGATAGGTTTACAATTTATAGCATTACTTTAAGCTTTGAGTTAAACTATTGTTTTAGTTCTAGCACAGACTTCCTTTAGCATTGCCTTTGATTTAGTTGTAATGAATTAAAGAAGAATTAGAGTATATACTTTGTAGTCACCATCTCAATTTTACGCTCCTAGGTTGACAAATTAAATGAAGTTAGTATACTATTTTAGGTAAAATACATGATGTTGTCTGACCATAGAATCATTGTGAAAGGATGCCGAATCCTTTGTTACTAAGGTATTAAGTTGACTGGACATTTTTGGCACCACTATCAAGGAAGGTGCCAATCTAGTTCAACCCTAAAGTCATTATGTTAGTTTAAATTCTACATTATTTTGCATGCATAGAAGGAGAGACCTCCTTGGGAGATTTCTTCCCCATAATATTTAGGAAGAAATTTTTAATACTGATCTTGAAGAACCTCACAATGATAATGAAGAAGAACAACCTTTTGAAAATCCATTTGTTGCTACTTAAGAATGAATACCCTTATCCTCTGAAGAATCCTTGCATTTGAATGATCTCTTTGTTGAACCTAAACACCAAGATAATCGACTTGTCCTTGTTATCTATCAACCACAACCACTAGGTCCTCCTCTAAGAATTTCTTAGACTCTACCTACATTTCCTTTTCCTATCCCTCCTTGGCAATGTAATCAAAACTTGAAGAGCATACCTTTGCTGCACTTCCCAAGTTCTATGGCCTAATTACTGAGGACCCTGAAACCTTCCTCTTTCATTTTGATATCCTTTACAGAAGTTATGATCATACAACTAATCCTCATAAGATAAATTTGTTTCCATCTAACTTAAAGGAAGCTTCTCTGAGGTGGTTAATGGGGTTGGGTGCCAACATTGTAGTGGATTGGTCTCCAATGAGCAACTTGTTTCTTGCATAGTATAAAGAATACTATAGGGGTTGAGATTTTAAAGGGGATGACATTTTGCAAAATGTTCCAAAAGGATGATAAAAACTTGGAAGACTATGTTTCATGATTCATATTCAACCTGTAACATAACACACAACATCAACTAGATGAGGAATCAAAGAAACATCTTTTTTTGAGAGGTGTAAATGATGGAAGTATTGAAGCTCTAGAACTTATGGTAGGAGGAGATATCACTCAGAAAAAATAGACTGATATACAGAGTATATTTCTCAATTATTTTAGGGCCACTGTGAAGAAGGGTAGGGGACTTAGAGATCTACTACATAAGTCTAATGGTAGTTCAGGAGTATCAAGTATGGAACCATCCAAATTGTTGTCAGATTTCAAACAAGACATCATTAATGATGTAGCCACTTAGTTGGATACCATGTAGGTGAGAAGGAAGAAGGATGAAGCTAATTCCATGTTAGCTCAATACTATCCATTTTGTAGGGAAAAGAAAAGACATTGTAGATGCAAGTTTTTTGCAAGCCTAAAGACACAACTAATGACTACTAAGTTTAAATCCATTGATGAAAATGGAGAGGTGCTCTACATTGCTCAATGAAGGTCATGGGCTCAAAGACAAGGTATGTTACGAGATCCTCTTCAAAGTTATAATAGTAACAATCAATGGAAAAATACTAGTTTAGTGGAAATAATAATTGGCAACAATTGTAGCAAGGTTGGTAGCAACTTCAGTAGGGCTGGCAAAAAAACAAAAATTAGAATACCCAAGCTAGTTAGTAAGCCTTAATGCCACCACCTTAGTAACAGGATCTAATGCCTCCTCCTGTAGCCCTTAATGCTTCTCCTAAGAAGACTTGGTTACTAGTTCATCCTATTTCTAATCTCAACAATACCGAACAACTAGCACAACAATAAAGGTATGTTATTTCCTTGAATGATATCCACTTATGGTCAAGCATTACTTTTCCTTGATGCTAAAAGCCTATAATAACTGAAGTTGAAGATTCCCCAAGTGAAAAAATAGATGTGCCAAATTAGTAGACATCTCCTATAGCCAAAGAACTTCCACTTCCTCACAAGTTGATGGAACAAGGCCAACCTATAGAAAACTGCATAGTAATTGATTTGCTCAATCAGCTGAAGCTAATGATAGTATAAATACCATTACTTAATGCTATTAAGGAAGTCCATACCTATACTATTGCTATCAAGGAAACATGTATTAAACAATCAAGAAGAAAGAAGAAGGATTCCAAAACTATTCATGTCTTAGGACAATTGTATGATAATGTTGGAGAAATTAACTATACCTAAATATTCTTATCCTGGGAGTCCTATGGTTACTATCACCATTCATTGGATGCAAGTACAAAATGCTTTAGTTGAATTAGTAGCATCTATAAATGTCATCACAAAGGAGGTATTGTCATGATTTCATATCACTGGTCTCAGAGAAACACCAACCATACTTTAGCTTGCTGATAGTTCTACTATCAAGTTAGATGGGATGATAGAAGATGTCATAGTCATCTTAAACTCTTGGGAGTATCTAGTAGAATTTTTTGTCCTCTCCCTAAAAGATAACATGGGTGGATATCCTTTAATTTTAGGGCAACCATTGTTGGCCATTGTAGATGCCTATATAGGTTCTTAGTTTGGAAAGATGACAAAATCCAATGGTATCCATACAAAAAAGCTGACTTTATACTCCACTACTTAGCCATTGTTGCTAGATGACCAGGTAATCTAGCTAGACTTGGGTGATAATGATCCACAGGTCAATTACATCCACCAACTAATGACAATAGGTTAAGAATCATCTGTAACCTCTCGAGAAGAAGATGAGATCATTTCATCCATTATAATGAATGAATATGAAGTAAAACCTCAAGTGTGTCCTCAAGTAGAATGTGTCCTAGAAACCATATTACCACCTCTGAATACACCCCATCATTGAGAAGCTTCCCAATTCCTTCACTCATTATTACCTCATGAGATGGATTCTTCTCCTATTGCCCAATTATTCATGATAGATAAGGTTGTCAAGATATAAAAAATGCCTTATTACCTTCCCATCTAAAAATTATGTTCCAACTTCTATAGGAGAATCAAAAAGCATTTTCTTGAGACTACATGCACATGAAAGGACTAGACCCTATGCTTTGAACTCACAAGATTTACATTAGTCTAGACTTCAAACCTGTCTAACAGCCTCATAGGAAAGTTAACCATGTTTTGAAGGATATAGTTAAGAATAAACTATAGAAACTATTAAGTGTTGGTTTTATCTACCCCATCTTTGATACCCAATGGGTCTCACCCCTAGCTATAGTAACAAATAAGGGAGAAAAATGGATAGTTTTTGTAGATTATAAGTAGCTCAATTCAGCCACTAAGAAAGACCACTTTCCCTTACCATTTATAGATCAAATTCTTGACAACCTAGCTAGGAAGAACTATTTCTCTTTTCAGGATGGTTTTAGTGGTTACAATTAGATACAAATATCTCTAGAGGATGAGAAAAAAACAACTTTTACATGCCCATGGGGAACTTTTTCCTACTTAGTTTTACCTTTCGGCTTGTGTAATACCCCAACCACATTCCAACAAGCTATCATAAGTATCTTTTCAAATATATCTACTAACTATATGGAGATCTACATGGATGATTTTACTATTTATGAGACTAATTTTGAGGAGGCAAAAGCCAACTTAGAGACAATGCTCAAGAGATGCCAAGACTATAACCTTTCCCTAAATAGTGAAAAAAAAATTATGATGATGGAAGGAGTAGTACTAGGTCAAAAGGCATCCAAGTACATCCAAGTGCTAGGCCAAAAGGTAGACACACTTGAATGTGCTATTTATTTCATTAATAAAATTTTGCAAGGTGAAAATTTTAACTATACAATCACTAAAAAAGAGATACTTGCAATTATTTATGCACTAAATAAATTCAGGCACTATATTATTGGATATGAAATGTTTGTTCATATTGATCACTTTGATATAAATTATCTGATGAATAAGCCCACAATAATAGGAAGATTGGCTTGTTGGTTGTTACTTATGTAGGAATTTGATATCACCATAATAGATAAACCTTAGAAGGCCAATGTGGTAGTTGACTTTCTCTCTTGGTTGCATGTCCTTGATGATCCTATAGCCATTGATGATAGTTTTCCAGATGAACACCTTTTCCTATTTTCAGCACAAAATCCATGGTATGAAGATATTGCAAATTACCTAACCATAAAAAGGATTCCAGCTCATTTCTCTACCAAACAAAGAAAGTTACTAGTTGAAAAGAGCTTTAACTATTCTTGAATTGCTAGATTTATGTTTTAGATTGGTCCTAATCAAGTAATGTGTTAGTGCATAAGGGAAGATGAAACATATGATAACTTGAGGGCATGCCATGATGAGCCCTTTGGAGGTCATTTTGAAGCCAAGTGGAAAACCTTTAAAATATTGGCAACCAAGTACTATTGGCCAACTTTACACAAGGATGCATCTAGATACACAAAGAAATGTGGTAAGTGTCAATGAATGAGAAGACCCACTAAATCAAATGAAATTGTCCTACAGTGTCAAGTAGTTGTTGCACCCTTTGAAAAATGGGGGATTTACTTCATAGGTCCTATTGAACCCTCCTCAGAAGGTAAATCATATATCTTAGTTTTCACTAATTAAATAACTAAGTGGGTAGAGGCCAAACCCACGAAACACCCAATGGATAACAATGTTTCCAACTTCTTGTATGAATCCATCTTTACATGATTTGGAGTCCCTAGAGAGTTGAAATCTAATCAAGGAGCTCAATTTACATCTAATTTGATTGCTGATCTAATGGAGGAAAATACTATTTGGCATGGTAAATCATCACCTTACCATCTGCAAGCTAATGGGAAAGTAGAGGTTACTAATAGGGAGATGGAAGCCATTCTCACCAAAATAGTAGCACTTTATAGGAAGGATTGGACCACACACCTTCTTGAAGCTCTTTGGGCTTATAGAACTATATGGAAATCTATAACAGGTTTCATTGCTTTTGAACTCATCTATGGTAGGTTAGTTATAATTCTTGTAGAGTTTGAATATAAAACATTGAGGACTAATTTGGAGCTCAATATGGAACTCACTATTGCACAACAAGAATGAATTCTATTCAAAAATAATTATAGAAATTGTTAAAGTTAATATGAAAGAGGGATGAGTGATTAAAGGAGCGATAGAAGAGATAAAACATTTATTGATCATCCTGAAAAGGTTTGACTTACAACATATATTTTGAGAAGGTAATGTGGTGGCAGATGAGATGGCAGTGTTAGGGTTAAGGATGCATGGATTAGGTTTCTAGAGATAATTTAGAGTGTTACCAAATTTGGTGACTCTTAGTGAATAAATAAATTGTCTAATGATTATGCATTGTTGGAGAGAGTTTTTGGATCTTAGTGACAACTCAGCCCTAAGTGGGTTGATGCAACTAGGTCACCATGGACAAATGACAAGGAAGGATTTATTGGGTAATTTTAATAATAAGTTTTACATGGTTCAAAAGAGAAAGTGTATTGAAGTATGATATGGGCATATTTTTTATGATTTTCTTATGCATTTCCTTATACTTAGTGATGAGTAGAAATTCAAATTGTATAAGGATCCAGAGTATGGAATAATGGAAAGGTTAGGATTTGGGGTAAAGGTTGTTGGCACAAGATAGCTAAGACAAGATATGATATGGGTAGTTATGATAGTAAATGCCTTTATGAACACTTAAAGAAAACCATTTTTTTGCTGTCTATTTTCTGAATTTTCAGCACTAGGGAAGAGGTCTAAAAAATAATAAATTTTGGTGAAGATTGTTGATATGGGGGGATCTACTTCATATTGAGCCTTTGATGATTGAGGATAGTGCACATAAACCTCTAGTCTAGTATATGCTTAAGGAAGGGGGTTTGGTCTTGCTCATGGAGGCCCTTAATAGCTTTGATGAGAGTTGTTCTCAATAGTTTGTGGACACCTGGGAGGATAGAAAGGTCACTATGAATGGTATTACATTTTAGATTTCTAAGGAGATTATGTCACTAGAGAAGGGCCTTGGAATGAAAGGAATAATGTGGCAGAAGGTGAGAAGGTTATTGATGAAGCTAGCTTATGTCTTTTCTTTCAAGACGGTGAGGAAACCATTAGGCATCATGGGGGGTTTTTGTAGGAGAAACTTCCTAAACCCTAGAATGAAGTTTTTTTGGGGCTAATGAAGTATTTAACTCTGAAAGGGAGGTATGCCATTTGTTACTACTATCATTTTCCTCTCTTGAATCACTTCTATCATCATGACTATATCTCTATCCCTTTTTTCCTACTTAATGAATTAGTTGATATGGTTTCTGATTGTAAGGAGAAAATGAGGAAGGGAGTTAATTATTCTATACTCCATTAGGGATTGATGTTTTATGTCTACTAGTTTAACTTGGAACTATTACCCCCTAGGATCATGGAGGTTTACATCCCCCCATGGTAATTTTTTTAAAATGGAGAAAGGGAAGGAGGAGATGAAGGACTCAAATGAGGAGCTGAGAAGGGGAAGGAGGAGATCTAGAAGAATTGCAAAAACTAATGCTAAAAGGAAGATAAGAATCATGACTTCATAGGAGGAAGATTTAGAGTAGGGGGATGTGGTCCGCCATATAAAAAGAATCAAACAGAAGACTTCATTTTTTTTCTTGGGGAAAGTGGAGGAGAAGGAGGTGGAAGTCTTAGGCTCTTCAGTGTCTAGCTCAAGAGGCACTACTAAGGGAAGCAAATAAATAACACATATCTCAGCCTCAATTACTATTGGGTGTGTGGACCTCAGCTAGGACCAGCTCCCTAACATGGTGGAAAGAGCCTCCTTCCCCATGATGATGTCTTCATCTATCAAGTTCTCTCCTAAGAAAATGTTTACTTCTAATCCCTTGGTTTTGTAGGTTATTGACAAGGGCATGGTGGATGGTAATCCAAGTGGTAAGCAAGAGGTCCCTGAGGAGGCTCGCAAGCTTGCTGATAATGAATTGAGGGAGAGAGTGCACACCCTAGAGGAAAGTTTGAGACTTGTGGCTAAATTCACTATCAAAGTTACAAAAATTGTGGCCATTATTCTACACCTACTGAAAGAGAACTAGGAGGGGGACCTAACTAATGAAGACTCTAGGATGCTAATTGATTTCCTGGCTAAGGATTGGGCAAAAATTATCCTTAAGGGGAAGGATGAGAAGCATCCCAATTAGGGCATGTCCCTCTTGGTTTCATTTCTTTTATTTATTTTTGGTTATGGAACTTAGTCTAGTTTAAGGCACTACCTTTTTTGATACACTTGGTTAGTTTAAGTAGTACTATTACATGCAATATTAGTTTGATGTCTGATAAGAAATTTGTTATGTTACTTCATATGTTGGTTTTGGATTAACAATGTAGTAAGGGAATTTTTGGGTGACGGTAGTATGTTGGTTGTTTCTAGTTTGTTTGTAAGGATCAACCCCCTTATCTTGGTTCTTTTTAATTCAAAAACAAGAATAGATTCTCAGTTTAAATGGCCTTGATGAATGGCACAAATTTGCATTGAACAACACTAAACTCATCCAACATCAACAAAAATAGTTGAATGATAATTTTATCAAAGATAAAATTTTTGTTATGGGAGATTGGGCACTTCTTTATCATTTGAAGTATAAGCACAATCCAAGAAAGTTTTGAGCTCACTAGTTAGGACCATATGAATTGTTTTTTAATTTCCAAATGGGGCAGTCTAGTTGTCTACTATTGATCCTATTGGATTCAATTTACTTATCAATGAGAATTTCCTCATTCTCTACAACAAACTAGTTAGAAATGAGGAGTTCCTACAATAGTTTCAGCACAGTGAAGATATAATTGTTCTTGTAGTTGAGTAGTCTGGATCCTCTACCTTGATTGTTGCTAAAAATTAATTTTATTCAAGATGTTCATAATAAACAATTTCTTGTTGAAATTAATTTCTCTACCATACATTTCATCTCACTCTCTCTCTTCCCCATCTTTCCATCCCATCCCATCACTCCATCAATTCCAATGTGTTAGAATTACAAGTGGGAAGAGAGTAAACATCTAAGGGGGGTGGGGGGTGAATCAGGAGTTTAAACTTGATCTCATAAAACTTTTCATTATTCATACATCAAATGCATTAATGTATTGAAATAACATATAAATAATATGCATCAATCATGTAAACATGTAATCACATAAGACCAAATATGATTACCCAGAAACCCTCTAAGTGAGAAGTTAAAACTGTAGTGGGGATGACACCCACAAATCTTCACTACTACAGCAATAAAGTGTATCCAATTAAGGTTACAATGATTTGACAATGAATCATGATTTGTCTTGTTAAAGGCTTACAAAAACTATTAAGTCCCACCTTGTTAGATATTTCAACACTGTATTAAAAGTGTGCCGGGTAAAAGGACTTTAACTCACAATTAAGTAAGCACCCTATTAAAGGATTTAATATAGCATATTAGGACTATTCTACTTCAAAGATTTAACTTAAATCACCTACCAAAATGTCTCAACATAGATCCTATGGTTGACACTTGCTTGCCTGATAACAAATCACCTCTCTACAATCTCTAATTGATCCTTCACAATTTGATGTATCAATGTGGTGTCCTTCTCTATCCTCTATTCTTCACTAACTGATTTTGTAATACATTTTTACTACTAGGTCACCTTGAAATCTTTTCAAACTATCTTGTTTGCTTCTTTAATTTTGTGATTCACTCCTTGTCTCACCATAAAAAGGTAAGGGCTTTTTCCTCCTTAAGAAGACTCTAGTGGCTTTGGTTTAGGTATGAATCTACGACTATGATTCATCCATATTACCACTTAAACCTTCCTATTTTCTAATTAGTTGCATGCAATTACATAGGGAATCCAAATATAGATTCATCCTTATCTCTAAAAGATCGAAATCTATCCTTAAGCTAACTTGAAAATAGTTTACATAGTTTTATGTGCTATTACAAACAAACATATCCAAACTATGTCACTTGGCATACATTGTACTTCTACTACCGACTTGGTGTAAAACCCCAAAATTGGCCCATTGCCATGATACCAATTCTAGTCTATTTTTGTTAAAGTCCTATTTCATTAGACACATTCTTGATCTAACTCGCTACTTGACTTAATTTTTAGATGCAGAAGACTCTAATCTTCATTCATCATATTTCTTACTTAATTCCTATAGTACATACTCATATTAGTCGCATTAAACCTACTTGATTTAATTATAATTTAATTTAAAGTATTTATACTTTATTAAATTAAATTATCTCCTAAGGCTAATGTACTATGAGATTAAATTTATTTAATTTAATAAATATGCCTATCTTGATTAATTAAATGTAATTATTTAATTAAATGGGAAAGGTATTTCTAATTAATTAAAGAAAATTATTTAATTAAATGGAAGGCTATTCTTTAATTAATTAAACAAAGTTATTTAATTAAATGGGAGTAATTCCTAATTAATTAAATATAGTTATTTAATTAAATAATAAAGTGTCTCTAATTAATTAAATGAAATTATTTAATTAAATAGAAAATATATTTATGAGAGCATATCTCATTTTATTAAATTAAATATCTCTCCAAAATCCTTCTTTAGTTCAAAAAGGGAAATTCTCAGTTCACTATTGATCAAAAAGGAATTAAATCAGTTAACTCCTTATTCTACTCAAATTAAATCAGTTAACTCCTTATTCTACAAAAAAGAAATCAGTTAACTCCCGCTAATATGGGAATCTTATTTTATGACTGAACTTCATCTTCAATCCTGACCATTGATGGATTCTAGGAAAGTCTATTTAAGAGACCCTCATCTCTTCATTTTAGAGAGGATGAATTTGGAATTTGCATCAAATTGCTACTAGAATTCATACTCACATTTGCTCACATTTTCTCATATTTTACATACATTTGCATCCTTAGCTTAATTTCATTTAGCATAATATGCATATGATTAATCTAGTTTCCTTTACTTATTCTTAGATTAGAATGCATTTCTCATTCTAGATTAATCTGCATAATCATATAGATTAATTTAATTTCTTAAATCCTTCATTCTTAGAGGGTCTAGTTGCTTAACACCTCAAATCTGAGGATATCTAACAAGAAAAATCCCTTTAGATAGAAGGCAATAGGTTGCCTTATCGGCTGATTTTCGGATGAACAATCCAATGTTCATTTCAGGATGAATTCGCAAATAAAGACCATGTTGAAGTGTGTGTGTTAGCAGAGGCCGCATATTCATGCATACATTTCTGGCACCCACCGTGGAGCTAAAAAATCAATTTTTTCACCTCATTCCTTTTGTTTTGCAGGTTTGACTTGTTGCAAGTTTGAAAACATTTCGAGAAGGCATCCAACAATGATGAGAAAATGAGCATTTGAGAAACCTCTTCCTTTTCTCCTCTTAATCTTCTTCTATTTCTCTTCTTCTTCTTCTTTTTCTTCCTTCTTATGTTCTAAAGTTTTAAATAAAAAAATTCATCAAAATTCTTTTTTTAATCCTTTTTATGATTTTTCATAAAAATCATAAAAATTAGACCAACTTGATGAATTTTGGTCTGAAATTTTTACTGAAGGTTGTAGACAATAGGGAAAAATCACATGAAAAATCTTAGATTTTTTTGATTAAATCTTTATTTTATATATTTTTTTAATGATTTTGTCATATGCGAATTATTTGAGCTAGTAAAATAACATGTTTTGATCTGATTTTTTTCCTACAGATTCATGACAATATCGGACATGTATAGTAAAAACTATAGAAGTTTTGGATCAAACTTGGATATTTAGTAATTCATTAATAGTTTTTTCATTAAAATTTTAATTTGCATAGGAAATAATCGAATTAAAATCTAAAATTTTTATTGAACATTTAGGATGATTTCCAAATATCGTAATAAAAAATTCAAAGTTTTTAGATTTAAAATATATTTTCATTAATTCTTTTATGGTTTTCCATAAAAAAAATTAATTTATCAGATAAATCTCGACATTTTGATCTGAAATTTTTATTGCCAATTTGGGACACTTTTTGTAGAGTACAATAAACATTTCATATTTTTTTGGATCATAATTCTATTTTTAATAAAAAAATTATGTGTTTTCATAAAAAAAAATTATTAACTCATGATGCAAATCTTGGAATTTTAATCAATAATTTTTATTGCAGGGTTTTTTTGGAAAACAGAAAGGAAGAAAGAAAGGTCATCCAAATATGACAAAAGAAAGCAAAAAATAAAATAAAAATGCATTTCGCTTTTGCTAGCTTCAAAAACAGCACAATAATTGTTTAAAATGAGGTAAAATATACTAAGCGCGTTGCGAGGATCACCAAGTAACCTTCCTTAGCTGATAACACTTCATTTGGATCTAAAACAAACATCTCTCGTGTCAAGCTTGTGTGTGTTTCCTTCCATGTTTTCATTTTACAACATATGCATAATTTGATACTAGGGTGTGATCTCCGTTAGTATTCATTTAGCAGGCTTAGGTACTAGTGATAGATTTAGATAGCTATTTTGGGTTATTGGACTCGCTAAATCCATCGACCCCTCATTTCACCCTATGGTTGCAAGATCAGCACCACGTTAAAGGGGAGGGGTCTACAGGAAACATGCGTTAAATGCTCCACAAGGCAACCCTTTTGTGCTTTCTAGAACTCACTAATTTTTGAGTTGTAGACTCATTTTGGCTTGTGTGAGGGGTTAAATGTTCCACATCTTTGGACTCACCTTGCATTAGTTAAAGTTTTAAGTGTACCACCTTGTGCTCTTTGACTACTTTTGGATAGATTTTCTTTCGAGAATTAACATTTGTACACACATAGTAATTAGGCCCCATGAACACTATTCATGGATCTTGAGAGAGTGGGTTCCTAGTGAAAATCCTCTCTACGATGGATTCCTTGTAGGTGGGGATGATACTTTAAGCATCTCATAGATAAATGAGTCTTCAACTTGTTGATTGAGGCATCCTTTCTCCGGAGAGGTTGATAGATCACTGGGAGTTGATATCATAGATCTTTAAGAGATACTCTTAGTTTAGCATGTCAGATTAATCTGTCTTCTTTGATTGGGCTAAAAGTGAAAAGGTGTCAAGACCTTGAATCTGGAAGCTAAGTCCCCTTGTGGTACACTATTGTGAGTCGGTCACCTTTAGAGAGGGTTAATTGTAGCAAAGAATCCCTCTTCAGGGAAAACTATGTTGATGAAACCTCGAGTGATAATAGCCATTTTTGATGTGGTAGTGACAACCACTATATAAATGTCCTTGTGGAAGAAATATCCACAGGTGTGGTTCACTGTGGGTTGTCAAATCTCCCCAGCAACTCTTGAAGATTAAGTTCTCGAACTATGTTGAAACCTCGATTCGTTGGGATTGGAGGTTACCCCTGTGAGTCATAAAAGTTACAGAGTCAAAACATTACTAAAGACCTTAGAGAGGCCAACTTTTATTTTCTAGGGATGTATGCATGATTGCAAAACTTTTCGAAAACATACACAATTAGCTCTCTTAGGAATCAATCTGTACTAAGTCACTTGATTGTTCATGTGCAAGGTTGCTTTTGCCCTTGCTCATTATTTTCAAACATGCTTGATATCACCTTCTTGTTGTTCTATGTGCCTGTTTAAATGCTTGCTTACTAAAATGATCTAAAAAGTCTAGAAACCTTGTCAAAATTAGTTGTTGTTGTAAAACTGGTTTGCCTTCTTGCACAAAATCATTTGGGTCTTGCACAAAATCATTTGGTCCTTGCAAGAAATTACACCTCTTCGTATGTCTTCGCACGAGCCAGAAAAATTCTTTGCACAGTTCATAAAACTTATTTGCACGGCCAATAAAGGTTTCTTGCGCGAGATTTTTTGTGTTAGCATTACCAATTTGGGTCTATTTTAGCTATCTACAGCCTGTACACTATATTTTTTTGCGTCCATTTATCGTTCTTTGTCTGCAAATAGTCCCAAACAAGTGGCATCCTGCTTAGCTAATGACTTGCGATCCATACTTTAACTAGTCTTGTCTCTCAGTTATCTTGCTCTTGTCCTTTAGTGCTTGTTGTACTCCATGTCATGATAGTCATAGTCTTTAGCTGTTCTAGCCTTCAAATCAGACTATTTGTACCTTAGTATATTGCACTCTTATCTTGCTTTTTTTTTTAGACTAAGTTCTAGTGTGGTCCTTATCTAAGCTTCTACTTTTTATCATTATCTATGACTATGGAAACTTGACTTATGTTCTAAAACTTGGTTGTCACTACTTGAAACATAGTACATCAAAATGGCTAACAACAAATGTGCTAAATCCAATATTCCTAGTGAGGAATAAAAGCTACTTATTGCAAACATGAAGCAACAAATCCAATCAATGAATGCTCAACTTCAAAGATTGAAGGAGGAACATGAAACATCATCAAACAAATTCTCCTTGAGACAAAATTTCCCTTCCTCCTATGACAACCAAAAATCATATTCTTGTGATCTTGAATCTAAGACATCTGAGAACACTTCACAAACACCCAAGAAATCTAGGAATATCTTTGAAGAAAATCCTTGGGAACCTAAACCAAAGCGTGATTTCACACCTTTGGGAAAATCTTATGAATTAACCTTGGAAGAACTTCTTGAAGAGAAACTCATTGTATTACCTAAGGTCACTTTGGTGGGAGTCTCCTTTATGAGTAACTATTGTGTCTATCATAGACATAATTTACATAAAACTTCCCATTGTAAGGAGCTGAAAAACAAGATCCAAGATCTCTTTGACAATGGTATAATTCAAAAATCTAAGCTCTCAACTACTAAAGATTCTAATCTCAAGAAGGATCAACCTCATGAAACCATGTCTAGTAATGGTTCAAACACAACTTCTATTTCCTCTAACATACATCTGCCTTCTAAATTGTCCAATCTTTCCAAAACATATTTACCAAATGAACTCACTACTCCCCTAGTTGACTATGTGTACCCTCAAGGACTACCTTTAAAGGAAACTCAAGCTAATGTTGACTTAGCTACAAAACTCTCCCATACTACATAAATCAAAGACCCAAAACCTCCATGTGTTGCTCCTCCTATTATCCCCAATCCAACTATTCCTCTATTGTCCCTTCAAGAGCTTGTTATGGAGACTCTGGAAGTATATTCGAATATAAATTTAGATACTCCCTCATCCTTGGATTTGGTTTCATGTCAAAAGGACCACTTAAATGATGCAAAAACAAGTGTTGATCAAGACCAATATTCCTTCATCCCCTTTCAAGTCTTCCAAGATCTCATGCCTCCATCTCAAGAGCCACATAGTCCGCCATCTCCCATGTCATGCACCTCTACTAAGAAAGATCAAGATATTCCTTCCACCATCCTTAATGAGATTACAAAAGACCAAGAGAAGGATACTTTTCCTATGTTACTAAAAATTCCTTTTGAAGAAAAAAGTGTTCCCTTGCTCTCTTATTCCACCTCGCTACATTCACTTCCAAACTATGCTCAAGGTTTAAATACTCCTATCAAAGGTATTGCTCCTATAATAGTTACTCATAAATCTATTGATGACTTTGGTCATATTGCTCAATCTAAAGATGCTGATATCCATACTCATGGTTCATTCACATCTTCTAAATCTATCCTTGGTCCCTACCCATCTAAGCTAAAACCTTCAAGTCTTCCATCCATATTGGGACCTTATGTTCCTCTATCTCCTATTGCCACTACTAGCTCATTACACGTTCCTCCTACCCCTCCCCAAGATCAACAAAGATACACATACTTGAACTCTTCACATCCACCTTTTCATCTAAACCAGTCATATTGGCCTTATTCATCCATAAATCCCAAGTCCTTTGGAAGCAATTTGGATGATCAACTCAAACACAAGTGCATGAATCCATCTTCAAAAGTTCACTATGTCTCCTCTAATCGACAGTGAATGTTAAGAAGGAAAATACACAAAAGAGACTGCAAATGTGTTGGGTGATGCGATACACTCCGCTACCCACAAGTGGTTAATTATGTGGTGTTCCATGTTCACTAATAGTCATGGCTTTTGGTGCAATGGTAAATGGGCCCTACAATTGGTATCAAAGCCTAGTTTTGGCCTGGTCATGGGTTCAAATCTCCTCGGTGCCTTCTTGACCCATGTAAGCACCTGGTATGCACGTCAAGGGGGAGATTGTTGGGTGATGCGACATGCTCCCCTGCCCACAGGTGGTTAATTATGTGGTGTTCCATGTTCACTAACAGAATTGTAGGGCCCATTTGTCGTTGCACCAAAAGCCATGACTATTAGTGAACATGGAACACCACATAATTAACCACCTGTGGGCAGGGGAGTGCATCACATCACCCAACAATCTCCCCCTCAATGTGCATACTAGGTGCTTACGCGGGTCAAGAAGGAACCGAGGAGATTTGAACCCATGACCAAGCCAAAACCAGGCTCTGATACCACTTGTAAGGAAACTTGGCAAGAAAGAATATAACCGTTTCCACATAACCCATAATAGATCTAAAATAAACACAAAATTAAAATCCACATGCAAGAGAATAGACAACATATGCACAAAATTGTGACACAAGATATACACTGGGAAACCCTCATTGAGGGAAAAACACAGCCTCCAAAAGCATCCATCATCATGTATTATTCAGTCAAAACATATCTATTGCCATACAAGCATGGAAGCCTTTATGGCTATAGCCACAACTGAGAAAACTATGTGAACAAGCATGAATCCGCACATCCCATGCCATGCTTCCAACCTTCACAAATGCTCCATTGGCTAACCTATTAAGCCTTGTCCCACTCGACTCTTGCCTTTATCACTCTTTCTCTTTTCTACAACAACTACCCTTGTGGTTGCTTATATAGTAGCAGGTCCCACAAAACCACTAAGGGGTATTACATAAACCATGTGCTACCTAACCCACTGACCCCACATTTAATATTGGGCATTTAATTCTTTTCCCCAATATTAAATAATTACATGAAATATTATCACAATGTTACAATATAACTCATCAAGAATATTCCATGAGAATCTTTACATATTGCACGTCCACCTAGGTGGAACATTACATAATAAAATAAAACAATAAAATAAAAAAATATTATGCAATGTGTGCAACACCCATTATCTCAACAAAATGTCCACTATTCAAAGAGTTCAATCAA
This sequence comes from Cupressus sempervirens, assembly GCA_028749045.1. Classification (NCBI taxonomy): domain Eukaryota; kingdom Viridiplantae; phylum Streptophyta; class Pinopsida; order Cupressales; family Cupressaceae; genus Cupressus; species Cupressus sempervirens. The sequence goes on along the minus strand of CM053789.1, from coordinate 180,447,303 downwards.
AGAAAGTATGGGTTCTTAAATCTGTTATTGAAGAAATGTGTTCCAAAGCATCTAATGAAAAATCAAAAGCTATATGGATTCCCAAGTCTCTTTTGAAGTATTTGAATATCGAAAACAAATCAAAGTTGACATTCAAGCTTCCAAAGGCTTCCACTCCATCTTCTTCCCAACATCTTCCTAAAAAGGTTTCAAAACCTTCTACTCTACCCCTCTGCAAAATGGCTTTGCTACCTCATATATCTAAGCCTCAATCTATTTCATCCATATTTCTTCCATGATTCTGCTACCCTTCAAGGTGTGTGTCAATGTTGATCTTGCCTAATATCTCATCTACCCTCATGAGATCCTCTAAATCTTATGCCTACTTTCCATCCTTGCTTGTTTCAGTCTTCCAAAACCAACAACCTTATCCTCCATCTACCTCTCATTTTCCTACTATCTCCCTCCATTACATTATCAGCATCTTTGAGTGTACCTTGCTATGGCCTTGGCTTATCATAACTTACATTATAGGAGTGCTATCTAACTTGAGAAAGGCTTGAATTCTTTCCAAAAACTCTAAAAATCCAAAAAAAAAGAAAAAAATGTGCCTTGGTGAAAACCACTTCTTGTGGCACCTTGGTAGCAAAAGTAAAGAAAACTAAATCCATCTTATGGTGAAAACCACTTCTTGTGGCACCTTGGATAAGTACCATGATGAAAACCTAGTAAACAGGCATCATGCATAATTCTTCCATCCATGACATCCTATCATGATCTTGCTTATCCTTTAGATGTCCTCGTCTCAAGCCACTCACTCATAACCTCCATAAAAAAACTTTTCTATCCTATTTAGTTAACCCTTTGGTCCTAATCAATGAAAGAAAGAAGAAAACTCAGTTCTTCGCAATCTCTTAACATGGTCATTTTCTTGGATTACTTACATGACACCCTTCATTGCACCATGAGCTCATATTGTTATATCCTTTTCCCTAGCTTGGGTAATCTTGTGAAGGCTTTCCTTGAGGGTAACATTCACTGCTTCATACTCCTTGCCTTTCCATCTCTGCTTATCCACTCGCTTGCTACTACATCTCGTCCTACACCTTGCTAGGCACTGGAACAAAATCAAGGTGATCCTTCTTGAGAGCTAGTAATCTCTGAAAAAAATCTAAAAATTGGAAAAAAGTCCTGAAAAAATTGTTACCCTAGTGAAAACCTAGCAATAGGCACCTTGGTAACACCAAAAAAAGTGAAAAATCTCAAAAATACAAAAAAATTGAAAAACAAACAAAAAAAGTGCCATTGATGAAAACCTGGAAACATGCATCATGGTAGCAAAAAAAGAGAATCCTGCCAAGAAGGTGAAAACCTCGTAAATAGGCGCCTCTTGTTCCCAATGCTCCATCTTGTAGTACATCTTCTAGCTATTTTGTATAGTCACTTTCATGCTTTCGCTTTCCTACTTTTTGCTCATGTATCCATGGATTGAGTCTTGTCATAGCTCGAGGGCATTCCCCCTTTAGTGTCACTATTTTTGAGATTCTCCTCATAAAATCTCCTTTGTGATAGTCACCAGTGGTTCTCACTGCGTCTGCCTACTATTGCTAGTGTCACTATTTTTGAGATTCTCCTCATAGAATCTCCTTCGTGATAGTCACCAGAGGTCCTCACTGCGTCTGCCTACTATCGCTAGTGTCACTCTTTTTGAGATTCTCCTCATAGATTCTCCTTCGCGATAGTCACCAGTGGTCCTCACTGCATCTTCCTACTATCGCCAGTGTCACTCTCTTTTTGAGATTCTCCTCATAGAATCTCCTTCGTGATAGTCACCAGTGGTCCTTACAGCATCTGCCTACTATTGCTAGTGTCACTCTCTTTTTGAGATTCTCCTCATATAATCTCCTTTGCGATAGTCACCGGTGGTCCTCATTGTGTCTACCTACTATCACAAGTGTCACCTTTTCGAGATTATCCTCATAGAATCTCTTTCACAATGGTCACCAGTTGTTTCAGCTATGTCTGCCTACTGTTGCTCAGGTTATGTCTCCAGATTCCTTTATGGAGGATCTCTCTTGCATCAGTCACCGATCATCCTAGCTGTGTCTGCCTACTATCTCTCAGTCCTTCTTAGGTTCTTCATCATGAAGATTCATCTTTGACCTTAGTCACCAATCGTTTTGACTACATCTACCTATTGTTGTCACCCTATTGAAGAGATTTCTTTCAAATGTATTCTGGACATTGACACTTGACATCAATCCCAAAACATTGAACTCAAAAATGATATACTTGTTTGGATATGCTGAGCTTTTTCTTTGTTTACTTTATTTTTTCTTTATCATATCTCCTCGAGCAACTCGATGATGTCATCTTTTACTAGAGAAGTAATGGGCATGATCTTTTCTTGGCTTTCTATCTGTGGTTTAGAACCAACAAGTTGATACGTTCCTATAAAAGGGGTGTCCACTATAAGAGCCTCCATCTCAAATTGGATGGCCATGTGTACCTCGACTCCTTTTATACAGATACATCAATGACATTAGTTCTTCTCCTTTTTTTTTGGAGTGAACTCTTCATGCTATAGTACATACTAATACTCGTCCTATTAAGTGAACATAGGGGTCACTACAAGTATATCTAGCACACTTCTATCTCAGGTTATGAATGCAAGGGTCATTGCGGATAGTATAAATACTGAGTACTTAGCATAAGATGGATCTCCCATGTGTTTGGTGTGTCTATTATGCAAGCAACATTCAAGTCATCCTAGCATCTATGCTTTGATGCTTATGTTAACTTGCTACATTAAAAGGGACAAATGTTCTGGTCATTCTGGCTTCTTGTGCCTCGAATGCTTACATTTAATCCCGAAAAACCAATAATGTATGTTATATTCATATTTCCATGATTGCAATATCAGTGGGAATTGTATGACCTACGAGCTTTGTTGTATATTTGGTGATGATTAAATATCAAGGCTTGGTAACCAGACCTAGGGTTGCATTTAACATAGTCTTACATTGCATACTTCACTTGCATAGGCATGCGATTCAATCACAAATCTACTTTCACCTTCTCTAATGAGGGATTGTTGATCTATTCAAAGTATCATGTTCTTTCACAAACTACACAAATGATTGATTAATCACCCTCTTGGCTACTTTGGTTGCTCTGAACCCATTTTTCAGGATTGAATTCAAAATCTGACACACTTAAGTGGCTCAAAATGAATTTAAATTTTTTTTGTGCAATCCAAATCTTTTTGATACTTTGCAATTCTTGGAATCTTTCCAACTCAAACTTGGTCTTTTGGATCTCAAAATCACTTTGGATCAACCTCCAAATTTCTTCTGATCATTCTGATCTCTTCATATTTCTTTAGATTGTTCTGATCTCTTTATATTTCTTCAAATCATTATGATCTCTTTATGTTTCTTTAGATCGTTCTGATCTCTTTATATTTCTTTAGATCATTCTAATCTCTCCAAATTTCTTCAGATCATTCTGATCTCCTCATTTTCTTCAAGATCATTCTGATCTCTTCATATTTCTTCAAGATCATTCTAATCTCTTTATATTTCTTTAGATCATTCTAATCTCTTTATATTTCTTCTAATCATTCTAATCTCTTCTATAGTCTACTAAACCTTGGATTTCTTCTGTATCTTTCATCACTCTCCTTACATCATACTTCTGGTGTGTCATCTTTCGATTTCGCTCCTGAGGGGGCAGGATGATTACATCATTGAACTAAATTTCAACTCATTTTGAGTCTCATTGCTTGGGGCATCTGGTTCCCATTTTATGTCCTTCTCACTTGGGGCATCTCATTACTCGGGGCATCTTGTCCTCCTCTTTCCAGCATCCTTGTCATCTACTTCATCTTTTCATCATTTGATCACATCTTATAACATTTTTGATCTGAGTTTGATGGACAGGTATTAGGACAGTCTAAACCCCAACTCCTAAGGATCAAGCCTCGTTCTAGGGATGATTATGTGACTCATAATTAGATCTTATCAACTTAGGTATCTAGGTGTTCTACTTGGATCCCTTAGGATTAAGCTTCGTGTTGGAGATGATCCTTAAAAGCTTATCTATTTCAACTTATGTATCTAGGTGTTCTACCTAGATTCCTTAGGATTAAGCTTCATGCTAGAGATGATCCTTAAAATCTTATCTATTTCAATTCAAGTATCTAGGTATTCTACTTGGATTCCTTGGGATTAAGCTCTGTTCTAGAGATAGTCCTTAAAAGCTCATCAATTAGTCTTCGTAAAATCAATTTCAGAACCAATCTCTTTTTTCCTTTTTTCTTTTTTTCTTTTTGGTCTGTGCATCATACTTTCTGATTTTCTTTGAATTGAATGTCCTACTTGCACATTCATTCAAAGAGAGGCAAAATATAATACCCCAAAATTGGCTCATTGCCATGATACCAATTCTGGTCTATTTTTGTTAAAGTCCTATTTCATTAGATACATTCTTGATCTAACTCACTACTTGACTTAATTGTCAGATGTAGAAGACCCTAATTTGCATTCATCATATTTCTTACTTAATTCCTATAGTACGTACTCATATTAGTCACATTAAACCTACTTGATTTAATTATAATTTAATTTAAAGTATTTATACTTTATTAAATTAAATTATCTCCTAAGGCTAATGTACTATGGGATTAAATTTATTTAATTTAATAAATATGCCTATCTTGATTAATTAAATGTAATTATTTAATTAAATGGGAAAGGTATTTCTAATTAATTAAAGAAAATTATTTAATTAAATGGAAGGCTATTCTTTAATTAATTAAACAAAGTTATTTAATTAAATGGGAGTTATTCCTAATTAATTAAATATAGTTATTTAATTAAATAAGAAAGTGTCTTTAATTAATTAAATGAAATTATTTAATTAAATAGAAAATATATTTATGAGAGCATATCTCATTTTATTAAATTAAATATCTCTCCAAAATAATTCTTTAGTTCAAAAAGGGAAATTTCCAATTCACTATTGATCAAAAAGGAATTAAATTAGTTAACTCCTTATTCTACTTAAATTAAATCAATTAACTCCTTATTCTACTCAAAAGAAATCAGTTAACTCCCTCTAATTTGGAAATCTTCCTATATGACTAAAATTCATCTTCAATCCTGACCGTTGATTGAAATCAATCTCAACCGTTGATGGATTCCAGGAAAGTCTATTTAAGAGACCCTCATCTCTTCATTTTAGAGAGGATGAATTTGGAATTTGCATCAAATTGCTACTGGAATTCATACTCACATTTTCTCATATTTTACATGCATTTGCATCCTTAGCTTAATTTCATTTAGCATTATATGCATATGATTAATCTAGTTTCCTTTACTTGTTCTTAGATTAGAATGCATTTCTCATTCTAGATTAATCTGCATAATCATATAGATTAATTTCATTTCTTAAATATTTCATTCTTAGAGGGTCTGGTTGCTTAACACCTTAAATCTGAGGATATCTAGCAAGCAAAATCCCTTTAGATAGAACGCAACAGGTTGCCTGTCTGGCTAATTTTCCAATGAACAATCCAATGTTCATTCTGGGATGAATCCGCAAATAAAGACCGTGTTGAAGTGTGTGTGTGTTAGCAGAGGCCGCATATTCATGCATACACTTGGCACTTGAACTTCTCAACATCCACTATTTACTTAGCACTTGAATTCACTTGACATGGTCTATTTTCTCAGCACATGTGTGACTCGGCATGGTGTATTATTTACATGTCCTGCTCAACATGTATTACTAGTTTGGCATGAACTAAGTAAATTGTTTAAGTGTATTGACACTCACTTGTGAAAACCAATCTGAGATCAACAATCTCCCCCTTTGACATGAGTGTCAAATACACGTAAAAATACAATATTCTACTTGACTTCTTAAGCATAACATATCCATGACTTGGCTTATATACAAAACTTTAAAATTTCAAAAGTTTGCAATAGTCTGTATACCTCAAAATTGATAACTCCCCCTAAGTCAATGTGTCTGGTTTGTGTTTGATATTCTTTCATCTAATATGATATTCTTTTCATCTGATATGTTCTTTCATAGCTAATTTATTTATTTGTTTACTATTTTCCTCAAAAATGAATCTTAAAGTATCTCAAAATATATATCACTAGGGTGCTCATATAGTTTATCATATCATATATCTTCCTTTCTTTTATTCTCTACCCCCCCTTCTATATCTCTCTATTTCTAGCTCCTAATTTTCTTTATTCTCTCCCCCTTATCTCTCCCCCTTTGATATTTCTCCCCCCTTTTGACACTTATGTCAAATGGTTTATACACATATAGTGTGTTTTTCCAAAAAATGATTTATGGACTTCCATTATGATTTTAAGGGATGCATCCCAATTGTCACATGCAACATCTAATGACTTGATTTGGATAGCAAGCTTGGTAGCAAGGTGTACTACATCATCTAGAGTAGATATATTGGGGTCTTTCTTTAGTAGAGTCTCTGCATAACCTAGTTCCTTGTGTAGCAATTTGATGTGTGGGGTGAGGGATGCCTATAAACTTGTCAATTTGGCTCTTATGTTAGCCTCTTCTACTATTAACACAACTAATTGACTTTGAGTTTGAAGCAATGTATGAAAATTCTTCTCACTCTAAGCTAGATTCTGAGGTAGCTGAGTACCTGATATGTTTAGGTTTCTCTCTAGGCTCAGAATACAATGTCTAGTCTCTTGGGTGAAGAGTGTAGGGTATAGCTTAGGTAGCCTAGCACTAAGATTTGCAAGGGTATAGCTTCTGTGCTCAGCTTCTGAAGAACTTTTGTAGAAGTGTTAGATGTTGGTAGAGTTACTAATGCTTGGATGGCTTCCTGCTCCTTTACCTTAGGTGTTTTCTCATCTTCTTCAAATTTTCTCTTGTCTATCACAATGACTTGACTAGCATCTGGTCATTGTATTTCAGGTGTAGAAGAATCTATCCATCTTGTTTGATTTGTTGTTGTCCATGTTTCTTTTGTAGTCTGCTTCTATTCGATTATGTCCACTTTAACAAACGTATCAACCTTAGTAGATGTATCTAGTGTTGTTTGGGTGAAAGGATATACTTGAGTAACTAAAGGTATGGAAGAAGGTGGTTCTTGTGGATTCACCTTGTCCCTTGTGACCTCAATTATATCTTTTTTTAATTCACCTATATTAACCAAAATCAGATGTTCACATAGCTTGGCTTGTAGTGTAGATTGGTCCAGTATTTTCTTAAGGTATTCTATAGTCAAGGGATTGATGTTCTATGTTGAAAGATGAGATACATCCTTAACAATAATGGTTTTAGTAGACTTGACTGTATCTTGCACACTCTGTTTATCTTGTTGTTGTTCAATTGTTGCCTTGTCATTAGTCTAGTTTTTAGTTTCCCCCCCCTACTGTATCGTCTTCCTTATCATCATCATTACCCTCAAACGATTCAACTTCTCCTTGTTTTATAGTGGTTAGCCCATAAATAAGTTTCCACATTTGTGTTGACTTTTTTACCACATCTTCAATATTGTTTTGATGAATGCTGAAGGTTCTATATTTTGATGTGAATCCTCCTCCATAATTCTTATTTGCCTTAGTAATATGTCCCTTTGTTAGCTATCCCATTACTCAGGCTAGTGTTGATTCTCTAATCTATTTTTCCAACTTTAAATGGTAATTCCACTTTTGCTCAACAACATCATATAAACTCCTTGGTAGAGTGTTGGAAAATTCTAGTGGAGTGTTTTTGAATTTAGACATCATAGCATATAATGCCTCTCCCACTAGATTCTTCTCTTCTTTCCCATGTTTCTTAAAATCAATATGCTTTGAACTAGATAAATCTACATTATTCTTGACATTTTCACACAGATTTTCAAGATCAAAATGTGGTTTATGACTTACCACTTAGAATTTTCTTATATCATCCAATTTAGTCCTTTCTTCATCTGAATCTAGCTATGCAACATATCCTCTTCTTTGTTTCTTTTGCACTTGCCCACCTTTCCCTATTTTCTTGGATTTCTCCTTGGCCTTCTATGTTGTGGGTCATGTGCTAGCTATAGTGGTAGGTGTTGTTGGCTTGGTTGGGCTTGGTTTAATAGTTTTCTTTTCCCTAGCCACTGGTTGTGTCTTAGCTTTTCTCTTCTTTGGCTCAACATGTGTGGGTGCTTCCCTCGCTTCTTCTTCCTCAACACCTTCTATTTCATCCTCTTCCTTGTCCTCTCCCATTCCTTGAGTTAATACAAGAGGTTATTGAATTTTTTCTTGTTCTTCCTCTTCTTCTTGTTCATCTTCTTCCTCTACACCTTCACCAAATTTAGGTTTAAGATTCTTAACTAGTCTATCCTTTTTTCTTGAGTGTGGAGGCAGTTTTCAACTCCATTTCAACTTTTGATTTCATCTCATCATAATTTCAAAAAAAATTAGTAGTTTTGTTGATTTCCTCTGCTAGGAGTACTATGATGGCTATTGATGCTTCATCCTCATTAATTTCATAACCTAAGGGTCTTAACCATCTAACCCTTAGTGTGGCAACTTTCACATATGTATAGTCAATGTCAACAAGAAAAAATATTTCATTATAATATATTTCAACTAAGGAAATAGGTATCCTGAGTCTCTACTTCATTGACTTCTTAAAGTCTTCAAAATAGCTTGTCATGATGATTTAAAAGTTTTCTCCCATTTGTTCAATGTACTCATTTATTTGTATTGCTATTGAACTATTTTTTTTCTAGCTTACTATACCAAAGGAGGGAAATGTATTCTACACATAGAAGAATATACAGACAATGATTAAAACAAATTTACATTGAGCACTCTTGGTTATTCTGATTACTCCTAGATTTTCCATCAATTGTTGTAGTTGAAGCTTAGCCAGAACATAAGTATGATCTTTCTACACAATCTTGTAACCAACATCCATAGCAATATAGGGTACACTATTCAATCTACTAGATTGATAGAATTTGTGAGAGATTATCCTAACAAGAAAGTTCAACAATGGATCAGTGACAATATCTATTGTTATGCTTGTTTTATTCCATTGTACTCTAGTGTTTTTGTCTATCACTTCCTTGGAATCACTCCTTAGATTCTTGGGTTGATCTAGGGTTGGGTAACCAATCACCCTATGAATTATCCTCTTCGTAATCTTAATTGTTCCACCCTCAAACCATAGATATCCATCATGTATTCAACTAAAGAAAATTTTAACCCATTCAATTTTAAATACACTAGAAAAATCTAAGACACACGTCATACCCTTCTTCTCAAAAATTTTGTGTTCATCCTTTAGAACACCATTTTCACATAACCTATCATATGCTTCTTTGATTTCCATGTCTCCTATTCCTCCTATTTTGCAATTATAGCACTTCCTAACATCATGCACCATAATGACATTCAACAAGATCATGGATAAAGCACCAGATTGATCTTGAGTTGTAAACTATGTTAGGAATGGCCTTAAATATAGGTTGTTTAACTTCATTATTGACAAGCTAAACATTTAAAACCTCCTTCCCTTCTACATTCTTTGAACTAGATGCCATTTGTCAAACTAGGGTTTTGTAAAGTAAAACTGCATAGCTTGGCTTGTAATAAATATGTTGTAAAATTTGGAGAACTAGTGTTAGATCACTATAAAATTCTCTACAAATGTCATTTACAAGTTTCTAAATTGCCTTTCACTCTACTTACTCTTTACTTGATTTTGAAGTGGAAAATAATGAGTAGAAATCAATCAAATACCCTTTGAAAACCTTGAATTTAATGCTTAGTGCTTGTACAACTATAAGCTTGGTATCAACTTGATTTCAGCATCACTTGGCATCCATTAATATTACCATCACTCAACAGCTACTAATGTAGACACCTAAATTTGATTACACCGCATTAGTAATCTAATTTAGCCATCTCTAAGGGTATCATTAATTAAATTTTTATTTAATCAATCCTTTTCCATCCCTAGTTGATTAATTTAATTAATCATCTATAGTCCTAATTGACAAATCAAATAACCTCTTATTTATCAATTAAATCCTATTCTTCTATCTAATTCCAAAAATCTCCATTTATTAAATAAATCTATTTGATAAATGAAATCCTCAAAACCCCTAACTTATCCCTAACCCTCCATTTAGCCTAATCCACCCCATCCACCCATACTAACGAAGCTTAGCCACTAACTCACCCACCCTCATTAATGCCATCTACTTGCACATCTCTAACATCCCTAATCTAATCCTAAACCCAAGCCTAATCCACCTCTTAATGTTGTCACATTCTCTAAACAAGTTTAAGACTTTCCTAAACCAAATCAAAGTCTCCCCTCAAAAATCCCAACCACCAAGTCATGAGTGCTCTTACAAACCATAAACGACTCTTACAAGCTCACTCATGACTCTTACATCCATCTTCCACACTCTTCCCTCTTCCACACTCATTCCTCTTACATCTCTCTTACATACTCAACCTCACTCATCATGACTTTAACCAACCCTTTACCCTACCCTCTCACACTCATCCTCCTTGTGACAAGTGTCACCTTCCCATTGGTGCTAAACAAGCACAATCCATGTGCTCCTCTTTGAGTGCATCTTAGCCCTCCTTAACCATCTCCCCATCCTTGCATCTAAGCCCTCCATCCCTCTACCCCTTGACCTATAAATTGAATCCCATCCCAAGCCATTTTAATCACAACCATTTGAGTAAAGTTATCATGCTCTTTTGAGAGCCAAAAGCCATACCCATACCCTTATAATGCCAAATTGAGAGCTCACAAAGCTACCAATTTGCCATTACCCATCTCCATTGAAGCCATTTTGAGCATTTGAGCATACATCCACATCAAAGGACGCATCTACAAAATCAAGAAAGCATGAAGTGTTTTCTCTTTTGAGGTTTTGCACTTCTTGTTTTCTTTTCTTTGTCTAAACATATATGTGAATTTAGTTTTAGTTTGTGAATGTTTACTTTATTGTTAATGTTCTTTGCACACTAAGATCTAGTTCTACACTATAGACTTGGCATCAACTAGCATTCTACTTGACATACACAGGAAACTTTTCATGCTTGACAACATCATGGAAAATTCAAAGTTTTAACTTGTGTCTACAACAACATCTTGCATCTTTATTCATGCTAATGTAGTCTTTTTATTAGTCTCGCATACCTCTTTATTGTTTAGTTTGATGAGGTGTGACCACCCCATTAGGTGAAGTGATTCATTCTCCATTTGATGTACTACAATTATCTTTGTTTTTCCATGTCTTATTCATCTCATCTCTAATGTGTTCAACATCTACCTTGCCTTTGCCTTTATCAAATTCACAACTTGGTACCTTTTACCTAGTTGGACAATGTTTACTAATGTGACTAGTCTTCAAATAGCTAAAACATATAGTTTGACTTAACCATCTTTTGTGGTTACCATTGAAGTGTGTCCTAATGCAATTCTTAGGGATATATCCATACTCTTAAAAATAATGATAGATATGTCTTGTGTCATAATTCCAATTATAAAGGTTTCCATAGCTTCTTACATTTGTTGACTTGTTTGACTACATGAATTTGGATCTACATTCAAAGGCTCTATGTCCATACTTATGATAGTTGTAGAAATATCCTTCAAATCTTTGTTTTTTCATGGTCATGGTTCTACATTCATGTGCCAAATGACCTTGCTTGTTGCACTTATGATAGTGAGTCATGTTCTTAGGCTTGACATTATAGTCTGTGAACTTTCTCCTACACAAATTAGCAATATGTCCTTACTTACCACAAAAATGACAAGTGGGTTTGGAGTTCTTACCTTTGATGTTCCTTTCTTTAGTGATTTTGGATGATTCTCCTTCTTTAGTGCTTGTGTAGCCCAAACCTAATGTATCTTTATTGTGTCTAGGGTATCTTAGTAATTGCTCAAAATATTTAATGGCTTTATTTGGCTTGTTGAGATTTTCAGCAAATTCCTTTTCTCTTTTCAGGTCATTTCACAACTTCAATGTGGTTATCTCAATTTCCTTGACATTTAATTCATAGTTGGCATTCATCATTTGACTTAGAGTATCCAATTGCATGTTGGAGATCTTGGTTAGCTCTATTGACTTTTCTCTCAATTTGTTTGCTAGAATTATTTTGTCTTCTGCAATTATGACCTTGTCTTCTATGGCTTTCTTCTTTTATTCAATCACCTCACATAGTAGTATAGCTTGTGATTTTTGCTCTAGCTTGAGAATTCAGATTTTCTTAGCTTGGATTATGTTCTTTTCCATTAGATCTACAACTTTGACATCATATTCATTGGTCTTACCATCTACAAATAGCTTGGTGGTGTCTATTTCTTTGTATAGTGTGTTATTCTCTATAATAGCAATCTCTTTCCTTCTCTTTAAGGATTTACTTAGCTCTTCTCTTGCCTCATTCAATTAACGTAGTATGAGATGTATTTCAATCTTCTAGTTCTCAATAGTCTTTCCTAGCTTTTAGACTTCCATTTCAAGATCTTTCCTCTAAGTTGCAAAGCTTCTCTTTCAAAGAACAAGGCTCTAATACCAATTGTTGGAATTACAAGTGGGAAGAGAGTAAAATTCTGAGGGAGCATGAATCAGAAGTTTAAACTTGATCTCATAAAACTTTTCATCATTCATATATCACATGCATTAATGTAATGAAATAACATATAAAGCATATGCATCAATCATGTAAACATGTAATCAAACACACACATAACACCAAATATGATTACCTAGAAACCCTCCAAGTGAGAAGGTAAAAATGGGGTGGGGATGACACCCACAAGTATTCACTACTACAATAATAAAGTATATCCAATTAAAGTTACAATGGTTTGACCATGAATCATGATCTACCCTGGTAAAGGCTTACAAAGATTTTTAAGTCCCACCTTGTTAGAGGATTTTAACGCCTTGTTAAAAGTGTGCCTAGTTAAAGGACTTTAACTCACAATTAAGTTAGCACCTTGTTAAAGAATTTAATATAGCCTATTAGGACTACTCTGCTTAAGAGATTCAACTGAAATCACTTGCCAAAATGTCTCAGCATAGAACCTACAGTTGGTGCTTTCTTGCCTGATAGCATATTACGTCTATACAATCTCTGATTGATCCTTCATGATATGATGTATCAATCTTGTATCCTTATCTATCCTCTATTCTTCACTAACTGATTCTACAATACATTTTTACTACTAAGTCACCTTGAAAGCTTTGCAAACTATCTTGTTCACTTCTTGAATTCTGTCATTCACTCCTTGTCTCACCATAAAAAATTTAGGACTTTGTCCTCCTTAAGAAGACTCTAGTGGCTTAGGGTTAGGTATAAATCTACGACTGTGATTCATCCATACTACCACTTAAACCTTCCTATTTTTTGATTGGTTGCATGTAATCACATAGGAAATCCAAATATAGATTTGTCCTTATCTCTAAAAGATTGAAATATATCCTTAAGTTAGCTTGAAAATGGTTTACATAGTTGCTTGTGCTATTGAAAAAAAATATATCCAAATTGTGTCACTCAGCATATGAATTCTTTGATGCTCGACATACATTGTATTTCTGCTACTAAGTCAACACTTGAACTGCTTGGCATCCAATGTTTACTCCAGACTTGAATTCACTTGGCATGGTCTATTTTCTCAGCACCTAATTGACTTAGCACATGAGTGACTCGACACTCATTGCAACTCAGCATGGTCTATTATTTGCATGTCATGCTCAACATGTATTACTAGTTTAGCATGAACTAAGTAAATGGTTTAAGTTTGTTGACACTCAATTGTCAAAACCAATCTGAGATCAACACAATGATCTTTTCTAGAACACTTCTCCTGCATCACTTGCAAGGTACATGCCACATAACATTTCATATATTTTATTTTATTCACTCTTTATTATAAATCTATGTTCTTTGAATTTATTACTCTTGCATATCCTGCCCTAGTGGGACCCATGCCCTTACTTAGTTGGGGAGTGGGGGGATTATTCATTTTTCAAAATTTCAAATCACATGTAAACTTTAAAAGTAATTATCTTATGAGATGACCATCATCACATCTTGATGACTTGTCCTTCCATGATTGCATCATTGAGGGAATTAAGGACATTAAAATTTGGGCATAAAATTTAGTGATAATTAAGAACATGTTTGGGGTCGTAGACTTGCACACAAGTGAAAAATTATGACACTTGATGTAAGGAAGGATATTATGAGATTGCATGCATTAAAAATATTTAAGAATCACATAGTAATAGTATGCCATTTTATTTGTTCGGTACCATAACATTGCAAATTCTGATAACTCACCATTGTTGAGCTCTGAAAAAAAAAAAAAGATTTTCCCAAAATTCTACTATGTAACAATGGGTGGAGGTCTTTATAGATATGAACTAGCTATCATAAGGTTTTGTTGGGCGTTGTTGGGTGATGTGGCCAGTTGTGAGGTGTTTAGGAGAAGAGTATGGATAGATTACTATCTCAGCCTTAAGGGATTTGATTAGGAGGTTCTTCAATTTATGAGCATCTTGAAGGATCAATTTGCCATGGTAAAAGGGCCTTAGAATTAAATTTAAAGAGGATGTGGTAGCCAAACTCATTGGGTTACCCCAATAAGGAGAAAATTGGGCAAATGATTTTGACCTACGTATGGCTAGGGCATAGTTTAGTGTGCATATTGACCCTCTGCTGGATATTTACAAGAAGTAGGGTACCTCTAGATCATCATTGCCTTTTAATTTAATGCATCCAACAATATTTATCATTCAATACTTCACTTGTGAAGGCTATTACAAATACATGCATTCCTTACATTTCAAGATTTTGGTCTGTGACGTGATTATAGACATATAATTCTTCCCAATTTCATGTTTAACATTGTTAAGAAGGAAGCTTCTTTAGTACAATTAGGAAAGGATCAGTCCGTCTCCCATAATTGCTTGATAAAATTAGTTGTGGAAAGGAAATTAAATAAACAATCAATTGAGGCATGGGAAGAGTTTTTGTAGTTAAAAGAGGTACAGCCTATATTGGTCAGCCCTAGAGGCCAAGGTGTTGAATGAAGGGAAAGGACTTCTACTAGTTTTTGTAAGGTTATTCCCAGAACTAAAAACATTCATGAAGCCTCTCCCTCTAGTTCTAGACCAACAAACAAGAGGATATATAAATTCGATGCCTCTATTTCTAGGAAAAAGAAAAGAAAAAATAAAGAAGCTGCTAGTGCCCCTAATAACCCATCATTTGTTAAGACTAGGTCTACTATTAGGGAAAGAAAAGGTAAATTTATGGAACTTGAAGAAGAGAAATTAGAAAAAAAAACTGATGATGAAAGTAATATTAACGAAAGAATCCTCCATGCATGTCTACACCTCCTACAAGGTGAAGTGTGAGGCTTTCTAAAGGAAATATGATTATTGAAACCTCTATTCCAATGGTTAACCTGGAGTCTTCTGAGTTTGAGAAGGAGTCCTTTTCTGAGGGAAAATTGTAAGGAAACATACCCACTAATAATGAGTGCATTATGTATCACCTATTTTAGTAGTGCAAATTGAATACTAAGATTTAACAAGAGCATTCATAGTACAAAACAAGTTAGCACTTATGATAGGACAAAGGCAAACATTATGGAAAGAAGAATACCAAGAATGGTAAGCTCCTCAAATGTGTTGCCTATGATAACATTAGTATGTCCCTAATCGATAGGGGATGTGTTCTCATTTGTCCCCAAGCTTCAAATGATGGGATGTTTATCAAGTATGAGGGTGAATGGAGGATTCAACAATAGAGGTGAAATTGGATTTTGATATCATAATGGTGTAAAATGGCTATACTACTAGAAATATAAGAGGAGTAACTAAGAGGGGAGGGGTGAATTAGTTACTACAAAAATAAATACCAAATCCCTTAGATGTTAGCAAAAAATGAACTTTGAAAGCTAGATTGTTTTTGCTTGACATACAAATATTTAATGTTGTAACTTGGTAAATATTGAATATACTTGGTAATGGATTAGCTTTGCAGATCTTAAGATGTTATCAGTGATTAACATTACTTTAACTTAATTTTAAGTATAAAAGAAATAGTATGAACACATTTGACACCAATATTTAACATGGAAACTCAATTTGGGAAAATCATCAATTGGAACTAGTTACTAATTTTCACTCTTCTAAAGTGATCCCTGTTAGGATTCAACCCTATTAAAGGTTACAAAACACACTGTTAGGTGTGACTTTATTAGAGGATTTAATCAACCTATTAGGAGTGGCTTTGTTGGAGGTATTTAGACAATTCAATAGAACTACCACTTTGTTAGAGGATTTACAAATAGTTGTTAAGCCAACTCTATTAAGAGATTTAGATAACTGCTACAATAGTTAGAGAGTAACAATGAAATGACCTGATTTAGATGAAACTAACTTGCTGGTTACATATCTTTATTCTCACTTGTACATGATCCTTTCTAATCAAATGTATCCTTTTATCTCCTCAAACACATCCTTCTTATCTCCAGATTTGCTTCCTTAGAGCAATTCTCAAATCTTCAATATTGTTCTATTTCACACACATTACCTTACAACTTGACCTTATAATTATATCTTTCTTATTGTCAAGTTTTCTATAATACAACTTAGAATAATTAACATTCATCATCTTAGTCAACTAGAATCAATAGATAAATAAATTAATTCTAATATGCCAAAGTAGGAAAATCCTTTGTTAGCCAACCCATCTAAGTATACACTAACTTAGAAATGATTTCCCTATGTTAACTAATAGAATTTCAGTTAACACTACAAACTTGCAAAGATCCTTTGGTAACTGAGTGATCTTGGTTAAGACTGATTCCATCCAATATTTCCTTCATTAATTGAGTGAGCTCAATTAACACTCATCTTCTACAGACTTTCTTTTGATGCCCAAGTGAACTCAGTAGACACTATTTTATAAACTAGGAAAACATAGGAATGCTCAGTAGACATAGAAAAGTGTCTTCACTACCCAAGTGAGCTAGGCACACACTAAATGATAATGATACGACATTTTTGTAACATCAAAGACAATACACAATTAATCAATTGTATCCAACAATCTCCCTCTTTGGCATTGATGGCAACACAACTTGTCATAACACAATGAAATTTTGAGAACAAGGATAAAGTAAGGAAAATATCCTTAGTTTCATTTAGAGAACTCCCTCTGTTAGTGTGAATTTTTTAGTTTCTCCCTCTGGTAGAAAACTTCTCTCTGCAAAAACTTCTGCCAAGTTCATTCTTCTTCTTTGATATCTCTCCATAGAATTACTCCCTCTTTGTAATAACTAAATAAATAAATTCTATGAGATATGACAGTAACCTTCTCCCTCTTTGACAACACATGCCAAAGAAAAAAATTCTAATAATATTAATGTACCTTAAGTATTAATTCATTTTCAATATGCCCTTGTGAATACTACATCAACTGATTGATCTTCTACTTGCTCTAGTTGATGCATCACTGAACTTTTTTTAGTGAGCTTTACATAGAGGAATGACTCCTAGCTTACCTCTTAGATATAGAAATGCATCCTTAGGTAATGGCTTGGTGAATATGTATGAAATCTATTCTTTTATATTTACATATTCCAATCTGACTTCTCTATCTTGAACCAATTCCCTTAAGAAGTGATATTTTATAGCAATGTGCTTTATTTTGGTATGCATCATTGGGTTTTTTGATATATTGATTGCACTAGTGTTGTCACAATATATGACTACTAGATCCTTGATCTCTATTTTCATTCCTTCCAACAGTGTTTTGAACCAAACAAAGTTGGAACAATTAACTATTTTTGACACATATTCTACCTCTGCTATAGATTGAGAGATACAATTTTGTTTCTTACTTGTCCAAGACACTAATATTTTACCAAGAAAGAATGATTTGCCACTAGTGTTTTTCCTATCATCAATACTTCCTACCCAATCAACATTAGTAAATACCTTTAAGTCCATATTGCCTCTAAGTTTGTACCATAAGCCATATTCTTCAATACCTTTCATATATCTCATGATTCTCTTGATTGCCATGATGTGATTTTCTCTAGGGTTTTCTAAGAATCTTGCCACCATACCAACTACTAATGCAATATCAGGCCTTGTATGTACTACATACTACAATTCTCCAATCATTGATCTATATATGGTTTGATCTACTTCTTTGGAATCATCATTCCTGGAAAGCTTATGTCTAGTAGACATAGGGCTTCCAATCGGTCTTGAATCTTCCATTCCAAATTTCTATAGTATCTCCTTGATGTATTTGGATTGAGTGATGTAGATACCATCTTTCTTCTACTAAATTCATAATCCAATAAAGAATTTTATCTCTCAAAACATAGACATCTCAAACTCTTTGCTCATTTTTTTTGAATACCTCTTGCACAAGTCATCATTTCCTATGAATAATGTGTAATCAACAAATATTTCAGCCAATACAATCTTCTTGTTTGGTCCTTCTTTGATATACAAACTATTGTTATCATTTGTTCTTCAAAAGTCAATCTATATCAAATAGTTATGTAGTCTTTCATACCAAACTATGGGAGCTTGCTTGAGACCATATAATGCTTTGTGTAATTTTCAGACCATGTCTCTTTTGTTAGGATCTATGAAACCTTTTGGTTGTTCAATGTAGACTTCCTCATCAAGAATATAGATTTAACATCCATTTGATACACTTTAAATCCTTTGTGAGTTGCATATTCAAGTAAAGTTCTTAGACCTTCTAATCTTGCAATAGGGGAAAAAATTCCACCATAATCAATACCTTCTTCCTAAGAATAACCTTTACATACCAATCTTGCTTTGTTCCTAGACACTTTTCCATCTTCGTTCAACATGTTTCTGAATCCCCACTTTCCTTGGGTCTAGGAACAAGAGTCCAAGTTTTTTTCTTCTCTGTCTATTTTGTCTCTTAATTCATCACTTCAACCTAAATTTCATTATCTAATGCATCTTTAATATTTCTTGGTTCAAATTCAGCAAGTAAACATGTACCTTTCAATTTTCTTCTTGTCATGGTTCCATCAGATTTGTCTCTAATGATCTGATCAGGTGCATGATGCCTTCTGACATATTTTCTAACACAGGTTCTTTGGATTTGGTATGAATTCCACTATTTTCATCATGAAATTTAGCATCAAGCTCAAGTCCCACTATTTGTGACTCATGTCCTTCAGACTTGGTTTTAACTAGCTTGGTAGCTTCTAACTATAACTTGAGTCCTTCAGACTGTTACTCTGGTTGCATTATCTACAACTTGGTAATGGTTGGACATTTTGGGGACTCGAGAGGTGAAGTCTCCTTTCTTTTAGATAGATTTGGTAGGTTATCAAGGCCATAGTAAACAAATCTTTTGTAATCCTCTAGCTCTTTGTTGCTTTCTTCTTCACTCTTTTCTACAAATTCATCAATTCGCACATGTGCACTTTCTATGATTTTATGAGTAGAAAAATTCAAACATTTGTGTGCTTTACTTCTATAGGAATATCCTAAAAATATGTCTTCATCACCTTTGACATCAAATTTTTCTTTTCTAGATTCTTTCAAGAAAAAACATTTGCTACTGAATACTTTCAAATAACTCACATTAGGTTTGTAGCCATACCATAGTTCATAGGGAGTTTGGTTTGAGTCTTTCTTCAACTAAATTTTGTTCAAGGTATGAATTGTAGTGCTGATAGCTTTCTTCCAATATTTGATTGCAACATTTTTTTCTATCATCAATGTTCTTGCACAATCCATGATGGATCTATTTCTTCTTTCAACAATACCATTATGTTGAAGTGTACTAAGGGCTGATACTTATCTTTTGATTCCTCTTTCAATGCAAAAATTATTAAATTCATTGGAGATGAATTCACCACCTCTGTCTGATCTTAAACATTTCAATGTCTTTCTAGTTTCTTTTTCTACTCTTGCCAAATACCATTTGAATTTTTCAAAAGCTTCTAATTTTTCTTTTAAATACATTACAGTCATCATTCTAGAATAATCATCAACAAAAAGAATGAAACACTTTTCTCCATTGTAACTCTCTATTCCAATAGGTCCACATAAGTCAGTATGTACAATTTCTAAGACTTCTTCTAATTGATAATTTTTCCTTTTGAAGCTAGTCTTTCCCATCATACCCATTTGGCAATTCTTGCATAAACCCATATTAGGTTTCTTCAAAATAGGAATACCTCTTACTCTTCTATGTTTTATTATCTTAACTAGATTATCAAAGTTTACATGACATAGTCTTTTGTGCCATAACTAGCTTTCTTCTACTTGAGCAATAAAACATGAACATTCACTGAGATCAAGATAAAATATATTACCTTTTTTTTGCTTGCCAAATCCAACCAAGTTTCCTTTCTCATCCAACAATTTTACCTTTTCATTTGTGAATTCTACCTTGAATCCAATGTTGTTCACCTATGCCACACTCAATAGATTATGATTAAGTCCTTCAACCCAATAGGAATTATCACATATAAGTTCATTGGCTAATGAGATAAGACCTTTTCCTTTTATGCAACAAGGTTCGTTGTTTCCAAATCTTACACTACCTCCATCATAATGTTCAAAATGTTCAAATTTTTAAATATCTCCAGTCATATGGTGTGAACATCCATGTATCATTTTTGCTAACATGAAAGATAAGTGCCATCTTATCTCCTTCATCATCAGACTCATCTTTTACAACAATATATACCATTTCATATTCACTATTATCATAATCTTTAGCCATGAAATGATTTCTTACCCTTGTCCTTGTAGTTCTTGTGATTTTTGAATTCCTTCTTGCCTTTTTTCTTTGGGTCCTTTCTTTTCATCCTTGCTTTCTCTGTTTGGACACCTAGCAGCAATATGACCAACTTGTTCACAAGAAAAGTAGATTAGAGAAAGTTTACCTTTGTACTTTCCTCTACCTTTAGAATATTTCTTTGCAAGTAGGGCTTCAAAAATTTCAAGATTACTATCAGAACTTTCTTCAATTACTTCTTAGCTTCTTGATTGATTGGCCTTTGATTTCTTTTTTTTTTCCTTAAGTGAGCATTTTGCTTCAAATGTACACTCAACATTTTTGGAAATAGGAACATAGTTATCGTAGTTTTCTAATTCAAAATCTATTAGTCTTCCAACTAGAGAATCCAAGGTTATTTTGTTATTTGGATCACATATCATTTGTTGAATAGTAGACACTCTAATTGTATAAATAGGAAGAAGAGTTCTGATTACCTTGCTTACAATTGTTGTGTCCTCAATGTCTCCTCCAGATGCTTTAATTTCACTTACACTGGCCTTGATTCTTTCCACATATTTTTTAATATTCTCATCTTCTCTCATTTTCATTTGATCAAATTGTCCTCTAAGACTTTCTACTTTGGCTCTTCTTACATTGTCATCTCCTCCATAGATATCTTTTTGTTTGGTCCACATCTCATGAGTAGTTTTATAGCCTTTTACCTCATCAAATTCAACATAGCTAAGAGAAGATGCACAATATTAATCATTAGGATGTTATGATTCTTCTTTTTAGTAATATCTTCAACTAATAATGTTCTAGTGGGGGTTTTGTATTCAATATAAAGATATTTGCAACCTGAATCACTAATAGTAGCTAGATGCAATCTCATAAGTCCTTGCCATGCTACAAAATTGTCTCTATTCAACTTGGGAATCTCTCTTTTGTAAGACATTCTAATCTTTAGCTTAGGTCCTTGAAACCTTTTTTGCAAGCATCAAAAAAGCTCTAATACCAATTGCTAGAAATATAAGAGGAGCAACTGAGAGGGGAGGGGTGAATTAGTTCCTACCAAAATAAATCACAGATCCCTTACATGTTAGTACAAAATAAACTCTAAGATTTGGATTACTTTTGCTCAACATACACACATTTAATGTTGTAACTTGGTAAATATTGAATATACTTGGTAATGAATTAGCTTTGTAGATCTTAAGATGTTATTAGTGATTAACATTACTTTAACTTAATTGCAAGCATAAAATAAATAGTATGAACAAATTTTAAACAAAGATTTAACATGGAAATCCAATTTGGTAAAATGAACAATTGCAACCAGTTACTAATTTTCACTCTTCTAAAGTGAGCCCTGTTAGGAGCCAACCTTGTTAATGGTTACAAAACAAACTATTAGGTGTGACCCTATTAGAATATTTAATCACCCTGTTAGGAGTGGCCTTGTTAGAGATCTTTAGAAAATTCAACAAAATTGCCACCTTGTTAAAGGATTTACAAATAGCTATTAAGCCAACTCTGTTAAGAGATTTAGATCACTGCTAAAATGGTTAGAGAGTAACAATGAAATGACTTGATTTAGATGCAATTGACTTCCTGGTTACAAATCTCTTTTCTTCCTTGTACATGATCCTTTTTTATCAAATTTATCCTTTCAACTCCTCAAACACATCCTTCTTATCTCCAGATTCGCTTCCTTAGAGCAATTCTCAAATCTTCAATATTATTTTATTTCACACACATTACCTCACAACTTGACCTTATACTTATATCTTTCCTATTGTTAAGTTGGCTAGAATACAACTTAGCATAATTGACATTCATCATCTTAGTTGACTAGAATCAATAGATAAATCAATTAATCTTAGTATGCCAAAATAGAAAAATCCTTCATTAGCTAACCCAACTTGGTAGACACTAACTCATAAATGATATCCCTATGTTAACCAATAGAAGTTTGATTAAAACTATAAACTTGCAAAGATCCTTTGGTAACAGAGTGATCTTGGTTAACACTGATTCCATCCAATATTTCCCTCATTAATCGAGTGAACTCGGTTAACACTCATCTTCTATAGACTTTTCTTTGATGCTCGAGTGGACTCAATAAACACTGTCTTCTAAACAAGATGAACACAGGAATGCTTGGTAGACACAAAAAAAATTCTTCACTACCCAAGTGAGCTAGACATAAACTAACTAAAAATGGTATGACATTTTTGTAACATCAAAGAAAATACACAATTAATCAATTATATCCAACATATAGTGTAGTGGTTAGTGGGTCATTATAAGTTTGCATGGGTGGATGATATGGATTATGAAAGGCAAGGACTCTATTTATAGGCCAAGGGGTAGTAAGATGGAGGGTTAGGATGCAATGATGGAAGAATGGTGAGGGAGGGCTAAGATGCTTTGAGAGGAGAGCACATGGATTGTGTGTGTTGGTAGCCAATCAAGGAGTGACACTTGTCACAAGGAGGATGAGTGTGAGGGAATGGGAAAAATGGATGGTCAAAGGGAGCAATGACACTAGTACAAAAATGACAATATGTGACTAAAAAGACCCCTAAAATTTTTATATATGTGACTAAAATTAGTTGCATGACTAATAGTAGTCAATATCCAGTCATTTAGTCACATATTTAGTGGTATATTTAGTAGTATATTTAATTACATATTTAGTTGTATATTTGCTAGTTGATTTAGTCACATATTTAGTGGTATATTAATAGCATATTTAATCACATATTTAATATATTTACTCACATATTTGGTTGTATATTTAGTAGTATATTCAATAGCATATTTAGTCACATATTTGGTACATATTTGATAGTGTATTTAGTAGCAAATTTAGTCACATATTTGGTAGTGTACTTTGTCATAATAGGGCATGATCGAATTGAACCACCATCCTATTGCTTGTAAAGCAAATATTGTTCCATTGAGCTATCACCCTTTGAAACATACATAATAAATTATTATTTGTTTCATTTCATTCTCAATATAGCACCCAAAAAGGTTATGGACCTATATTTCTTGAAATGGGGGCAACAAGGCAACATCCAATCAAGCTTATAGTTTAAAGGCTCCTTTTATTTCAAAAAATAATTCTAGTTTGTCAAACTTAAATCAGCTAGAGGAAAAGGGAACTAGGGTAATGGATTTAAAATTTAAAAATAGTGTCCAACTTGTTACTAACAATGTAGAAGTGTATGTAGTGGCTAGAAGATTCTTCAAGTGTGTCATCCAAAAATTGACACTCTATACTAGATATAGTGTCATTTCCTTAATGACACTTTGCACTAGCCATTGGTATGACACTCTACTAATAGCTGAAAAGCAACCAGTCATAAATAGATGAGCTAGAAAAAGCACACACTAAACTCTTCATAATCCATACCATCTATATACCTATCAATATAAGAACATTTGCTTGTGCCTCATTTTTATAGTTAGCCACCTCTAATAATTTTTGCAAACTTAGACGTTAACACTAATAATATAATGATAATATTTACACCATAGTAAATAATGCAATTGAATAATATTTTCAGTACACACAAATAGTAGTTTCTAAAAACTCAAATGTAACACTAAAATAGAGTAAGACTATCTAGACAACACTAAATAATGCAAAACAATGATGTCTCAGTGCACCAGTGATGCAGGAGTATCAAGCTTGGATTTTGGTGTAGTTATGATTTTCATGGTTAGGGATGTTTTGGAGACACATTGGGGAACCTTGTCTTATGTGTGCATAGAGATTGGAGTTATCATGTTAAAGTTTGAGTCATTTTTACCTTGCTGTTGGAGATGTGTTTTCTGGTTTCTGGGTGCCTATTACAGGCCATGTAACTAATTTTGTATAATGAGTTAGAGAATGAAATTTTCAAGTACTATAGAGGACCTAAATTACTACCTTCAATTTGAAGCACAAGTTCTAATTCAATTGGGGCTAGCAGATATCGTAATTTTTCTCAAGTATCAATTTTTGGACATTTAATTTCAGTTGGAGACTGACTTGTGGGTCTTCAGGTATTTAATGTTTTATTTATTTAATTTTGAGAATTCTAGGCTGACTTGTGGCTTAGATTGGTATAACTAGGGGTTGTGGTGGAGTCTTTAGTCATAACTGATTCATTTTGGAAGAAAAGTGAGTGTGGAGAGTAGTGGAAGAGTGAGTTTTTCTTGAGTCTATGGATAAAGCACCGAATATGAGGTAGTTTACAATAGGATTATGATTATTATTCATCTGTATTGGAGAAGAGGAGATTATTGAGGGGTGGTGAATCCTAAGTTCTACATGGAGCAGCTAAAGAGAGATTTTTCCTAAGTCTATGAGTAGATCGTCAAATGTGAGGTAGTTTATAGTAGGATTGTGGTAGACTTGTAAATTTGGAGAAGAGTTAGTAGCTGAGGCTTTGGAAATAAAGAGATTTCTTGGTGGGCTTGTGAGCACAAGTTTAGATCTTCCTTAGAGGTTTCTACCAGAGTGTGGATCTAGACTAGCTAGGTTTTGGATTGGATCTTAAGGGATCTTGTAGAACTATTACTTGCTTTGCATTTGGCCATAACCGAGAAGGCCTTATAGCCCAGCACATCGCATGTAACAATTATTTTATAATTAAAGATTTATGATTTGATATCAAATCTTGCATCATTATTGTGTTTCCATTGTGTGGTTATTTGATGGGGGCTAGGACATCTCCTTTGGGGATTCTCCTACCCTACATCACATTGACCAACTTCTTCAAAATTAGCTAAGATCATTCACAAAACAAAGTACCAAGCTCTATAAAGTCTACAACAACAAATAGTCTAAAGCTAAAAAGGGATAAAAATCTCAAACTAAGTCATTGTTTTGAGTGCTATAATCAAAAATCCCATAGTTTCCTTTTTGTGTTAGAATAGTGACTATCTTATGATCTTGCATTTTCAAATAATAATATTGAACTCTATTTTTTATTGCTCTTTTACTGTCAAAGCTCTTCTTACATGATTAACATCTCACTGTGTTCTTCTTCATATTGCTCATGTATGATAAATGTCTTTTTCAATGTATCCTTCACATTGAATTTTACAAGACATTTACCTTCATCAACCTAATAAAATTTGAAGTCCTCAAATGAATCTCTTAATCTGTAATGCCCAAGCTTAGAGGTTGCACACTAACTCATTATTTTTATTGTTTTATACACAATATGGTTGTACTTAGAAATCATACATGATACCAATTTTTATAGCATTTTCCTTTATCATTTTGTCTAGGACTACTCTGCAACATGATCTCCTTGCCATGAATCATTGCGTAATAAGCTTTCTTTGTACTATAATTTCTTTTATAAACTATTACTGGGTTTGCTCATATCTAATCATGCATAAAACACTACTATCTTTTGATCTTAGTGTGTTGCTCCTTTACAATGAAGATTGTTTAATACTTTCTGCATCATCTCTATTATCTTATTTTGAAGGAACTATTATATTATCAAAAAACTACATTCTCCATTTCATTCATCATTGGTTTCATTAATATCAATTCTCTTTTCATAGCACAATCTCTTTACCTCATTGACTACATCATTATTGATTGTAATTTTAATATCCTAGTTTCCATTCTTTGTCTTTGTGTCCTTGCTTTCCATTTCTTCACAATTTCTTTATTGTTTTTCTTTCTTTGATCCTCTATTCATAACATCAAGTATGTACTCTCTATTCTTTACATGGACAAGGCTCTTAAATCTGATGCTTTTAGTGGAAAACTACCATTTAAAAATCAGCAATGAAAAGGTTTCTCCTAATTTAAAGAGTATTCAATAAATGTGAACAAGAGGCTTAATGAGGAATAAATATTTATAAATATTTGAAACCCTACCTCCTCTGCATGATTGATATGAAGGCTATTTCTTTGAATTTTTCTCATCAAGTTTTGCTTGATTGGTGTTATACTTATTATTTTTTGTTTCTTAGCCCTACTCTCTTTTTAAAGTTCCAACTAGTTGGATCTACTATTGATGAATGAGATCACTTCCTCCTTGATAGAATGGTTGTCTCTTTTATTGATTTTCTTTTCATTATCACTCTTTTGAATAGTTCTATTGTCTCCTCACATTAAAACATGGTATTCTAATTAAGCAAATGAATTTTTTTTGTGAGCTTCTATTTAATCATGTGCTTGTTCTTCATCTTAATACTTTCTCTTTCATCTTGAAAAATGCCTCTTCACTTAATAAAACTTGATGATCTATATTGGAAACTCACTAAAGTGAGATACTAGCTTTTAGATGACTGTTGTTATCTAATGAAGACTTCTTTTTCTTAATTGCAAATTGTTTTTTGTTCTATCATGAGAAATGTGTCTTTCTTTCACAAGAATTGCTCTTTCTGAGTATGAACTATCACAACTTGACTAATTAGGTGCTTTATCATAGGAGATGTCATTCCATTTAAAAGAATTGCTAAGACAATTGACAAGTTGACTAAAATAGATGCCCTTTCTTGTCAACCTACAAATCTTTAGATGATTTTGAACATCCCACAAGAGATTTACAATGGATAAATATTTAACAAATAGTTGCAGCATTACTTCAAAAATATGAAAAAATCTACTTCTCTTTGTTGTGGATGCATGCTACTATTTTGAAGTAAGTCAGTAAGTTGGCTTTAATCTTCTACTATTGCAATCACATGCTCAACCTCAATTTCTTTGAGATCTTCAAGTTTAGGTGCAAGCAAGATTTGTCGTACTTTGCTACCCTTTATCTTGGCAAGGTGTCTTATAGGACACCCTCTTGTATGAACAAAAGTTGAAACTCTATTACTAATTGCTTATTGATTGAAATGAGATGTCTCATGTGAATCAAATGGGAAAATAGAATTTTCCATTCAATTGTGTTGCTCATGAACTTCTAATTTAGGAACTGTCAACTTATCATCAAGTTTCAAATGAGCATCTTATATAATGTAGGAAAGATGACCTTTGTCAAGCTCTTATTGATCTCCTAATGCACATTACAATCTATCTCAACATCATGTCTTTCTTTCTTGAAGATTAGAAAGAAATATCCAATTCCATACTTTGGAAAATTAGCTCTTGTTTCACATTTTATTCTACATAATTAATTCCTTTACCCATATCACCTTTCTCAACTATTAAGACAAGGATGTTTTGATTATCATCTTGAAAGAGTAGCACCCTGTTAGAATGATTTATATTTTCTTTTTGTTCAATATTTTTCATTGGGGTTAGCAATGGCATATTTGCTTCATTTTCATCTATAAAATTTAGAATTTCATAAAACTAATTAGTGACCACTTCATCATTCTTCACAGCATAACCAAGTAACTCATTACTTTGACTCTTCCTTTTCAACATTTATTTGTTCTTATATCTTTTCTTTTGACTAAGCATGTTTATCATTTGCTTGTAATATATTTGAATTTTCTTTTAGAACCTCATGGACAAGTGTATTACCATCAAACACCTTTTCTCTGAATTCACAAAACTCCTTATTCTACTTGCTATTCTAGCTCTCTTGATAAGAATTATTTGGTATAGAATTTTGGGAGATTTGTAGGGTTCTTTGAAAGGAAATGGACATTTGTAAAGGCTTCTCTTGAAGTAATATAGGTTGAACTTGTTCATGTAAAAGGCTCTTGTGATATAAAGGATAGATCCTAGGATTTGTGATTTCAAATGTGGAAGAGTCAATTGGTTCATCTTGAATGTTCATCATATCATTTTGAACATCAAAAATTATTTTCTAAGGAAATGTATCAGTTGGGTGGGTTTCTTGCTTAGCTATAATCCCTTACTATGAAGCTACTCCTCAAAAACTAGGATATCAAATTTAGAAGACTTATATTCACTAGTCTTTTAATTTGCCAGCCTCTACACCCACACAAGTGTTGAACATAAGTAAAGAATCCATTAATATGTTTCTTCATTTAACTTTTCCAATTTTTCTTGTAAAGTAAAATCCATCAAATCTAATAAGTTACAAAAACATGACAGGAAAAAAAAATACCAAAATAGAATCAATATGCATCTTTACTATTTTTGTATAGGAATGAAAAAGTTAAAAAAAGTTGAAAAGAAAAACTGTTTCACTGTCATCCACAAGGGGAAGCTCCCTCAATAGGATTGAGACTATTGTTGCAAGATCCTAGAAGACATAACATTATATATCAGTGTTAGAGTATTATATTTTATAATAGTGATGACATTGTGACATAGCACATGGACACTGACTATTAGGGCCATAGCTTAAAATGAATGCCAACAATGAGCTTTATTGTGACTTGTACAAGAGCTCAAGAGTTTGCAATAGAAGATAAAAAGACAAAAAATCTTATTTATTAGACAACAAATAATATCAAAACAAAGATTCAAAGCTAAGAACTTCACATTTCATGAACTAGGAAGTTAAGAATAATCAAATGAAATCTTACACCTCAACAACTATTTGGGACCATAGAGACATTATAGAAACTATCATTGAATATAGAAAAAAATTATATCCAAAATTTCACCTTCAATTGATCAAGAGTGGAAAACATTAAAAATAAACAATCTCGATGCAAAAATCCCCTCTAATCTACCTCATCACCCTATACATGGGGAAAAAATTAAATTAATGATAAGCATGAAAATCATTTGTAGAAAGAGATACAGAAATAGAATGTAATTTTCTTTAAAAAGTATTAACATCAAGACCATCTCACTTTTACAATTTCAGCCTCCAGATCAAGTGTCAAGATTTTAAATAACTAGAAATAAGAATGATAGAATTTAATGAATTAATTAAGAAGTTCAAATAGCACAAAATTGAATTCCTTCAGTTGAGACATTGGTTGAGTAGAAGTACAAAAATAAATAATTAAACAACGCTTCCATTATGGAAATATAAACATTGATATAATTTGAAATGGAGAATTCTCAAACAAATGGGAAAAGGGAAGTATAAAGATTCTAGAAAATGCAAGCCTACAAGAATAAAGTGTAACACACCTCCTTCTATATCAAAAGTTGATCAGTTCTCCTTTGGAAATCAAAGCAATGGCAGAGCTTTTCCTTAAAATGAGCCTATCAAAAGAATAGCTTCTACATATCAATTCTAAATTTAAAAGTAAAATGATGATTCAGAACAACATCACCACCATACATGTACAAAGAAGCTAGTTACAAGCTTAGTACTCCTTTCTCAAGCTTGGTAGCTTGCATTCCAAGATTTGCAAGTCTTTTGCATGGATCTATCTCCTCTTCTAAAGCTTTCATCAGGGAAAACCAAATTATATCACCCGAATCATCCTACACAGGAAATTGACAAGTATCAACATATATCATGATAATGTATAGAAAAAAATGTGATATCTTGACACAAAAATGAGGAAGAGAATCATTAGAAGAAACTTGTAAAAGTGTCCTAATACCAATTGCAAATTTCATTTGTCCATCTTCACCTTCACTAGCTTTAGTAACTCCTAAATTTAATGGATAATCCCATCCTAGGACATTCATCTCTGAAACAAGAAAACAGTATGCTTGGACCATAATTACTAGGTTTCTTGCTTTCTTTGAGAAGAAAAAGTTTTGGAAATCCAACTTCTGACAAATGAGTACAAATTTAAATGTTGACTCCACCTATTTTAAGAAAATGGACGCTAGTATCTTCGAAAAAATATAACTAACATTAATTATGAATATAAAACAATTTTCTAGTAGTTTAAAGTAAAATTTACTTAAACATATAATCTAAAATAAAAAAATGTTGAGGTCCATGCAGCCTCTGCTCATAGTGATCAAGTCAATTGATTGATTGGTGCTCAACAAGATCTAAATGTACTTACACACCCACTACTAAACAAGTTCTCCTTCATATCTTTCACAAATTAGTGGTCCTTTATAGTGCTTTCATTTGTAATCAATATTTGATGCTTGGTCATTTAACATACACCAAGTCTCAACATTAATTTGTACCAAGCATTTGACTAGATTACTATGTTGTTGGTGCAGGAGCACCTTCCATCTGATTTGAAAGCTATAACAGCTTTGGAAACATCCAAATGATCAAATAATTAAGTGATCTAGGATATTAGGTCAAATAACACCTTTTGGTCCACTTTGTAAGACCTAGTCCTAGGATTTGGCATTTACAAGCCACTTGGTCAACTGTGGTGAAAGGACCCATTAGGCTTTAGATTTTTGGGAATTTTGTTATTTCTTGTGTGTTTTCATAGTTAGGATCCATGAGGAATCATTCATGAATACTCAAGGATAAAAATTTCTCTTGTCAGCAAAAATTGCAAAAAAGTTGAAAACGTTGCTTAGCAACTTTTGTTGCAAAGCTGCAAATTGAGCAAAATACTATAGAAATGACCCCCAAATGACTAAGTGGTTTGAGAACCAATTTTCACCATTGGGGAAGACCTTCAAATAGCCCTACTAGGTATGTGGAAGATAGACAATGTAAGATTTTTGCTCAAATCAATAAAATTTATCTATTTTCCTATATTTTGTGGTGTCTCGCCTAGTTGTACGAGCATGTACAGACAACTCTTTTGAAGAGGGTCACCATTATAGATTCCCCTATTAAATAGATTCCTTTTGAACTTGGTATCATGTTTTGATTCGGTCAATAACTCCAAATACTTAAGCTTTTGTGAGTGTTGTTCTAGATTTACTAGTAAACTTAGGGTTTTAGCTTCTTTTGTGGATTCTAGGCATTTCCACCATGGAAAAATCATGTCCATTGGTGGAATTCTAGTTTCATATATTCCCTTCCATATTATGTTGTTACTTTTCATGTACCTGTAGGGAGATAGGAGAATCAACAAGCCCTAGGTGTATATCTCTATGTATACACCATGAACATTTACGCAACCAACTGCATAACTTTTCATGGATCAACCCCCTAGGGCTGAAATCCTGGACTTAACACTTTCTCATGACCCCCTAGGTGTTCCAAGTGGTTTGGCGGATGGAACTAGTCCAAATAGGGTACTTCCTTTGTAAATTGAGGCCTAATTAGCCCTTTAGCCTAGGGCAAAAACCTAGAGTTTTGTGTTCTAGTTGTGGAGCCAGCCCAAACTCTTTAAGGATAATGTGTATTCCCCAAAAGGGTGCTCAAATCAGTAATTGGTTTTATTGGTCTTTAAAGTTTTACATAACGTAAGGCCACATTTTAGTTTTAGAAGGCTACTAGCCCAGTTTTTGGTTTGCATGGGAAGTACCCTCCTTGTGTAACCAGTTTATGGAAGTGATTCCTTGGGTCACATATGATCCTAAAAACACCCAATCTGCTCAAGTTTGGTGATGATTCAAGCCTTAGGGTCTAGGTTGGGTTCTACTCCAAAATTGCTTACTAATTGGGTCACATATGATTCTAAAAACACCCAATCCACTCAAGTTTGGTGATGATTCAAGCCTTAGGATCTTGGTTGGGTTCTACTCCAAAATTGCTTACTAAGTGGTCAAGGAACCAAGGATTCTCCTTAAGGACTGATCCATGAAGATGACAACTTCAACCACTTCTGGTTAGAAGCATGAATCTGAAAATCAAGAGCCCGGTATTCCTGAAAAATGTCATATCTCTCCAGATGTTTGCAAGGACCATGGAAATAGATGCAAGAGTATATCCATAGGTTTCCTTGTAATAGATAAGAAAAATGAAACCATGGACAAAATTGATGTCTCTGAAAGCAAAATTATAGCTCTTGATCTCCATAGTAATTTTGAAAGAGATAAGTAGATTGCTGGAACAGTTTCTGCTTAAGATTCACAAATGTTGACCTTTCCATTAGAGCAACCCACAACTGGCAAATGTCAGAAACCATTACAAACACTTGATGTGGATGCTAAATTACAGGTTGATCCTATCGAGCAAGCTGATCAAAAGGATTAGGAGTTTGAAAAGGGGATTAAAGAAACCAACATTTTACATAGCTATGAAGCACAGGCTTATCAAAATACAGAGATGGTATTGGAAGCCAGTTGCCATGTATCTCAGGATGAGTCTACTACTATAAAGGAATGTGATGACATTTCTCTTGAGGTTGGTCAGGACCAAGAAAGTGAAAAGAAAAATACTTCAACAGATTTTGCAGTAACAACTATGGAAACTGATTCCCTTGGAGTAAAAGAGATGGCACTTCTTCCACATGCGGAAGTTGAAACTTCTGATTTTAATTTCGATAATTGCTAAAAGATGTTTCTCTATCGATCATTCAACCTTGGAATTTGATGGATCAAATACCATGCCAATGGGAGAATCTTCAGATCTTACCCACTACTTATATTCAAACAATAAAATTCAAAACACGAAAAACTCATAATTATAAGAATGTGAAAAGGGGAAGCCATTTTAACGTCTGCACTCTTCCTACAAGGAGTTATAAGAGTAACCGATAATTTGATTGATTCTAGTTCAGCCTAGTGTCAAAAGAATCTCCTTTCTTCATCTTCAGCCTACTTTCCATATACCTATGGGCTGCCTTAATATGCCAGTGCATGTTGAGTGGGACTGTCGAATGCTTATTTTGTAGAATAGAGCTTATAGTTTACTAACCTCAGCAAGATCTTGTTTCTGGGTTCCTATTTGAACACTACACAGATCTTAAGTTTACATGCAACAGTGATATATGAAGAGAATTAACATGTTCAAAAGACATAGATAACCATATAGAGATGACAATATGCCAAACTTATTCATGTGCATTCTCATGTCAGAATAATGTATGAGATATTGCGGACTTATAAAAGACATGATGTCCTCAAGAGAACATTACGAGTAGTAATGAGTAATAAAAATAAGACTTAACAAAGATGTCCTTGCAGTTCCATGAGTAGTCGACTTCACCAATAACAATTACACAACATCGTCTTTGTCTTCGCATGGTCATCATCTATACACAATGATATAATCCTCATGATGAGACACACAAGGCACCAAATGAATGAGTTCTGATTATTGGAAGTCAAAGAACGAAATGATTCAATTGCAGGATGTTGCTACAGCCAGGTAGAGGTGATGTCAATGATTGAATTGATCCACAGGCGTAGGATATTTCATATTTCATACAGCTCTGGCTTTTCAGATATCGAAGAATATTCATATATGCA
This sequence comes from Cupressus sempervirens, assembly GCA_028749045.1. NCBI lineage: Eukaryota > Viridiplantae > Streptophyta > Pinopsida > Cupressales > Cupressaceae > Cupressus > Cupressus sempervirens. Next base: position 180,413,364 of record CM053789.1, on the reverse strand, counting down.
AAGAGCATATTACATTGGATGGAGAATAATAATCGATGCACTATTGTCACTAGCTTTTGGACCAATACAAAATTTGAAGACTTCAGCAATGAGATATATAGAAAGAGCGATGACAGGGCAGCAAATATGATTTCAAGCTTCTACCATAATGTTAACGAAAAAAAATGATCGTCATGTGTGCACAAATCATTGAAATAATAAAATATTCTTGAGCGGAGATCAAATATATTATCGGGAAAGTGGAAGATTTGGAGCAGATTAATAATGTTATCCTTCAAAATGAAAGTCTACCGAAAGAAGTAATTTTAATAAAAACTAATTGATGAAGATTATGATTAGTGGTGAGGTGCCATTAATTAAGGATCTAAGTATTATTTTTAAAAAGAGACACATCCATTCATAGTTGAAGACTTACGTGTCTTTTATTTGTTTGTTATAAAAAGAAGAAGAATATGTCATCTGTTAAAAGAAAGATAGATTCGAAAAATATATTCAACAAGAGGTGAACAGTTCTAGCTTAGCAACATAGATTTGTTCTAGGAAATCTTAGCATCATGAAGCTTGCACATTAGGTTCTCAATTTGTCATTGCTCTAAAATAACCAAAAAATGTAGTATTATCAGCAAATTCAATATTCAAGAGTTTATCCTTTCTGGGAAGAAAAATATCATTGATTTTCATTCCATTAATCATTTCTTTCAACAAGTAAAATATTGCCATCATAAGCAATCACTAATATAGAAAAAGCCAATGGGCACTCCTGTTTTATTTATCAGGGCTCTAAAAGAGAACCTTTAATGTTTTGAATCTTTGATGTTGAACTTGTTACGTAAACTATATGATGGTGTGATCACTATGATTACAAGTTTATGGTGTTTTTGTTGTTAAAATGTATTTATGCTACTATACTACATTCTAATTTTAACTCATGATTCATGTGTGTGTGTGTGTGTGTGTGTGTGTGTGTGTGTGTGTGTGTGTGTGTGTGTGTGTGTGTATCTTCTTACACATTTTTTACTAACCAACTCAAACCCCTTTCAAAAAAATTGACGAACTTAGGAACTGGTTCTCAAACTTTGGATTTAGAACCAAACCTGAACTAGTAACTTAGCAGAATAGCATTTAGATGTCACAAATAAGTATTGGTCTTGGAAATATATACATCACTCATTTTTTTTGAAAAAAATGTGACATGAAAATATTTAAATTTAACCTCATCGGCCTTTGTATAAATAAAAAAATATCTCACCTAGATCTCATATTGGTAGATTGATCTCATTCTTCACTTTTAAGAAATAACAAAGAAAATAATCATCCAACCACACAATATTTAGTGGTCCATCGAAATACTACTAGTGGGGACAAACCCTCAATTGGATAAAGGGGATAATCAGTCTCTATGCCCGAATGACTATTGAATTCAAGAGTGTAATAATTATGAAATTACATAGGAATTGAGTGCACAAATTAGAAATTGTTACTTATTTCTATTTAAAGCAGCCATAAGAGGAAGTTCGGACAACATGCATGAAGAAGAGGCTACCATCCAATAACTAGGAAGAATGATCTTTCATACAAAAGTGTGAGAAATAAATCACAACTTAAAATTTTCGCTCAGCATTCACTATTGCTGAGTGCCAAATTTACTCGGTAGCTTAAGGAACCGAGTGGTAGGAGAGTGCCGAGTGAACTCGACAAATGAAGAGCAACTCGGTAGCCACTAGAAGCTAAGTGAGCTCGGTAGCCACAGGAGGGTGGACCTCGAGAGAAGAAGGCACTGAGTGAACTTGGTAGCCACTGCAAGGTGGAGGTTGGTAGAAGAAGGTACCGAGTGAACTCGGTAGCCACTGCAAAAAATGACTTTTACCAAAAACAATACTGAGTGACAGAACTATAACATGAACTTTTTCACCATTAAAACCAAAGAGCCAAAGCTTGAAGTTTTCAACAAAAAGACTTCTCAAATGCAATAAATAAAGCAAGAACAATAGATTCAAGTATGCCTGCTAGCTTTCTATTCAACTTTGATTGAAAACTATTACAAAATCTAGGAGCATTCAACTTCAACTAGAAAAAACCCTAAAATAACCCTAAAACTTTAAACAACTTCAATACTTAGAAACTTTAAACTTGCAGCTCTAATGACTGCATACAATAATGCCTAGAGAAATCACTGCTTCAACAGGATGAATGAAACAATAAACTACGAACTTACAGAATGACAGGTAGAAACATGTGCAACTGCAGGCATGACAATGATTCCTTTTGTCTCTGCAACGACTGATTTACTAATCACTTCCTTTCCTCTTTTTGTGCTCTGCAACTCTCTAATCTACTCTTCTTCACCTTCACTCTATCTACAGGTCGAATAGAAAAGAACATCCCTTTTTTTGTCTTCTGCCAAAAATGTTTTCTCCCTCATTTGCAAATTGAAAACTCACCTACCTATAATAAATTTTTATGACTATTGTGCAGGTTGTCAGGGATGGTAGGTGGGCATTTGGCTCCAGGGACAAACATTAACTACATTTAATATTCCAACATTCCCCCTTTGTCCCGAGCCAAACAAACAAGGATCACTACTGATCCATATCAACTACACCAAGACACTCTCTTAGGTGTACAAAACTTTCAATGCCTAATGACTTTGTGAAAATGTATGCTAGCTGTTGCTCAGACTTACAAAAGTCCATTTTGATATCCTCATCCTCCACCAACTCTCTGATCAAGTGATATCAAATTTCAATATGCTTGCTTCTCTCATGGAAGATTGGATTCTTGGAAAATGCAATAAATGAGATGTTGCCACAATAAATTGTGGTTCCATCCTCTTGCCTTTCATTCAAATCTATCAAGATCCTTCTTAGCCAAATAGCTTGATATGCTGCTACATTTGCTGCTATATATTCAACCTCTATTGTAGATTGAGCAACAATAGGTTGCTTCTTGGATGCCCATGAAATTGCACCCAATCCCATATGAAACATGTATCCGAAAGTTCTCTTCCTATCATCTATACTTCCAGCCCAATCACTATCTGTATAACCTACCAACTTGAATTCATTTACTGCAATATACAAAATCTCAAATCCCTTGGTACCTTTCACATACCTTAGGATCCTCTTTCCCGCTTGCCAATGAGAATCCTTTGGTGTTTTCATAAATCTGGAAATCAAACTTACTGCATGCATTAAGTCTGGCCGAGTTGCAGTCAAATACATCAAACTTCCAACCATACTCTTGTATAGTGTTGGATCCACTTTCTTGCTAGAGTCTTCTTTGCTCAACTTCAGACCTATTGTTGTTGGTGTTGGGGTTGCCTTACTATTCTGCATTTTAATTCTCTCCAAGATCTGCCCTACATACTTTTCTTGAGAGATGAAGATGCCATCATGCATTTGTTTTACTTCTATGCCTAGAAAGTACTTCAAGAGACCTAGGTCTGTCATCTCAAATTCATTTTTCATGGCATCTTTGAATTCATCTATTAGAGCCTTATCATTACCAGAAAAAATCAAATCATCTACATACAAGACAACAATCAACACATTACCATTTGCTGCCTTGATGTAAACAGTAGGCTCACCATTGCTTTTGCTAAAGCCATTGCTCATCAAATATGAGTCAATTCACCTATACCATGCTCTTGGAGCTTTCTTGAGCCCATAAAGAGCTCTCTTCAGTCTATATATTCTGTGTTCTTCACCTACAACTTCATAACTAGGTGGCTGCTCCACATATACTTATTCCTTTAATACACAATTTAGGAAGGTGGACTTCACATCTATTTGGTATACCTTCCATTTGTGTTGAGCTACAATTGCTATGATAGTACACACAGTTTTCATTCTTGCAACCGGGGCATATGTCTCATCATAATCTGTGCCATACTGCTGTTTGTAGCCCTTGACTACCAACCTTGCCTTATGCATATCAATCTTGCCTTCAGCATTGCATTTGGTCATGTAGACCCATTTTACTCCAATCACTTGCTTATTTGGAGGCAATTCAATTAGCTCCCATGTCTCATTCCTTTCTATAGCATCTATTTCCTCATTCATGGCCTTACACCATTTCTTCTCCTTAATAGCTTCTTCAAAATATATTGGATCACTATGAGAAAATAATGCAAAATTAACACTCTCATCATAATCTTCATACCTTTCATCTTGGTATATCTCCCTAAGACTCTTGGTCTTTCTTGGTAATAGGGAGGAGAGTGTGGGATCAGAATCTTCACTACTGCTGCTTAGCACTGATACTTGGTCATGCCTAGAGGAGCTTGGTAGTCATTGAAGTTGCTTGCCTTTTCTTCTATCTGCTCCTTCTTCTTGTTGTTCATCAACATCCTCTTCACTCATAAATGGCACTTTACTAGAAATGCTTGGTGACTCATCACTCAATCCATACCAGAACTTATTTTCAAGAAATTCCACATTTCTTGAAAGAATCATCTTGTTGTTCAATGGGTCATACAATTTGTATGCATTTGATTCTAAGTTCTACCCTGTGAAGATGCACTTCACACTTTTGTCATCCAATTTTTTTCTTTTCTCTTTAGGCACATGTGCATATGCAACACATCCAAACACCCTTAGGTTTTCAACTGTCCATCTTCCTCTTGACCATGCTTCCATTGGAATTCTATTATAGACTGCCTTTGTAGGACACCTATTAATTAGGTAAAGTGTTTTTGCCACAGCCTCTCCCCAAAATTTAGTTGGGAGACCTTTCTCTTTCATCATACTCCTTTTCATTTCAACAATGGTCCTGTTATTTCATTTAGCCACTCCATTTTGCTATGGTGTATAGCTAGCTGTAAGCTCTTTCTTTATGCCATGTTTCCTACAAAAATTTACAAAAGAATTGGAGGTATACTCCCCTCCTCTATCTGATCTTAGAACCTTGATATAGTGTCCACATTCTCTTTCAGCCTGGGCTTTGAACTCAAGAAACTTATCAAATGCTTCAAATTTAGATTTCAAAAAATAAACCCATGTTCTACAACTGAAATCATCAATAAATGTCATGAAGTAAGTACTCCCCCCAATGGAAGTAACTTGCATAGGACCAACTAGGTCAGTATGCACTAACTCTAATGGTTATCTAGCCCTCCTAGAATTTCTAGAATTAAAGGGATGCCTATGTTGCTTACCCAAAATACAAGCCTCGCACCTATCACATGAATTTTCTATTTGTGGCAAACCTTCTACCATTCTTTTATTTGACAACAAATTTAAACCAACATAGCCAAGATGACCATACCTGAGGTGCCATAGTCATGAGGGGTCTTCAATCACACTCCTTAGAGTTGATTGTGTGTGAGGTGCAACATCAAGTTGAGATGAGAAACATGTCTCTATCCTCAAGGGAAACATCCTATTATTTGTCATTTGAACTGCTGCAAGTAAGTTTTTGCTCCCACCCTTTTCATGAATGACACACTTGTCATTCTTCATTAGCACTTTGTATCCATTTTGGATGAGCTAACCAATGCTCATCAAATTGTGCTTCATACTAGGGGAAAAATACACATTTTGTATTTCCTTCTTCTCACCTTGCTTGGTGCGAACCATAATAGATCCTTTGCCCACTACTGGTAGGGTTCCATTATTACCCATTTTAATCACAGATTTGAAACTCTTGTCAAGGAATGAAAACAAGGTTTCGTTACCACTCGTGTGGTTGCTACATCCACTGTCAAGGTACCAAACCTCAAGGCTTCCTTCTTCACCAACTTTACACATGATGAAGGCAGTGACATTATTTCCACTTCTCATGTTCACATCAGCCACATTTTCTTGTCCTAACTAATCATTTTTCTTCTTTCACCATTCACTTGCATAATGCCCATATTTATGATAGTAGTAGCATTCTATATTACTCCTATTTGAGTTGTGGTTTTTCTTACCTCCTCTTGAAGTATTTTATGAGCTACTTGTTCCATCTGCTCTTTCTGAGCTTTTTGTTGTAGCATTTCTTTGTCCTCCATTTCTTCAGCCTCTACCTCTGGAGTTTCTACCTAAGCCATTTCTTCCTCTCCCCCTTCCTCTTGGATTTAACTAATCCTTGAATGCTTGCTCTTGGGAAGAAGAAGATGCAGATCTGTTGATCTTATGCTCATGGGTTTGAAAAGTACCCATCAACTCATCCATTGTCAAAATAGTGAGGTCTTTTGCCTCTTCTAGGGTCATGACCAAATTGTCATATTTATGAGGTAAACTCCTAAATATCTTTTCCACTATCCTCTGCTCTTGATAGTCTTCTCCATTTGATTTCAATTGGTTAATCACATTGGAGGTCCTTGAACTGAAATCTGCAACTGATTCATTTTCCTTCATCTGAAGGTTCTCAAACTCCCTCCTTATATTATGTAGCTTTACTGTACGAACTTTATCAGTCCCTTTGAAGTTTGTCTCAAGGATATCTCATGCTTTCTTTGCATAATTTTCTGCTACAATCTTGCGGAAAATTGTCTCTGTCATTGTTGCTTCAATCAAACATAATGGCTTAGCATCCTTTCTCCTTGACTCTTTCAACTGAGTCTTCTGTGCATTTGTGAGAGTAGCATACTGAGTTGGGTCTGTCACATCATTGAACCAATTAACCACAAACTCCCATAAATCATTTTCAACCATAATGGTTTTCATCTTCTTTGCCCATGTATCATAATTTTGTCCATTGAAAGGTGGTGGCTGCTGCCATATCTTTCCTGCATCTCCTGCCATGTCAAATATCCCAAGAAAATTTTTTCCTAACTCATTATGGATTTGCAGCCTCAAAGTTCTGATACCATGTGAGAAATAAATTACAACTTAAAATTTTCACTCAACACTCACTATTGCCAAGTGCCAGATTTACTCAGTAGCTTAAGGAACCGAGTGGTAGGAGAGTGCCAAGTGAACTCAGCAAATGAAGAGCAACTCGGTAGCCACTGGAAGCCAAGTGAGCTTGGTAGCCATAGGAGGGTGGAGCTCGATAGAAGAAGGCACTGAGTGAACTCAGTAGCCATTGCAAGGTGGAGGTCGGTAGAAGAAGGTACTGAGTGAACTCGGTAGCGACTATAGAAAATGACTTTTACCAAAAACAATACCGAGTGATAGAATTATAATGCGAACTTTTCCACCATTAAAACCAAAGAGCCAAAGCTTAAAGTTTTCAACAAAAAAACTTATCAAATGCAATAAATAAAGCAAGAATAATAGATTCAAGTATGCCTGCTAGCTTTCTATTCAACTTTGATTCAAACTATTACAAAATCTGGGAGCATTCGGCTTCAACCAGAAAAATTCCTAAAATAAACCTAAAACTTTAAACAACTTCAATACTTAGAAACTTTAAACTTGCAGCTCTAATGGCTGCATACAATAAGGCCTAGAGCAATCACTGCTTCAATAGGATGAATGAAACAATAAACTATGAACTTACATAATGACAAGTAGAAACACGTGCAACTACAAGCATGACAATGATTCCTCCTGTCTCTGCAATGACTGATCTGCTGATCACTTCCTTTCCTCTTTTTGTGCTTTGCAACTCTCTGATATGCTCTTCTTCACCTTCACTCTATCTACAAGTCGAATGGAAACGAACATCCCTTTTTTTTGTCTTCTACCAAAAATGTTTTCCCCCTCATTTGCAAATTTGAAAACTCACCTATCTGTAATAAATGTTTATGACTGTTGTGCAGGTCATCAAGGATGGTAGGTGGACGTTTGGCTCCAGGGACAAACAATAACTGCATTTAATATTCCAACAAAAAGAGATTCACTATTATTACAACTATGATTTTGAAACTAAAGAACCACATACAAGATTTGGAAGATCATGCAAATACTACAACTCTACTTAGCACAAAAATTCTATAGTTAGCAAGGAAAACAATTCCAAAGGGCCTTTATTGTTTGGGTATATATGAATGACAAGAACAATTCTCCAAGGTTTAGAAATAATTGTATGTATCCCTTTTGTTTGTTTTTAGATTATTTTCTTGCAACATCTATTGTGGTAAACTCTACAACCCATAATGCAAATCATCTAGAGCTATGTGTTTTTCCCAAATGAAGCACTGACTCTAGTCTAGAATTTCAAACCAAATCCAGTAATCTACTAGCTAGGGACAATATAGTTGGCTCCCATTAATTTGGTGTTGGCCAAAGATTCAATCGATGGGACTCTTTATAGTCTAGAGGAATCGACACTAGGTAGGTTAGTGAACCTAAATCAAGCTTGGTGTGGCATCTCTAATTGGATGATATGGCAGAAAAATACTATAAAAAAGTATTAAGACTAGTGGGTCTTTAAAAATTAAAATTGATGAGTTTTATTTTTGTCAAACATATTGTGTTTGGAAAGAAAAATAGGAGTTTTATCTAGTTCAAGAAGCATTGGACTTTTTTATCTCTAATTTGACCTAATTAGCCAAAGTAATAGATGGAGTATTTACCACACCAAATAAAGAAAAAGATGGACCTATCAAGAATTCTATCATTAACTTTCAGAGTTTCTTTCTTATTACTGTTCTTGGTAAGATGATTATTTTTTGAATGAACACTTCATTTGTAAAATTTTATTTACATATAGTTGGCTTTATCTTACTAATGTCAACATTTTACATGTTCCCAAACCATGGTTTTGAGAATAGATTCTTCATATTAACGTTTCAGATGGTAAGTGATTAGATCTAGTCAACATCAGGCATGTTTTAATTAAACTTAAGCACATAAATATTTCTATCTAACACTTATATTCACCCAAATATTTTAGTTAGAAATTAATTTCATATCCACTTTACTAATTAACTAAACCCTATGAGTATTATAAGTACATAAAAAATGCATCATATACCAACCTGCTATTGCTTTTGTTTGTTTGGAGACTATTCTCATTGTATTTTGTAGCTTCTCATTTCTCAAGAGTCTCTTGAACACAAGCTATCACTTTTTAACCTTGACCAACGACATCGGCTACTTTATCTTTAGTAAACTATCAATCCATATAACAAGATAAAGATATGTAGCAAAAAAATAATAGGAATCCCTTCATATCAATATAATAAGCCACAAGTGACTAACAACATAGACATGCAGAATAATCTCAACATAGGCAAGCAATATCACCACTCAAAGTTCATGGGAGGATCCCTTTACACTAACTATCAGTTTAATTTGATGGAATAAGGCCCTGTTCATTTCCATAGTTAGTGAGCTATTAGTAAAAGATTTTGCATGGTGAAAGTGGCCAAGGTAGCAATCTAAATGTATCCAACCATTAGTCATATACCCATTTATGGATAGTGCTTCTATACATCTAAAAATTTCACAATAGGATGCTTCAATCATGTTGATCATGTTTACAAGTATTTTTGAAGTCATAGCTGTAAAATATGTCGATGTTGCTTAAATGCTGCAAACATTTGCACTACTTTGAAGTTAATTAAAGACCAAGGACAAAGTTGGTCAAAAATGGTTGTAAATAGTTCAAAATACCTTGGGAACTACAAATAACCCCTTTGGGTTGGAGACTCAATTGGGTTGGACAATGGAATAAAGATTTGAATAGATACATTGTATTTTATGGTATTTTTCTATAAATTCTGATAACAATCATGTGATATGAAGATGTATTTTATATTCCAATCAATTTGGTAGCATATAAGAATGAATAATCTTCTTTTGATTCCAAGTCTCGTGTTGTTTCATGCTTTCTAAAGAAAGATCAATCAGTTTTATTCAAAACCACTTTGAAAGCCACATTGTTAAGGGTTCAGTAATAAATTGTTTAATATCTATATTTTTAACCATTTCAAAATTCCATAATTCTAGATTAAGTATGTAATTTTAAGTCTTTTTCATTTGGAATTTTTTGGGATCCGTTAGATATGTGTGGAGGGATAACCATCGAGCTCTAGTATGACAGTTTAATGAAAATCAATTATTGTAACTGCAATTCTGCTTATTTTAATAGTCACTATCTAGTAATTTGATTATTTATGAATAAGTCTAAAGTCATCAAATGATGAAATGAATTGAATAAGAATCATACGGACTAAATGATTATTTCAAGTTCCAATCAATACGGATGAATATGGATATATATATATATAGATATTAGTTGCACCTCCCATACATGAGATGTATTCTTGCAAAGAAAACTTTCCCCACTTACCTTTACATAGATGTTTTGCTAGGTGGTGTGTTAAGTGAAGTGGTCCGTATAGTGCTGAAACAATACCCTAAAATTCTATGGGGCATAAGTCAACCTCTGAAAGTAATGCCCATATAATTTTAGGGGGAATGAATCAACAAGATGTAGTTTTATCACCACTGATATATATATATATATATAAACTGGTGACTTCAAATAAGAAATCTGGATTATGTCAATGCTCAAAAATAGCTGATTACTAGCAAATCTGTTTATTAATAGCAATGACATCTTGAACCAAAATGTCCAAATACAGTTCAAACAACAAATAGAAGAAAGACGTTTATTAATATCCACCTCATGTGCATCTAGGCTATAAGTATCATTGGATAACATGTAAATAACTCCCCAGAACTGTCAAATACCGTAGACAACTAGACGCCCAATGACTGAAGGAAAGTTACAGATGTATTAATAGTTTGGCCAGCCACAATACCATAGGCAAATCAATTTAGAGTCTTCCTGGACGTATTGCCACAGTATGCCATACCAAAAAATCTTCAATCTCATATTTTCCCTCTTTAGATGCCAACATCATCAAGTAGAAAGCACATAAATTCTTGCTTGGAATCTAGGTGCCTGTGGGTGGCATCAATGTGGCACCGAAAGGCTTTCAGACGCATCTGCACGCACCAGCTTCCGCATCCAGGGTTGCTGAGGAAGAGTCGATAACTTAGAACTCCTCCCATGCACTTTGAATTTGAACTCCACTGTATGATAGTTTTTAATAACTTTTCTAAATGAGTGCAGCCATTGCACATCCAAGACCACATCTATTTTTCTCAATGCCACAACATAGAAATCATCCTTAACTTTTTGCTTCCATCCCTTTCCGGGAAACCAAATCTATATCTATAAAATAATGAGTGGCCCCACAATCAATCAACATTATCTTTTTGTAACCTTGCAAGACACTCTAGACTCTCAAAGCGCTATACCTAGCACCCTGGAAAGAGTAGTAGGAGTGCCTCTTGGGATTTCTTCTTGTTATTTTCTCTCAAATTCTATCTCATTAATTATTTCCTTAGAATCAATTCCTTTTGTATTTGAATCTTCTTCGAGAATAACCTCTGTGTAGCATATTTCCTCTTCTGGCTCTGATGGCTCTCTATAATGGGAGAATAAATTCTTCCTTTAAAGCTCATGCTTTATTTCTTTTCCATTCTTTAGTTTTGAAGGGAATGCTATTGGTTGAGGAGTCTCTCTTTGGAAGGGTTTTTTATGGTACTGTATTGGTGCACTCATGTAGTGAAGCTTGTTCTTGTTTTCCAAAACTTCAAATTTCAAAGCACTTCAAATAGTTTCTTGTAAAGATTTAGGCCCAAAATCTTTGACCAGATTCCAAGAATCCCTTAATAAACAAAAATACGAGTCTTCCCTCTGTAACATTTGGCATTATGGTTGATATACTTAAAAATTTTCAAAGAAGTTTTCTATCAAACTGTGATTGCTTAATCTCATCAACTCTCTTACATTCACTTATGGGTCCTTGCCAAATCTATCTATGAGCCTCTAGGTAAAATTAGTACATTCCTAGTATGATGATTTCCTTATGTGATAAATCTATGATGTCATCATACATGGGTTTCATCGTCCAAGTGTAGAGTAGAAAACTTGATAGCTTCATCTTCTGTAATAAGATTGAGGGAGAGAGCTAGGTGTCCAATTTTTGAATCCAAGCCTTTGCAGCAACCTTTCCTAAATTATCGAAATTTGGAAAAGTCAACTTGCTCAACCCCTATTGTATATCACTAATAATTTTTTGTGTGGGTTCTCCTCCTTATCCTCTATCTATTTCTAGCATTATGAAACTACACAAATGGGATCTCTTCTTTAGCATCTGGGTCTAGTCTTGAATACTCATCTATGCAGGCATTAAAATTATCTTCTGTTGGGATTTTCTCTTCCTCTTCTCATGGTGAGTCCATCCTAGGTAAAAATGTAGGCAAGAAAGGTCTTGGTGATGATCCAATTGGAGCCTTGTTTTTATTTATGTTATTCTCAGCCGTATTCTGATCTGAATTAGTTCCTTCTCTTGCATTCGTTTATGCAAATTTAGTATGGTTTTTAGTATTAATCATATTTTGCATCATTTGGATGAGTATTTGTGTTGTTGTTTTTTTTTTCCCCTTTGTATGTAGGTCATCCCCTCAATCTCTTGTTTTGTCTCTCAAACTACCATCTTATTGTATTTACCTCCAATTCCATCTTCACCTGTTGTGATTCGGCCTCTAATCTCCTTTTCTCTCATCAAGGCCCTCTAATCTCTATGACTCAGCTGCATGAACAAGATCAAACGTTTAGGAAAATATACTCTGATACAATTGTTATGACCCTCCTCTTAATATCCAAAGCTCTTTTTTATTTTTGTCAAAATTATGCAAAATGAAATAATATAAATATAGACAATTACAACTACTTATTATAACCTTGAACGAAGAGAATAAAAATGGAACAAACAACATAGGAATCTCAACTTAGTTACCAAAAATACTTGAAGGATTACAAATATAAGGATACTGATATTAAAATCTCAAGTACATAATTATATGTGGTTGATACTAGATATACCATACTATGCATGTAGAAAAAGTGTCGGTCTCTTGTTTATGGAAGGGAATTAAACTCTCTTAAATCATTATTATTAGTGGTAGCAGACAATTACAACCAAGGGTAGGGAGAGAGACTGTGTTATGGAAGTCTATCTTCAATCGTGGATGCTTGTAGGTCTGTGATCAAGATTAACTAGCCACAAATTCCCGCATTGTGTTCTCCCTGCAATCGGATTCATATATACACCAAGAGCTAGATTTTCTATACGCTATAATCAGCCCTACTGCATTGTGGTTCTATTCATAGAAGTTAATTCTCTTTGTATGAACCCCCTTCTATGACTTCTATGACCTCCTTATTTGGTGTCTACAGCCTATCCACAGGCTATTCTGGGAGATTGACTGGCTATTAGAACAAAAGGTTATGTTTGCACACCAATGCAATCTAAATATGTAGATCTTCCACAAATAATGATCTGATCCTAATGTAGTGAAGTCATGAAAATACTCAATAACAGTGGTTCTCAGTTCTAGACGGTGATGTTAAGAACTGCAGATGTTAATACTTAACTATACTTGGAACCCATTTATGACATTATTAGTATTTATCTGAAAACATTGAATTGCCCAACTCAGAATTGATAATTTTTTAGGAATGTAGTTCAGAAAACTCTATTTGGATTTTCTCAAGGAAAGCTACTCACATGTTTTCATTCAAATTACTTAATGAATAAGTCTTAGGAATCACATGGAAATTCAAATTCTCAGCAAAAAAATGTCCTTGGAATGAAATATTGAATACCTTTAGTACACTTTTATACCAATTTGGAATAACCCAAATGGAGCCCACCTATTTGGTAATCTAATCCGTACTTTGGTAATCTAATCCTTACTTGTTATTGACCAGCACTTTGAATTTGAAAATCATTTTATTTTTATTATTAATAATTTTAATATCTTTAATCTAATATAAAATTAATTATAGTATCAATTTAGTGTTTAAAACACCTTTCTAACGTATTTTTAAAAAAAATCATTTTACCTTTTAGAGGGGACATGCCAATTTGTACATCAAAGGTCAAAGATTCAAGTGGAAACATCAATGAGAAAGTGAATCTAGGAAGATTGGGAAGATTGGGTGAAAGGAAAGAATTTTAGGCAAATCTAGAGAAGATGTTAGCTACTCTATGTGCATATTTATGGTTTGGCAACTTAAAATTACACCACTCTTTTCATATGTTACTTGGTGGAAATTTAGATTGGGTTTGTCCTCAATAGCACCATTTTCCTTATTGCTGGGTGGAATTCGATCACATGTGACAACTTGGTGATTGGTGGAACTTTGTAGTGTGATTTCCTTGCTTGCCTTTTGTCAGGAGAAATATTTCACTATCTCAGCTATGAAACTAATGGTTGAGTAGAAGAAACTAATGGTTTAACAACATAAAAATGCACTCAACAAGCTAGGCTGAGATCCACTTACTCATTGTCATCTTTCTCTTACTGATATTCTCTTACCTCTACTATGTGATTATGTATGTTTTGCTCTCTTTCAACAAGCTAGGTTGAGATCCACTTACTCATTGCCATCTTTTTCTTACTGATATTCTCTTACCTCTCTTATGTGATTACGTATGTTTTTCTCTCTTTTTAATATATATGTGGTGGCTAAATGGCTGAGAGTGGTATTACAAGTAGAAAATAAGGGCATTGACCCAAATTAGAAGCAGCAACTGAAATATGTTATACTTGACATACCAAGGTTCCTTCTATATTTATTACCCTTTTTTTCCAAGTCTCCTTCCTTTCTCATAGACATAGTCACTATTAGATCTGTGTAAGATAGTCAAATCATGTTTTCAAGTTAATATCTAGGAAGACTCTTGTTAAATTCTTCTAAGAGTTTTTCTTATTCTAATTTTTCTAAGAGTTTAAGATTTTTCATGTTTATGTTGAAAGTCTATGTTTGATAGTTTGGCCAATAGAAAAATCAGATTTCTAACACTATTGATAGTTTATGTTTAATCAATAGACAAATATGATTTCTAAGGCTTTGGCCTCAACAAAAACCTTTGTAGTAAGAAGATTTTGTTAGTGGCCAATGTTAGGTCCATTCCACTAAGTGACCTACTTTTATGGATCAATAGTGTCTATAGAAGGAGAATTTTTTCAAAAATACTTTACCTTATATCCTATAGTATAACAAGATTGGCACCTAAAAGAAATCACTTCATTTATTGTTATTTGGTTCAAGATCTAGGAATCAAATTAGAATGTAATTTCGTTTGGTTGGGGTTTTAATAGAAGTAGGATAATTACTTCTTAGATAATAGTTTCCAAGGATACATAGTGATTTAATTTCCTACATAAAAGTATGCATATGGAGAAGAGTAAGGTGCGGGATCTAGAAAGCTTTAGCCCAAAATTCACCAACTGGTGTGCTCCTACTACTTTGTGGAAATCAATAAGGAATGTTTCCAAAATAACGAAAATGCTCAAGACAAATTATAATTTTGTGATTGATAGAGATAATGATTTCAAAAATTGAAACCTTGCATTCTCAAAGCTACACAAATCACATACCCAGTTTAAAGATTTATGCAACATGGTGATCTGGGTGAGCCTCTTCATTTCTCTCCAAACTGAGATGGGAGTGCATTTCTTGTCCATTTCTTGACTCTGCAATGGCAAAAACACAATCATATTATAATTATGTCAATAAATAAAAATGAAGCATTAAATCAATAAAAAATATATCAACCAAAATAAAAATCCTAATGAGACTCTAGGTCAAGATAAATGGAAATGCTAATAAAACCCTAGATAAAGGAAAAAAATTCAAGAAAAATTAAATTCAAGAAATAGTCATTAGGATTTTTCTCCCCATTGACTAACTAGTGTAAATGTATGGAAAATCCCAATGGAATCTCTATCAGAATACCTAATCCTCCTCCAAATGGGCCTATGTAGGGATGATAATAAACAATTTCCTGCCATCCTTTTATCTTTTATCTATATTGGAAATACTTCATTCTTTTGTGTGAATTTAATATTTAAGGAAATTAAATTAGTATTAATATAAATTTCTAATAACAAAAAGAAAAATTGAAGTAATAATGTTAGGTTATTGAAGCTTTTTCAAAATTAAACCTCAAATCTCCTTATTCTAAAAAGGCTCTCCTAAATTTCTAAATAGTTTGTTTAAATATTTTAAACAAATGAAAAAACATCTTTAATATATAAAATACAATTTTAAAATCTTAGAAATCAAGGTGCTTTTTTAATACTTGAATTTTTTTTTCAATTTTAAAAATAATAATAAATAATATTAACAAAATTTAAGTCTTATATCAAAGAAATGACTTAGAATAAAGAGCCAAATTATCAAATCCTTTACAAATCCTCCTCCAAAATGTTCATTAATTTATTCTCAACCATATATTAGTTTATAAAATCTAAAAAACTATTGATTATTATAACTAACTCCTAGAATCAAACTCCTCTCTACGTCATGTTTTTGTAATGTTGCAATTTTGTAACTTTTGTGCATTTTTGGATTTTTCTATAGAAGATTACCAAACCTTTCTAAATTATTCTTGGGGCATCCCTAGTATAACAAAATAGACTAAATAAGCCCAATCACAACTATTTTAACCCTTTTTGGACACTTTTCACCATTTTACTACTTTGACTCTATCAAGACCTTATAAGTCTATTTGGACAAATAACTCTCATGGCCTTACAAAATGAGTCACTTTGACTTAAATTGTCGGACATCTACTTGAGCATCAATCAAGCATTTTTGACACTTTTGAGTCCTAAAAGCTCTTGTCAATTGATAAGTATAAGATATTAAATATAAATAATCATTAAAAGAATATGCATGTGTATTTTTACAAACACACATTTTTACGTTCCATGTAAATTCAACCTAATTTATCTAAGAAATAATCACATATTAACATTTTGAAATGAAAATGTAGTTAGGATATAACCCCACAAAATAGGTAACAAGTATTGGCCAAAGATTTTATGCATGCAAATAAAATATGATTTGTTTTAATGTCTAATATTATATGTGAACATCAAATTTGGTTTAGGTGTAAGATTGTTGGTCTTAGATTGATTTTGACAATTGAGTGTCAATACACTTAAGAAATTTTCTTAGATAATGCCGAGTATAATATAGATGTAGAGTTACAGTGTGTGTCGAGCTAGAAATTCATCACATGAAGAGTTACAATAAATGCCGAGCAGATAGACCATGCCAAGCTAGTATATGTGTTGAGTAAACTATAGGCGCCAAGCAAGATAGAATTTCTATAGGTGTCAAGCAAGAAAGAATTTATATATGTGTTGAGCATCAATAATTAGTAAGTGCTAAGTAACGTAAAATCAACATAAGAGTTTGTGCCCTCACAAACTAAGATGTAAACCATTTTTGAGCCAACATATGATGAATCTTGAAGGATTAAAAGATAAGATCAAATCTTTTTTGATTCCCTATGAAATCAACATGCAACCAATTAGAAAAATGGAAAGATCTAACCCTAATTCATGAAACATTTTTAAGCAGGTCAAAACCCCATAATTCATGAATATATGGGAATTTATGAGAGAGCATATGAGTAGAGAATGCATGCAAGGAGAGAATGCTAGTGATGTTTGAATGAAGAAAAGAAAGGGGTGAAAAGACTTAGAAGAAGGATAGCATTGTAGAATTAGATGGTCAAAATAGAGTATCACCACTTCGAATAGAATCATATAAGATCAAAGAGGATCATATTAAAATGGATTGAACATCAATCTGAAATCAGCAATCAAAGATTATAAGCTATAAGGTCATCACATTCTACTATACTTTCTAGCCATTGTATTAGTACAATGAAAATCCTATGAAGATAGGTTGGTTTAATAGCCCTTTTGTAAATCCTTTAACAGGGTGACATTCCAAGAGAATGTTTGTAAATCCTTTCGATAGGTCACTTCTAATAGAGTGTTTGAGCCTTTAACAGGGCAGACCATTGATGATGGCCAAACTTTTTAAGCTTGACAAGTTACATATTGCTACAGTGATAAGTTGTGGGTGTCATCCCCACCCCACTTTTACCTTCTCATTTTGAAGGGTTTCTGGGTGATCAAATATTGTGTTCTCTATTTTCATGCATACATTTACTTTCATATTAATTAGATATGTTTCATGCATGTATTGATTTTAGTTAAAAGTTTCATAGCTTAAAGTTTGGTACTTTTGATTCATCCCCCCCCCCCGCCCCCCAGAAGTATTCTTCCCACTTGTAAATTTCAACAATTGGAATTAGAGCCAAGTTCTTACAAGGAGAAGCCTTAAAGATTGAAGAAAAGATCTAGAAATGGAGGTCTACAAGCTTGGGAAGATTATAGAGAATTAGGATATTGAGATACATCTCATTCTACACTCTTTGGAAGAAGCTAGGGAAGAATTAAGGAAATCCCTAAAGAGAAGAAAAGAAATCACCATAGCTAAAAATGATACATAGTACAAGGAGATTGACACCTCAAAAGTATTTGCTAATAGAGATTCTAAGGATTTCGATGTAGAAATTATAGACCTAATGGAGAAAAATAGAGTTCAAGTAGAAGAGATTGAAACTCTCAAGATTGAACAAGAATAACAAGCCATGATGCTTTGTGAAGTGACTGAACAGAAGAAGAGAGCTATTGAAGATAAAGCTATGATAGAAGATGACAAGAGAAACCTTTCCAACATGCAAGAGTTTTCAACATGTAGCTAGACATCCTAAGCCAAATGATGAATGCCCATCATGAGTCGAATGTCATGGACATTGAGATCTCAACACTGAAGATGCAAAATGAACAACTGCAAAATGACTTGAGAAGAGAGAAGGAAATTGCAAAGAGCTTCAAAAAACCTAATGAAACTATCAATTGCTTTGAATAGCTACTAAAATCACCAAGATCTAGCAATGACACTTCAGGACTAGGATACTCCAGCACTGAAGAAGGAGAGTCATCTAAGACTACAGAAGAGAGAAATAAAAAAGGTAAGAACACAAAACCCACTTGCCATTTTTGTGGTTAAAATGGACATACCTCTAATGTGTGAAAGAGTAAGAATGCCAAACAACATGAAAACCCTAAAAATATGGGTCACTTTCACAAGTGCAATAAGCAAGGTCATTAGGCACATGACTGCAAGACTAGAACCATCAGGACACCAAGATTTGAAAGTCACTACTACAATTGCAAGAAGTATGGACACAAAGCTTTTGAATGTAGATCAAGGCCTATGTGTGTTAGAATTATTTAGAATAACTAAGAGGGGGGGGTGAATCAGTTATCCAAGGTCCAATGATGTCCAATAAAACTTTTTCTACAAATCCTTAATGGCATATAACTAGAATTATCATGTATGCAATTGAACATTTAAACAACCATGAAAAGTAAACATGCATCACACCACAAAATTAAGGATTTGATAACCTAGAAACCCTCCAAGAATAAGAAGGTAAAACTGGAGTGGGGATGATACCCACAAAATAACTGCGCAATTGATTTCAACCACTTTTGATGGTCTGCCCTGTTAAAGGCTACAACACATTGTTAAATGTGACCTTGCTAAAGGATTTAAGAACATTCAACTTGGAATGTCACCCTGTTAAAGGATTTACATAGAACTGTTAGGCTCACCCAAGTCCATGGGATTTTCAACCACCTTCTCAAATGAATCTTTCATCCCTCTCTAAGGATCTCCTATCCTCCTCCTAAGGATCTCTTATCCTTCTCCTAAGGATCTCTTATCCTTTCCTAAGGATCTCTTTATCCTTCTCATGAGGATCTCTTTATCCTTCTCCTAGGGATCTTCTATTCCTTTCTTGAGGCTTATCCACCTAGCTGTTAAGCTAACTTAGCAATATAGGGTTTCAATATCTAATACAATGGTAAGAAAGTATTAGAAGGGTTTTGACCTAATACAGATTGCAACCCTAACTATGTAGATTTCAGATCACTTCTTCAATTCTCTTCTTTGCTTGGCTTTCCTCCTTTGCAGTGCAGATAGCTTGTTCACCCTTCAAGATCTATCTCTTTAAATTCTTACACTCGTTATGCCAATGCAATCTCTTTGGTCACTTGATCAACTCAGAGTCTTGATGCTATATTCTTTCTCCTCTTCGCTTCTTTGCATGATTACACTTATGACCAATTCCCTCTCTTGCATGTGCACTTGATCTCTGACCTGTAACTCCTTATAAAGAAGTTTTGTTCTTCATTTCCTGCTCAAATCTTAATTTGCTCTTGAGAAAATGGTATTTTTTCCCTCCAAATTGTTTCTTCTGGAAACTTCATGATGAATCCATTAGCATTCGCCTTGGAATGATTTTCATGGATTACATAAAATTGTATGACATCTACTCATCATTCATAACTTCCAACTGCTTCACAAAATTTGATGTAACAACCTTATCGCTGCTGATCTAGCGAATCTTGTTTTAAAAAATAATGCAGCAACTCAACATTATTGGTTTACTGATGCTCGACACCTTCTATGTTACTCGGCTTCTTAATGTTATTTATTGGTGCTTGGCACCTGAAGCATTTTGGCTTTGCTTGGCACTTGAAAACTTACTCGGCATCCATTATCTTTTTCTGCTACTCGACATCTGAGTAATCACTCAGCTTATACTAAAGTTGAACTAGCTCAGCTTCAACTAAGAATTCGTTAGGCTCTAACTAGCTTACTCGGCTCTTTCTAATGAACTTAGTTAGTCCTTACATCTTTGATATATCTCAGTTTGTCCATCCTCTTTTAGAGTATGTCATCAATATATTATTTCATCAATGACTTAGCTGATCCATATACTTCATTACATCATCATAACTTCAACCTTTCTCTAGATACTCTAGTTACATCTTATTGATTGCCACCTCCTAGTCAATCAACCAATTCATAGTACTTGGATCACTAAAGCAATTGTCATTCCTACAAGTAGCAAGTTTGACATCAATGACAAAACAATGATTGAAACATTCTTTACTAGTTCCATTATCCTTTATTCATGATCTTTTCAATCATTTCTAACAATCTCCCTCTTTGGCATTGATGGCAAACCAAACTGATCAAATGATTAAGCTGATCAACTTAGTTACCACCAAAATCTGAATCCTTTGTTTTGCTTCTCCCTCTGTACTACTGCATCCTTACTCTATATTCCTGATCCTTTATATATGATCTTCATATATCTCCCTCTCACTTTGTATTGTTCAGTTTCTCCTATATCTCCCTCTTTGACATAAATGCCAAAGATGTAGCATCTTCAACATGCTAAATATAAGATTTTCATTTTCATTTTTTTCTCCTTCTATCACCATGCTTGTGACTGATCTAGAGTTTTTGCTCTTGTTGTCATCCTCTACATCACTCTTTTGATTTTTCAATGATCTACTCCTGTTGATGTAGGGTAGCTTCTATGTTCCTTTAGACTACTTGAGTTAGGGGCATTACCCCCAACTTTCCTCTAAGATATTCATATGCATCCTTGGGAAATAGTTTGGTGAAGATATCTGTAGTTTTTTCCTTTGTGTGAATGTACTCCATCTTCACTTGTTTGTCTTCCACCAATTCTCTAACATAGTGATACTTGATTGTAATATGCTTGGTTTTTGCATGCATCACTGGATTCTTGGATATGTTTATAGCACTTGCATTATCACAATACAGTGTCATAGGTTTAGTTACCTCTTCCTTCATTCCTTTCAATAGATGTTTAAGCCACACAATGTTTGTGCAATTGACTACTACTACCACGTATTTTGCTTCTGCAGTGGACTGAGATGTGCATGTTTGTTTCTTGCTCATCCAAGTAACTAGCCTTTTACCTAAGAATAATGCTCCTCCACTTGTGCTTTTCCTGTCATCAATGTTTCCTCCCCAATCTACGTCTGTATATTTGTGTGCCAAAATCATCAGTTCCTTTGAGATACCTCATTATCCTTTTTATTGCCATGAGATGATTTTCTCTAGGATTGGTAGAGAAGCTAGCCACTATTCCAACTGCTAGTGCTATGTCTAGTCTGCTATGTACAATATATTGTAGTTTTCCAATCATGGATCTATACATTATTTGATTAGCTTCAACAGATTCATCATTTTTAGACAGCTTATGTCCTGTTGCCATTGGCCCGCTAACCAGTTTGGAGTCTTCCAGTCCAAACTTCTTGAGTATCTCCTTGATGTGTTTTGATTGTGTCACAAATATACCATGTTTTAGTTGATGTACTTTCAATCCTACAAAGAATTTGATTTCTCCAAACATGGACATTTCAAACTCATGTTTCATTTTGTCAACAAAACTTTTGCAAAGCACTTCCTTTCCTCCAAAGACTATATCACCCACAAATATTTTAGTTACAAGAATATCCTTACCTTCTTCAGATTTGATGTACATGTTGTTGTTGTCATCAGTTCTTTCAAATCCTATTTGCACCAAATACTTGTGAAGTCTCTCATACCAAGCTCTAGGGGCTTGCTTTAATCCATATAGAGCCTTATGTAGTTTACATACCTTATTTTTGTTCTTTTCATCAACAAAACCTTCCGGTTGCTCTATGTAGACTTCCTCTTCAAGTATACCATTTAGAAATGCAGATTTAACATCCATTTGACAGACTTTAAATCCTTTGAAGGCTGCGTATGCCAATAAGGTCCTTACACCTTCCATTCTGACAACTGGAGCAAAAGTTTCTCCATAATCTAATCCTTCTTCTTGTGCATATCCTTTGCAAACTAGTCTTGCCTTGTTCCTTATGATTTCGCCATTTTCATCTAACTTGTTTCTAAACACCCACTTGGTTCCAATCACATTCTTGTTAGTTGGTCTTGAGACTAAGATCCATCTCTTGTTCTTCTCAATTTGTTATATTTCTTCTTTCATAGCATTATACCAGTCATCATCTGTTATGGCTTCACTTACTATTTTTGGTTCCATTTTGCTAAGCAGACATGTTTCATTTCTAACTCTATTCCTTGTCATTGGTCTTGCCTCTTTATTTCCAATAATTTGATTTACAGGATGATGTCTTTTCACATACTTTGCCACTACAGGTTCTTTCCTTGTTTGCATATTGTTTCTTTCAAAATCTGTATCCTCATGCATATTTTCATCAGGTGTTTGTTCATTTTCTTCTTGCTGGTTGTTCTCGGAGTCTGAATGAACATTTTCTATATTTTGTAGCTCATCTTCTAAATGTGTCTATTGTTCGACATTCACTGTCTGTGACTCAGCAAATACTGGATTTTTTTGTTGATTGTCATTCTGAGTTGCATCTTCACCATCATTAGGTATACCTTCATAAAATTATACAAAGGTCTTGCATTCCTCTTCTTTCTTGGTGTTTTCAATACTTTGAACTTTTGCAAGCTCATTAAACTTCACATTTGTACTTCTACTGCTTTGTTAGTGTTAACATTCAAGCACTTATAAGCTTTTCTTCTAGTAGAATAACCAAGAAATGTGCCTTCCTCACTCTTTTCATCAAACTTTCCATTCCTAAAATCTTTATATATATAGCATTTGCATCCAAATATTTTGAAATGTTTTACATTAGGAGAATGCCCATACCATAATTCAAAAGGTGTTGCATTTGTACCTTTCTTGACTTGAACTCTATTGAGTGTGTAGACTGCAGTACTTATAACTTCTCTTGAATATTTGAGTGCAACATTTTTATCCATCATTAAGGTTCTAGCACAATCAATAATTGATCTATTCCTTCTTTCTGCTATACCATTCTGAGGTGGAGTCTTAGGTGTTGATGTTTGTCTCTTGATTCCTCTTTCATTGCAGAACTCTTCAAATTTTCTTGATGTGAATTCACCTCCTCTATCAGATCTGAGACATTTTAGGCTCTTTCTAGTTTCTTTCTCAACTCTGGCCAAATACCATTTGAACATTTGGAATGTATCTGATTTTTGTTTTAGGAACATGATTGTCATCATCCTTGAATAGTCATCTACAAATAGCATTATGTATCTGTCACCTTTGTAGCTTTGTACTTCTATAGGACCACACAAGTCAGTATGAACTAGCTCTAATACTTCATTAGAAGTATAAATCTTGCTTTTGAAAGTTGACTTGGTCATCTTCCCTAGTTGGCATTGTTTGCACATGATGTTATCAGGTTTCTTCAACTTTGGTAGTCCTCTGACTTTCTTCATCTTGTTGATGCTTATCAGATTGTCAAAATTTACATGACATAGCCTCTTATGCCATAACCATAAATCATTAGTCTAAACAATAAGACATGAAGCATCTTCCATGTCTAGATAAAAAAAATTACTCCTAGTCTGATCACCTTTTCCTATTAGACTTCCTTGAGAATTATAAATCTTAGCAATTCCTTTTTCAAATTCAACCTTACACCCTATGTTGCCTAACTATGAGACACTTAACAAGTTATAATTCAATCCTTCAACATAGTATACATTATCACATGATATATTTATAGTAAGCTTGATACTAACTTTCCCTTTGATCTAACATGGTGCATTGTTACCAAATCTAACATTATTTCCTTCATATTGAGTAAAGGAAATGAACTTACTTTTATCTAGAGTCATGTGATGAGAGCATCCACTGTCTATGATTCATCTATCATTCTTGTTCATGCAAGGTACCAAGCAAGTTGCTTCTTCTTCATCTAATTCATCCTTCATAGCTACATACACTACTTCATCATCATTCTCATCAGAGTCTTCTTCAACAATGTAGCATCTTTTTCCTTTACCTTTGTAGTTCTTGTTTTCTTCTTTCTTGTTCTTGAAATTGCCTCCATCCTTGTAATTTTTCTTTTGTGTGCATCTAGCTGCAATGTGACCAACTTCATTGCAATTGAAACAAATGATTGGTAGATTACCTTTGAACTTTCCTATTCCTCTATGGAATATTCTTGCTAGTAATGCCTCCAATTGGTCTACATCATCTTCATCAATGCTGCTGTCACTAGATGCATACTTTTCTTTTCAATTCTTCCTCTTTGTTTGCACCTCATCATTATCTTTTATCATCATCTTAGCTTTGAATGTAGATTCAAAATTTTCTAGCTTGTAGTTGTCAAAGTTGGATAACTCAAAGGCAGTTTGCCTTCCAATTATTCTTTCAAATGTCACTATGTTGCCTGGTACATGACTTAGCTCTTGGATGGTTGATACTCTTATAGCATAGATGGGAAGCAAATTTCTCAAGTATTTTTTGCATATTGTTTCTTCTACTAACTGTCCTCCTAGGCTTCTTATGGAACTGACTACTTCCTTCATTCTTGCACCATATTGAGCAGCATTCTCTCCTTCTTCCATTTTCATATCATCAAATTTTCCTCTTAGGCTTTCTCTTTTGGCTCTCTTAGCATTATCATCTCCTCCATAGATTCTTGATAATGTATTCCACATCTGATGTGAAGTATCACATCCTTTAATGTCATCATACTTGGCATAGCTTAATGCTGAAGCAATATCTAACATTGCTTGATTGTGCTCCTTCTTCTTGCTCATATCATCTACAGTGAGGGGTCATGCAGGGTCTACATGGTCAACTGTAATTGAGGTTTGTGCATAGTCGCCTATTCATCTGAGGTGTAGCTTCATCAGACTTTGCCATACAACAAAGTTGTCTTTGTTTAGCTTGGGAACTTCTCTCTTGGACATCTTGATCTTTCTACTGCTAGTACCTTGAAACAAATCAACAGTCTACTCTGATACCAATTGTTCAAATTATATAGAATAACTAAGAGGGTAGGGGGTGAATCAATTATCCAAGGTCCAATGATGTCCAATAACACTTTTTCTACAAATCATTAATGTCACATAATTGAAATTATCATGTATCCAATCGAACATTTAAAAAACCATGAAAAGTAAACATGCATCACACAATAACACTAAGGATTTGATAACCTAGAAACCCTCCAAGAATAAGAAGGTAAAATGAGAGTGGGGATGATACCCACAAAATAACTGTGCAATTGATTTCAACCACTTCTGATGGTCTGCCCTGTTAAAGGCTACAACACATTGTTAAATGTGACCTTGTTAAAGGATTTAAGAACATTCAACTTGGAATGCCACCCTATTAAAGGATTTACATAGAGCTATTAGGCTCACCCAAGTCCATGGGATTTTCAGCCACCTTCTCAAAAGAATCTTTCATCCCTTTCTAAGGATCTCTTGTCCTCCTCCTAAGGATCTCTTATCCTTTTCTAGAGGATCTCTTTATCCTTCCCCTAAGGATCTTCTATTCTTTTCTTGAGGCTTATCCACCTAGCTGTTAAGCTAACCTAGCAATGTAGGGTTTCAATATCTAATACAATGGTAAGAAAGTATTAGAAGGGTTTTGATCTGATACAAATTGCAACCCTAACTATGCAAATTTTAGATCACTTCTTCAATTCTCTTCTTTTCTTGGCTTTCCTCCTTTGTAGTGCAAACAGCTTGCTCACCCTTCAAGATCTGTCTCCTTGAGTTCTTCCACTCATTATGCAATGCAATCTCTCTGGTCACTTGATCAACTTAGAGTCTTGATGCTTTGTTCTTACTCCTCTTTGCTTCTTTGCATGATTACACTTATGACCAATTCCCTCTCTTGCATGTGCACTTGATCTCTGACCTGTAACTCCTTATAAAGAAGTTTTGTTCTTCATTTCTTGCTCAAATCTTAATTTTCTTTTGAGAAAATAGTATTGTTTTCCCTCCAAATTATTTCTTTTGGAAACTTCATGATGAATCCATTAGCATTTTTCTTGGAATGATTTGCATGAATTACATAGAATTCGGTGACATCTACTCATCATTCATAACTTCCAACTACTTCACAAAATTTGATGTAACAACCTTATCGATGTTGATTTGGTGAATCTTGTGTTAACAAATAATGTAGCAACTCGGCATTATTATTTTACTGATGCTTGACACCTTTTGTGTTACTCGGCTTCTTAATGCTATTTACTAGTGCTTGGCACCTAAAGCATTTTGGCTTTGCTCAGCACTTGAAAACTTACTCGACATCCATTATCTATTTTTGCTACTCAACACCTGAAGGATTTTGTGTTACTCAACATCTGAGTAATCATTGGGCTTATACTGAAGTTGAACTAGCTCGGCTTCAACTAAGAATCTGTTTGGCTCTAACTAGCTTACTCGGCTCTTTCTAATGAACTTAGTTAGTCCTTACATATTTGATATATCTCAGTGTGTCCATCCTCTTGTAGAGTATGTCATCAATATATTATTTCATCAATGGCTTATCTGATCCTTATACTTCATTACATCATCATAACTTCAACCTTTCTCTAGGTACTCTAGTTACATCTTATTGATTGCCACCTTCTTGTCAATCAACCAATTAATAGTACTTGGATCACTAAAGCAATTGTAATTCTTACAAGTAGAAAGTTTGACATCAATGAAAAAACAATGATTGAAACATTCTTTACTAGTTCCATTATCCTTTATTCATGATCTTTTCAATCATTTCCAACAATGTGGACACCAAATCAACCTACAAAGTCAAATTGTCATGGACATCACAATAATTAGGACTACAATACTAGGCAAAGCTGTCACTATTGTCAAGAATATGGACACATTCCAGAGAACTACATAAGAACACATTTTAGTGGGAGCTACAGTAGATGGTTGAGCCGAACTATATGCTTCAATTGTTTGAAGGCTGGTCACATCAGTAAGCACTACCCAACAAGGACAAAGGCACCTAACTTGGACTCAAACAAAAGAAAAGGTAAGGTAGATGTCAATCATGTTAGAGGAGAGATAAATAAAACATGGAAGAAGAAAGATGGATGCAACACATCAAATGAAGGGATCACTTTACCCAAAAGGTCAAGTGGTCACACTTCATCCAACTAAGCAGAAGAAGGTATGAGGAACTAATATACAATGCTTTACCATACATTAGTTCTAAGACAAGTCAATATTGCAATGGATATAAATAGCATGAATAAAGATGCAAATCTATCCTCGAAAGCTTTCATATTTTCACCTTTAGTTGCCAAGTGAAATCATAGTATGTGCTGAGTTGTTGGATAGAACAAGTGGAAGCCAAGTGATTAGTTGTTGCCAAGTGAAAGGAAATTCCAATTGAAGCCAAGTAAGGGAAACTCTAGTGTATGTCAAGTATTGGAAAATCAATGGAAGCCGAGTAAACTAGAATTGCATAAGGAGTCGAGTGGACAATTGTATATGCACTAAGCATTAAATGCTATGAAATGAAGGCTATAAGGTCAAGTTTTCAATCATTTTTCATCATCGTGAACATAGAGCAAGAGAAAGAAGAGTGTAGAAATAGTTTCCAAGAAAAGATTGAAGCTTTTGCATAAATTCAAGCCAAGATTCAACATCATTTCATCAATTCAAGGTATTTACACTAGTGTCAAACTACACGGTTAAGCAATTTTTATGTCTTGAAACCCTACTTTGAAGAAATGGCATCTAGCTCAAGAAAACCCTAGGATAAGGAGCTATTTGAGGTTCAATTAGTCAGTAATGAAGTGAAACAACCCAATTTTAGACCAATTCTTGAATTTGCTTATAAGAATGACCTTACCAGAGCTTTATCCATGATTTCACCTAAAGTTGTGATGGTGCAAGATGTTAGGAGATGTTATAACTACAAAATCAGTGCAATTAGTGATATGGAGATTAGGGAAGCATATAATAAACTACATGAGAACATGAAATTGAAAGAAGAGTTTCAAATTGTTGAAAGAAAGGCCTTAACCCATGCCCTAGATTTCCCTACAGTATTTAAAATAGAATGGGTAAGAATTGTGCTACGTAGAATTCATGATGGATGCCCATGGTTGGAAGATAGACCCATTAAACTATCTAAAAGAATTATACATAGAGTAACTAGGTACCCAACCCTAGAACAACCGAAGACCCTAAGGAGTGATTCTAAAGAATCCATAGAGAAGAACATTGGGGCAAAGTGGAACAAGAGAGGGATGACTATTGACACAATCAAAGATCCTCTTACAGAATTTGTTGTTAGGGTCATATCCCATAAGTTCTACTAGTCAAGCCGACTCAATAGTGTACCTTGTATTGTAGTAGATGTGGGATGCAAAATTGTCAAGAAAGATCATACTTATGATCTAGTTGAACTACAATTACAACAAATCATGGAGAATTTGGGAGCCATAAAAGGTCCAAGGGATCCTAATGCAAATTCGGAGCAATTTTCATATGCACATTCTTCTATGTATAGAATGAATTTCTTTCTTTTGGAAAGGTAAGCTAGAAAAAAACAAGTTAATAGCAGTATAGGTGAATGAATACATAGAGTAGATGGGGGAAAATTTTGAAACTATAATGACTAGCTACTTTGAAGACTTTAAGAAATCAATGAAACAGAAACTTAGGACACCTATCTATCTTGTTGAATAACATATTACTAATATTTGTTTCATAGTAGACATTGATTTCACATGCATCCAAGTAGCAGTACCAAGGGTGAGATGGCTTAGGCCACTTGGATATGAAATCAACATTGATGAGGAATCTACAACAATAACAAGTTTACTTGCAGAAGAAGTAGACAAAAGTGCAAAACCTTTTCACACTTATGATGTTGTCAAATCCAAGGTGGGCATGGAGTTGAAAACTACTTCAACCCTAAAGAAAAAGGATAGATTGGTGAAAAAGATTAAGGCTAGATTTGGTGAAGGCACAAGAGAAGGTGAGGAGGATGATGAAGAGGCAGATGATGATGAAGAAGAGTAGGATCAAGGATCAGTTGCATTGACCCAAGGCATGGGAGAAGATGTAGAAGAGGTAGAAGGTGCCAAGGAGGAAGAGGAAACCAAGGAAGCACCTACCAAGCCAGAGGAAAAGAAAAAAAAAGCCACCACCAAACCAACTGCTAAGCCCAAGAAAGTTGCTAAGCCTAGCCCAACAAAGCCTACCACAATGGTCAGCACAAGAACCACATCAAAGAAGGCTAAGGAGTAGGAAAAGAGGAAGCTCGCTAAATATAAAAGTCCAACCAAGAAGAAGCTGAGAAGAAAATATGTTACACCTCCTGAATCAGATGAAGAAAGAACAGAATCTGATGACAACAACTAATTCAGAGTGGTAAGTCACACCAATAAGTCTGATTTAGGAAACATATGTGATAACATTAAAGATAATGTAGACTTATCTAGTTTAAAAGGTATTGATTTTAATAAGTTAACTAGAGAAGAACATAACATGGTTGAAGAGTAAGTCTACACCATGATGGAAAAGTTCAAGAACACTCCACTTTAACTTGACAGTTCAATGCCTAAGGAGTTATATTATATTGTAGAAAAATAAATGGCATTACTACCTCAATATGGAAAAAGAAATAAGAGAGTCAACATTGTCTTGAGTAATGCCTAAAATCACTAAAGGGAAAATCAGTAGGGCAAATAAGAAGCATGGGAACAAATTTGCACCCAAGTATAGAGCCTTTAGTATTCTACAAACTAAGATTGAGGATGTTGTGAAGAAGTCCACTCAAATGTGGAAATTAATTTATGGCCTGACAACTATCAAAGAAGGAGAGGCAGATCCCTTTAAGGGGAGAAATAATGAAGAGGAAGAAGAAAATGATAAGGAGGAAGAAGCAAAGAAAGAATCAAGGGAAAACATAGTGGAGGAGACACAACCAAGGACAGATAAAATGGCAGTTGCTGAGGAGCAGCAACAAGAACAGAGTGTGCAAGAAACACAACTACCACCCTTGAGCCCTCCAAATGATACCACCACACCTATAGATACAATAACTATACAAGATGTTCCTGACAATTTTGGTCAGAACATAAATCCACTAACTGCAAAGGATCTTAAAAAGATTCTTCACCAAACTAGACTACAAGCACAATTGTTTACAAATCCAGTCTTGGTGATTATGGAAGAATTACAAAAGGCTGTAGCAAAAATAAAAAGGGATAAGATGAATCCACAAGAACCACCTTCTCATATCCCAACAGCCACAAGTGGACAACCAATAGTACAAATAGCAATAGACACATCTACAAAGGTTGAGTCCACAATACCAGTCACTGCAAGTGTCGAGGAGCTAGTAAAGGATCAAACAAGATAGATAGATACACCTATCTCTATAGTACTAGAACAAGGTGCATCTCCATATATCACATTAATTGATCAACGAAGAATAGAGGAGGAGACCCCAAAGGAGAAGGAGTGAGAGGCAATACAAACATTGGTAAATTTGGCTACAATAGGGACTCTAATAATGCCTTAGAACCCAAGCACTATTTCCATGCCACTGCAAATATCTACAACAGGCTTGAGCTTAACAAGAGTAGCAAGGGTACTTCACTATGGAGACCCTACATTAGATGAAGACATACTCATTCCCAAGTATGACTATGAAACCATGAATATTGATCAAATAAATGAAGTGCAAGAGGCACTTGAAAGGAAGAAGAAGCAAGAAATACTCAGAAATGAGTATAAATAAAGGAAAGCTTTGATTGAAATAAAGGAAATCTTTCTAGATGCTTTTAGCTTGCAGTTACCTGATGCAACTAAGCTAATCATGGAGCAACTATCTAGTATAGTGGACCAAGTACAGAATGAAGACTTTGATACTAATGCAAAATTGTTAGAATAGTCTAAAAAGAGATTTCAAAAAAAGGTAAATGAAAGAATATCAGGTGAAATAACACTATCTCAAGTTGAGCTGGCCAAGAAGATTTAAAAGGTAAAGGCATTACTTGAGAATATATTCTCATTATACTCAAAATTGTGTGACCCATCAATTTTCATACAAGAAACCAACCAGCAGATAATGAGATTGGAGAGGAACCTAAAGATATCAAGCATGCAATTACCTAAGGATCTAGCTTAGAGTGAGAAGCATTTTCAAACTATGCTTCACACTTAGAAGGAACTAGCTATTCTAACAATAGATGAGGCAAATGTAAAGGCCAAGTTAATATAGATTCAATATACCATCACCCCACACATGGAAATTTTGTAGAAAGAACAAGCCTATGCTGAAAATGTTTTAAAGAAAGACCCCATTCTTTCTAGTTTGGAAAACCTAGTTCACCTTGCATCAGAGACAGACATCTAGCTTAAATCACTAAAAATTGCACTAGATAATTGGGATAATGCTCTCAGGATAGTTATGTAGGTAAATAAATCCTTTTTGGCTAAGTATTTAGTTAATATATAGAACCCTTTGACATATGTATCAAAAAAGAGGGAGATAATTATAATAAAAAGGGGAAGATAAAACTAAGGAATAAGGAGATAACTTTTGAGGAAGATAAATAGAAAAGCCAAAAGGAAATTATAACTACAAGGGATGATGTGTGAAAGGGGGAGTAAAATGAAAGTAGGGCAGGCAGAATAGAGAAGATAGATCAGAATCAACATGAGACAAATCTAGTATGAGAAGTTGTGGATACAACAATGGCACATCGACTTAGGGGGTGTTACAAATTTTGAGATACAAATTTTGAGGTATCTTCAAAAAAATTTGAACAATTTTTAAAGTTTTTTATATATGCCAAATAGATGTATAGTATATTCAAAGTGATTAGATTCATCATGTATAGTTACGTGTTTTTGACACTCATGTCAAAGGGGGAGATTGTTGGTCTCAAATTGGTTTTGAAAATTGAGTGTCAGCACACTCAAGAAATTTTCTTAGATAATGCTAAGTATAATATTGATGTCAAGTTATAGTACATTCCAAGCTAGAAATTCATCAAGTTTTGAGTTACAATAGATACCGAGTAGATAGATGATGCTGAGCCAGTATATGTGCCGAGTGAACTATAGGTGCCTAGCAAGATAGAATTTCTATATCTGTTGAGCATCAATAATTAGTAAGTTCCAAGTAACATAGAATCAACATAAGAGTTTGTGCCCTCACAAACTAAGATGTAAACCATTTTTGAGCTGACATATGATGAATCTCAAAGGATTAAAAGATAAGATCAAATCTTTTTTGATTCCCTATGAAATCAACATGCAACCAATCAGAAAAATGAAAAGATTTGAGCGGGAAAGATGGATGAATCTAAATCATAGATTCATACCTAACCCTAAGTGATGAAACCCTTTTAAGGAGGTCAAAACCCCATAATTCATGAATGTATGAGAGAGTATACAAGCAGAGAATGCATGCAAGGAGAGAATAAAAGTGAAGTTTGAAGGAAGAAAAAAAGGGGTGAAAAGACTTAGAAGAAGGACAACATTGTAGAATTAGTTGGTTAGAACAAAGTATCACCACTCTGAACAAAATCATATCAGATCAAAGAGGATCGGATCAAAATGGACTGAACATCAATCTAAAATTAACAATTAAAGATTGTAAACTATTAGGTCATCACATTCTAATATACTTTCTAGCCATTGTATTAGGAGAATGAAAATCCTATGAAGATAGGTTGGTTTAATAGCCATTTCGTAGATCTTTTAATAGGGTGACATTCCAAGTGAACGTTTGTAAATACTTTAGACAGGTCACTTCTAACAAAGTATTTGAGCCTTTAACAAGGTAGGCCTTTCACATGGTAGACCATTGATGATGGTCAAACTTTGTAACCTTGACAAGTTACATATTGATGTAGTGATAAGTTGTGGGCGACATCCCCCCCCAGTTTTACCTTCTCATTTTGAAGGGTTTCTGGGTGATCAAATATTGTGTTATATATTTTCATGCATTCCTTTACTTCAATATTAATTAGATATTTTTCATGCATTCCTTTACCTACCCCGCCTCCTCTTAGAAGTATTCTTCCCACTTGTAAATTCGAACATAAGATGAGAAAACTCTTCAAAATAGTATACCATATAATTTTTTTAGTTGTGAATATTAAGTATAAACAAATGAAAATCCAAAAGAGTAACTAGAAATTAAAATAAAAAATATTATTTACACCCATATATTGATATACCTATTAAAGGAAAATTGAATAAGTTTGCAATATTGATCAAGGATTCCAAGATTGTAAATAAAATCTTCCAAGCCATTAACAAAGCATCTTGTATCTAAGAAGATGCAAAGTAAAACCATGATTGATATAAGAAACAAAAGGTCTAAGGATATGAATGAGCTATTGAAAATAAAGTTACCTTAATCCATTAATAAATAGACCTTAGAGAAAGTGAAGAGAGTGTGTGCAAATGACTAATTATCTAGTCACTTATTCTATTATTTATTTGGTAGTTTATTTAGTCACATTTGTTTTGGTGACTAATTATCTAGTCACTTATTTAGTTATTTCTATTTGGTTGATCTTGTAACTTTACCTAGTGACCAAATTAGTAACTTATTTAGTCACCTATACTTGTAAATTGTAAAGAAATGGTGGAATGTGATCAATTTTAGTCATGTGACTAAAATTTTTAGTAGTATGACTAAAAGTTTTAGTCACATAGTCGTGCATATTTGCTAAAATGTACTAGTGTGAGAAAGGAAGAGTGTGTAAGAGGGATGTAAGAGACATTAATGGCATTTAAGAGCAATTAATTCTCCTGGATAGGGATGGAAGAGGATAAGGGAGAATATATTGACTTTGGTCTGGGTTAGCAAGTCTTAACCCTTGCTTAAAGTTGTGCACAAGTTTAGGACGGGGATTAGGCTTAAATTAGGAAGGGGGTTAGGAGGCAATTGGCTTAGCTTTGATGGGATGGGTTAGTTAGGTGGCTAAGTGAGGTTAGTATGGGTTAATGAGTTGGATTGTTGGTAAAGATAGGTTTTAGGGATGGTTTTAGGGTTTTTAGGATGATTTATTAAATGAATCATTTAATAAATAAGGTATATGGGATTAAATTAAATAGATTTGAGGATTTATTTAGTTTAATAGAGGTATAGGTTTTTAATTGATAAATTGATTTTGGGTTATCATTTTATTTTATCAATTGGAATATAGTTAATTTAATTAATTAATTAACTAGGGGAGGATGGTTAATTAATTAAATAATAAACATTTAATCAATAATGTGTTAGAAGATGACTAAAAAAGATTACATAATGGTGTAATTAGATTTAGGTGTCTACACAATAACCAAAGTCCACAACCTGAAGTTGACCTTAGTGTTAACTATGTACTTGTTGAAAGTGATAAGGAGTCTGACGGACCTAAAGCATCTGAGGAATTTGAAGAAAGTTCCATTATGTAGGATACTATTGAAAATTCTAAAGACCTTCCTTCTAAGGACTATCCTAAATTTAGGCAAGAAATTGTTGAGGAAGTAATGCAAAAGCTCAATCAGGATGGACTAGATACATTGGCTACAACAACAGTTGAATCTAGTAAGGAAAAGAATGTGGTGACAACATTTTTGTAAGGACAGAAGAATGCTCCACACCACAAACTGCCAACAAAATTCCTCATCCAAGATTTGATTGGATAGACATTTGTAATCAAGAACCATTGCCACTATCTAATCTACACCTTTTTCCACAAGGATCAATTTGCTCCAACAATTGTTATGGGAAAGATCTCAACGAAAGCTAGAAAGAGAAAAATTGAAACATGTTATTAATGAAAAAAGTTGTCAGTTGAATTAGATCTCAAACCAAAATAAAGTTTTTAAAAGAAGGATTGAACAAGTCATACGATTGATTCCTAAATTAATGGAATGTAGATCACCATCACCAATGTATCCATTGTTCCTCAAAGAACAACTTGTAAATTTCAAATTGACTAGAATTATAGAAGGGCTTAATCCCTCTATTTCAACTTCACATGAGTTTTATGATGCATTCCAATCTATTCCAATTCCTTTGAAGAATGTATTGTGTTAGTTATATCTCCATAATTTGGCAATGCCTAATGACACAGAGTGGAACTCACTCCTTTATATAGGGGATGTGTAATTGAGAGTAGTAATGTCTTGGATGTAGAATGAGATAAGTAGGGAACATCAAGCTATGCCTCATAGGGACAATGAAATGACAGTTCCTCTGCTCATGAGACCAAAAATTCAAAACTCTAGACAAACATTTTTGCATTGGATTTCTATTCTAGGAAGCCCTGTTGAGGCTAGTAAAGTATGCTCAGCTAGAGAACAAGCCTTTATAGATTGGGAACATCACTCCTCTTGAGATTTTGAGACAACAATTATTGCTTCAAGGAAAAGGTGGATATGTATGCAACATGACCTAAAGATAAGGGAACCCACTCTCTATTGGAATTTACAAGTGGGAAGATTTACTTCTCAGAGGGGGGGGGGAGTGGGGGGTGGGTGAATTAGAAGTAACAAACTTTTAACCTCTAAAACTATTTAACTGAAATCATTCACATGCATCTAACACATCTAATTAACATGAAACTAAAGTCATGCATGAAAATAGATAACACAAGATTTGATCACCCAGAAACCCTCCAAAATGAGAAGATAAAATTAGGGTGAGGATGAGGATGAGACCCACAACTTATCATTGCAGCAATATGTAACTAGTTAAGGTTACAAAGTTTCACCATCATCAATGGTTTTCCCTATGAAAGGCCTACCAATTAAAGGCTCTACACCCTATTAAAAGTGACCTGTCTAAAGGATTTAAAAACACTCACCTGGAATGTCACCCTATTAAAGGATTTAACACCTTGTTAAAGGTTTTACAAAATGGTTGTTAAACTAACCTATCATCATAGGATTTTCATTCTCCTAATACAATGGCTAGAAAGTATAGTAGAATGTGTTGACCTAATGACTTACAATCTTACATTTCTGATTTTAGATCCTTGTTCTATCCAATCTGATATGATCCTTTTTTATCTAATATAACTATGTTCGTAGTGTTGATGCTCTATTCTGATCAACTTGGTTCTACAATGTTGTTCTTCCTCTAAGTCTTTGCACCCCTTTCACTTCCTTCAAAACTTCACTAGCATTCTTTCATGCATTCCATACAATCTACACAACTCTGAATCATGGGGTTTCATCCACCTTAAAAAGATTTCGAGACTTAGGGTTAGGTATGAATCTACGATTAAGATTCATCCATCTTTTCCCACTTAATTCTTTTCATTTTTGTGATTGGTCGCATGTTCTCTCCATTTTTCTAATTGGTTGCATGTTCTCTCCATTTTTTTGATTGGTTGCATGCTAATTAGATAGGGAATGTAATAGATTCAATCTCATCTTTTAGATCCTTCAAGATTCATCTTGAGTCGGCTCAAAAATAGTTTACATTTGAGTTTGTGAAGGCACAAACTCTTATGTTGATTCTATGTTACCTGACACTTACTGATTGCTGATGCTCGACACATATAGGAATTTTGTCTTGCTTAGCTCCTATAGTAATTTAGTCTTGCTCAGCACCTATACTTTGCTTGGCACATACATTGGCTTGACATCTTTTTTTACTTTCCACTTGAAAGTTGCTTGGCACCTAAATAACTCAACACCTATTGAATTTCTGGCTTGGCACATACTGTAGCTCAGCATCTATATTATACTTGGCATCAACCTAGAAATTTCTCAAGTTTTTTTACACTCAATTGTCAAAACCAATCTTAGAACAACAATCTCCCCCTTTGACATGAGTGTCAAAAATAGTTAACTACACATTATGAATTTGATCTTCTATGAGCATAATATATATCTTGTTTGCATATGTACAAAATTTCAAAAACTTGTTCAAAATTTTGTAGAAGACTATATACCTTAAAACTTGTAACTCCCCCTAAGGTGATGTGCCATTTCTGTATCCAAAATTCCTTATGCTGAATTTGTCTCATGCTAATTATTTTGATACCCTTTATCTCTGCCTTGTCATTCCTTCCCTTGTCTTCCTTGTTTCTATCTCCTCTATTTTTACTCCCCCTTTTTCATATCTTTCCTTGTAGTTTTTGTATCCTTTTGGCTTTATCTCCTTATTTTTCCCTTAGTTTTATCTTCTCCTCAGAGCTCAAAATTTTATTATCTCCCCCTTTTTCATTATATCTCCTTTTTTGGGTATCTCCCCCTTTTACATATCTTAATTTATTATCTCCCCTTTTTTTACACTTATGTCAAAGGGTTTTATGCATTAATTGAATACTTAGCCAAAAAGGATTTGTTTACCTCCATTATGATCTTCAAAGCAGCATCCCAATTATCTAATGCAATTTCTAGTGCTTTAAGCTAGATGGTTGTCTCTATTGCAAGGTGTATTAGGCCTTCCAATGTAGAAAGATTGGGATCTTTCTTCAAGATATTCTCTAAGTAGGCCAGTTCTTTGTGTAAAACTTCCATGTGAGGGCTGATGGTAGATTGAAGTTGTATTAATTTGGCCTTTATGTTTTTCTCATCTTCTATTAGCACAACTAATTCCTTTTGAGTGTGAAGCATTGTAGAAAAATTCTTCTCACTCTATGCTAGATGCTTGGGTAGTTGCATGCTCGATGCTTTCAGATTCCTCTCAAAGCTCATAATCCGTTGGCTAGTCTCTTGTGTGAAAATTGATGGATCACATAGTTTGGAGCACAATGAGAATGTATTCTCAAGTACTAATTTTACCTTTTCCACCTCTTTTTCTTGCTCCACCTTTGATAGTGCTATCTCACTTGATATGCGTTCATTCACCTTCATTTGGAATTTCTTCTCAAACCATTCTAGAAATTTTGCATTTGTGTCTAGGTCTTCATTGTATACCTAGTCCACTATACTAGCTAATTACTCTATTATGGGTTTGGTTTCATCAAGTACTTGCAAGATGAATGCATCTAGAAAGATGTCTTTGATTTCAATTAAAGCTTGCCTTTGTTTGTACTCATTCCTAAGTACCTCTTGTTTCTTATTCTTCTCTAGTGCCTTTTGCACTACATTAATCTAATCTATGTTCATTTTTTTGTAGTCATACCTTGGAATGACTATCTCCTCATCAAGTGCAAGGTCTCCATGGTGAATTACCCTTGTAACCTTTGTAGAGCTCAAGCCTAGTGCCAATATCTAAAGTGGTACTACATCAGTGCTCGACTGTTGTGTTGTTTCTATGGGAGTCCCTGTTGTAGGAAAGTTTATCAATATTTAAATTTCATCTTGTTCTTTCTCCTTAGCGCTCTCCTTATCCACTTCAATTCTACCTTGATCAATGATTTTAATCTTAGGAGGTGCACCTTTTCCTTGTGTTGTAATGACAGAGGTATCCTTTTGTCCTATTTGCTCCTTTGTTGGCTCCTCAGCAATTGAAGTCATTATAACTGTAGAATCAACCCTAGCTAATGCATCTTGTGCTACTTTCTCTTGTGGTTGTCACTTGTAGCTATTGGAGTATGTGAAGGTGGTTCTTGTGTATTCACCTTCTCCTTTATTATTTCAGCTACAACTTTCTAAAGTTTCTCCACACTCACCAAGATTAGATTTGTACATAGTTGTGATTGTAAAGTAGTATGGTGAAGGATCTTTCTAAGATCCTCTACAATCAATGCATTGATGTTCTGATGAGTAGTTTCATGAACATCCTTTACAATTACTATTTCTATAGGTGTTGAAGTTACATGTGGAGGACTTGGTGGTGGCAATTGTGTCTCTTGCACACTCTGTTCCTATTGTTTTCCTCAGCAGTTGCCATTCCACTCCTTTTTGTGTCCTTCTCAACTGTAACTTCTTCTTTGTCCTTTTCTCCTTCTTCCTCCTTTTAATTTTCCTCTTCTTCATCATCATTGTTCCTTACCTAAGAGGGATCTTCTTGTACTTCCTTTATAGTTGTGAGCCCATAAATTACTTTCCACATTAGTGTGGATTTCTTCACAACATCTTCAATTTTATTCTGCAATATGTTGAAGGCTCTATACTTGGGTGCAAATTTTCTCCCATGCTTCTTATTAGCTTTTCTTATTTGGCTTTTTGTGAGTTCAAGAACCACACTTGCCAATGTTGACTCTCTTATTTCTTTCTCCATATTGAGGCAATAATGCCATTTATTTTCTACAATGGAATATAATTCCTTAGGCATGGTATTATCTAGTTCAAGTGGAGTATTCTTGAACTTTTCTATGATGGTGTATATTGATTCTTCCACCATGTTTTTCTCCTCTCTTGTCAACTTATTGAAATCAATGCCTTTAAGCCCAGACAAGTCTACATTGTCCCTAATGCTGTCACAAATCTTTTCCAAATCAAAATTAGTGGTGTGACTTACCACTCTAAACTGGTTGTTATCATCAGACTTAGTTTTCTTCTCATCTGACTCTAGAGGTGCCACATATTTTCTCCTCTAGTTCTTCTCTATTAGTCCTCCCTACTCTGTGGCTTTCTTCTTTCCTATTCCTTGGCCACCTTCATTGTAGCCCTTGTCTCTACCCTAGTGGCAGGTTTTTTCAAGCTTGGCTTAGCTTTCTTCTTTCCTTTAGGCTGAGCAATAGGTTGTTTCAATGCTTTCCTCTTCTTCCTTGGCACCTTCTTGTTCTTTAGAATCTTCACCCATGCCTTCGATTAGTGCTAGTGGATCCTACCCCTATTTCTCTTCATCTTCAGCTTCCTCTTCATCATCTTCTTCTTCCTCTACTTTTACTGTGCCTTCTCCAAATTTATCCTTGAGCTTCTTCACTAATTTGTCCTTTTTCTTTAGTATTGAAGAAGTCTTCAATTCCATATCCACTTTGGATCTTACTACATCATATGTGCCAAAATGTTGGGCACTATTATCTACTTTTTTTGCAAGCAGTGTTGTTATTGTTGTAGATGCCTCATCAATATTTGTCTCATAACCAAGTGGCCTAAGCCATCTTACTCTTGGTATGCCTACTTGGATGTAGGTATAATCAATATCAACAAGCAAACATATATCATTTATGTGTTGCTCTACAAGTGAGACTAGAATCCTAAGTATTTGTTTCATTGATTTCTTGAAATCTTTAAAATAATAAGTCATGATAGTCTCAAAATTGACTCTCATTTGTTTAATATATTCATTCACCTGGGCTACTATAGACCTATTTGTCTTCTAGCTTATCCTTCCATAAGAAGGTAATTCATTCTATACATAGAAGAATATACATATCAAAATTGCTCCAAATTTGCATTGACCTCCATTTGTTCTTCTTATAGCTCCCAAATTCTCATTAATTTTTTGTAATTGCAATTCAGCTAGATCATAAGTATGACCCTTTTTAACAAGTTTGTAATCAACATCCACTACAATATAGGGAACACTATTGAGTCTACTAGATTGGTAGAATTTATGGGAAATCACTCTAATAGAAAAATCAATAAGAGGATCCTTAATGGTGTCAATGGTCATGCCTCTCTTGTTCCACTTAGCTCTAATATTCTTCTTAATAGCTTCTTTGGAGTCACTCCTTAGGGTTTTAGGTCATTCTAGGGTTGGATACCCTATCACCCTATGTATAATCATTTTTGAGATTTTGATTGGTCCATCTTCCAGCTACAAACATCTATCATGTATCCTACTGAGTACAATTCTAATTCATTCAGTTTTTAAAATAGTAGGGAAATCTAGGGCATGGGTTAAGCCCTTCTTTTCAATGATTTGGAACTCTTCTTTCAAGACTCCATTCTCACACAATTTGTCATATGCCTCCCTGATTTCCATGTCTCCAATAGCACCTATTTTTCAATTATAGCATCTCCTAACATCTTGCACCATTACAGCCTTAAGAGGAATTATAGATAGGGCGCTGGTAGGATCATTCTTATACACAACTTTGGGGATAGGTTTGAAATTAGTTGTTTAACTTCATTTGA
The DNA here is from genome assembly GCA_028749045.1 of Cupressus sempervirens. Taxonomy (NCBI): domain Eukaryota; kingdom Viridiplantae; phylum Streptophyta; class Pinopsida; order Cupressales; family Cupressaceae; genus Cupressus; species Cupressus sempervirens. The sequence continues at coordinate 180,371,892 of CM053789.1, read as the reverse complement.
TACTAATTGGAGATCAAATAGCTCTTTATCTTGAGGTTTTCTAGAGTTGGAGGCCATTTGTGCAATCTAGGGTTTCAACATGAAGAAATTTTGAAACTACATAGCTTGGCACAAGTATAAATACCTTGAATCATCAAAACTATGTTGAATTTGTGTTGAAATCTGCTCAAATGCTTGAAACTCTACTTGGAAAATCATTTTGCACTCTTCTCATCTTTGCTCTTTTGTTTGCAATGGTGAAAAATGATTCAAAATGTAATCATATACCCTTGTTTCATAGCATTTAATGCTTAATTCATTTATAGCTATCCACTTGACTCCTTAAGCAATTCTTCTTTACTCAGCTTCTACTTGATTTCAAATTACTTGGCATACATTGGAGTTTCACTTACTCAGCTTCAATACAAATTTCCCTTCGCTCGGCATGTGAGGGAAAATTTTCTTACTTGGAAACAATGTGAACATTTTGAAGTTTTAACTTTAAATCTCTATTCATGTTGATCTATCCTTTTCAATACTTACTTGTCTAGGAACTGATGTATGATAAAGCTTTGTATATTAGTTCCAAATACCTTCTTTTTCTTAGTTCGATAACATGTGGTCACTTGACCTTTTGGGTGAAGTGATCCCTTCATTGGATGTGTTTCCTCCATCTTTCTTCTTCCATGTTTTATTCATCTCTCCTCTTATGTGTTCAACATCAACTTTTCCTTTTCCTTTGTTGAACTCTAATTTGGGTGCCTTTGACCTTGTTGGGAAATTCTTGTTTATGTGTCCAGTCTTCAAACAACTAAAGCATGTAGTTTGGCTCAACCATCTACTATAGCTTCCACTAAAATTTGTTCTTATGTAATTTTCAAGGATCTGTCCATATTCTTGATAGTAGTGACAACTTTTCCTAGTGCTATAGTGCTAATTGTAGTGATGTGATTATTTGACCTTGCTATTTTGATTGGGTGTCCACATAGGCTTTGATCTACACTCAAAAGCTCTATGTCCTTATTTCTTGCAATTGTAGTAGTGACCTTCAAATATTGATATTCTAATGGTTTTAGTCGTGCAGTCATGTGCCTAATGTCCTTGCTTGTTGCACTTGTGACAGTGATCCATGTTCTTAGCTTTGTCATGTTGATTAGCTTTCTTGCTCCTGCACACATTAGAGGTATGTCCTTTTTTACCACAAAAATGAAAGTTGGTTTAGTGTTCTTACCCTTGTCACTTCTTTCTTCTACAATCTTTGACGACACTCCCTTTTTAGTGCTGGTGTATCCTAGTCCTGAAGTGTCATTACTAGATCTTGGTGATTTTGGTAGCTATTCAAAATACTTGATAGCTTCATTAGGTTTGTTGAAGCTCTCTACAATTTTTTTCTCTCTTCTCAACTCACTTTGTAGTTGTTCATTTTGCATCTTCAATGTGGGGATCTCAATTTCCTTGACATTTAACTCATTATGTGCATTCATCATCTAGCTTAGGGTGTCTAGCTGCATGTTGGAAATTCTTGCAAGCTTAATTGACTTTTCTTCCAATCTATTGGCAAGGTTTCTCTTGTCATCTTTTATCATAGACTTATATTCAATGGCTCTTTTCTTCTATTTAGTTGCTTCACAAAGCATCATGGCTTGTGATTCCTATTCAATCTTGAGAGTTTTGATCTCTTCTACTTGAGCTCTATTTTTCTCCATCAGATATGCTATTGCTACATTAAACTCTTTGGAATCTCCATTTGTAAATACTTTTGAGGTTTCAATCTCCTTGTACTATGTATCATTCTCAGCTATGGCAATCTCTCTTCTTCTCTTTAAGGATTTCCTCAATTCTTCCCTAGCTTCTTCCAAAGAATGTAGAATGAGATGTATCTCAATCTCCTAGTTTTCTATGATCTTCCCAAGTTTGTAGACTTCTGTTTCTAGATCTTCTCTCAAGTTGTAAGGCTTCTCCTCATGCAAACTTAACTCTGATACCAATTGTTGGAATTTACAAGTGGGAAGATTTACTTCTGAGAAGGGGGGGGCAGGGGGGGTGAATCAAAAGTAACAAACTTTTAACCTCTAAAACTATTTAACTAAAATCATTTACATGCATCTAACAAATCTAATTAACATGAAAGTAAAGGCATGCATGAAAATAGATAACACAAGATTTGATCACCCAGAAACCCTCCAAAATGAGAAGGTAAAATTGGGGTGGGGATGACACCCACAACTTATCACTACAACAATATGTAACTGGTTAAGGTTACAAAATTTGACCATCATCAATGGTCTATCCTATGAAAGGCTTGCCCTATTAAAGGTTCTACACCCTGTTAAAAGTGACCTATCTAAAGGATTTACAACCACTCACTTGGAATGTCACCCTATTAAAGGATTTAACACCTTGTTAAAGGTTTTCCAAAATGGTTGTTAAACCAACCTATCATCATAGGATTTTCATTCTCCTAATATAATGGCTAGAAAGTATAGTAGAATGTGTTGACCTAATGAATTACAATCTTTAATTGTTAATTTCATATCCTTGTTCTATCCAATCTAATCTTATCCTTCTTGATCTGATATAACTCTATTCATAGTGTTGATGGTCTATTCTGATCAACTTGATTCTGTAATGATGTTCTTGCTCTAATTCTTCACACCCCTTTCACCTCCTTCAAAACTTAACTAGCATTCTCTCATGCATTCCATACAACCCACATGACTCTAAATTATGGGGTTTCATCCTCCTTAAAAAGGCTTCGCGACTTAGGGTTACGTTTGAATCTATGATTGAGATTCATCCATCTTTTCTTGCTCAATTCTTTCCATTTTTCTGATTGGTTGCATGTTCTCTCTAGTTTTCTAATTGATTGCAGGTTCTCTCCATTTTTATGATTGGTTGCATGCTAATTACATAGGGAATGTAATAGATTCAATCTTATCTTTTAGATCCTTCAAGATTCATCTTGAGTCAACTCAAAAATAGTTTACATCTAAGTTTGTGAAGACACAAACTCTTATGATGGTTTTGTGTTACTCGACACTTATTGATTGCTGGTGCTCGACACATATAGGAATTTTTGCTTGCTTGGCTCCTATAGTAATTTAGTATTTCAAAGCACCTATACTTTTCTTAGAACATATACTGGCTTGGCATCTATTGTGACTCAGTATGTGAAACTTGCTCGGCACCTGAATAAATCAGCACCTGTTGAATTTCTAGCTCAGCACATACTTGTAGCTCAGTATCAACTTAGAAATTTCTTAAGTGTGTTGACACTCAATTGTCAAAACCAATCTGAGACCAACATTCTCCTCAAAATTTAACTCTTGCTGCTATTAGAATTCCATGGTATATCAAATTGGGAAGGAGTTGGTGCAAATATTGGCTTCCATTAAAGTATTGGTGTCCTATTCTCTTGTAGCCACTACTAGCAAATCATGATATGACAACAGAAGTTTGATGATGGATAAGGCTCAAGGTAATTTATGGATACTTTGACTATGTTAAGAATGAACCAGGGGAGGGGACAACTAGTGATTGGAGATTTCAAGCTAGAATGTAATGTCTCGTTTAGGACTCTATCTAGAATTACTCTTAGTTCCAATTTAAAGACTTATGAATAACTTCAAATATTCATTCAATACATATAAATATATAGAATTTGTATTTATTTTCAAAAGATTCCAATTTCTTGTTTATATATATGAAATAATGAATTGGTATATAAGATAAAAATATATTTGATTTTAGGAGATCTCTCCTAATAGCATATATTCTTTTATTTATAGCTTGATGACACCTTTACTTAATTGGTAATTCAATGTCCAAACTTAATTATTAATTCCTTCCTTTGTTGGTAGGTCGACTTTATTATATTAGTCTCTTCCCATTCACATCTTGATATTTGATGGCATGTACATGTATCAAATGTTGGTGCTCTTTATATGAAATTTGGGTCCTTTGTACCCTCATATCATTCAACGTGACTGTCTTCCATGCTATTCTACTGCGATGAGTTCTCCCACGTACTGTTTGACTTGACTGTCTATACCCGCCGTTCTCTCTGATTCTGTATCTTTTGTCTTCACATTCTTCTATACCTTTTTTATGGACGCTATGTTTTTTCCACTTCCTCTATTCGGTCTTTAACTACCCACATAAATATTGCTATGTGAGTGAGAGGATGTGTCTTTCTATAGGGTTTGTTTATTAATTTGCTCATTGACTATGTTAGTTTATTGTATCTATTATGTGTGTAGAAGTATACAAAATTCATATACCATAAAGGTACTTATATATAATTTAGGAGATATAGTTTATAAGACTCATATCGCTATATAATAAGTAAACTATTTATTTTTATATTTATATATTCATATTATACTATCAATAATTATTGCACCATATCTATTAATAGATATTTAATTATTTAAATTTATTAAGCAATTCATATTATCATTAGTTATTAAAGTATTTATTTTCAAATGTGATTAAAAGTTAAATATATTATTGTCTTATTGATTTATATTGTAATTATAAAATTTATTTATTCTTATATATTGATATTATCATTATGAATAATAATTTCATTATATTCATATGAATAATATAAATAATTAAGTAAAATAAATAGATCATAAATATTTATGTATATATCAATATTATTTCTTTTGGAATAATCAATAATAGTATATGAATTATTATTATATTTTATCCAATTATAATTATAGGATTCTCTTTAGGAGGGGTCATGACAGTCTCCCCTTCTCAAAATTGCTTGTCCTCAAGCAATATCACTCATGCACTAGCTCTTTTATAGACAAGAAACATATTTTCATATAAAAGGCCTAAAAGATTTTATAAAACATAAATCTTTTATGAATGAAAACACAGAACAGACATGATGCAGATAGATGAAGACACGAAGCATACACGATGCAGACACATCATACATTCTTTATAATTTTTCATAATGAAGTAAAGTAAAGAGAATGATTTATAACAAATATTCTCTAGTACCTTTTGATTGTGGATCCTGCACACGAAATAGTTATTAACATGTATGTGTATATAATAGCTTCAAAGAAAGATTAGCCATGATAAATTAGTTTTGAACCAATTTCCTACCAAGCCCAAGAGTGGAACTTTGGCCCTCTTGACCTTGATGGCAGCCTGTGACATCCATCAAGGTGGTCTACTTGGCAGATTCTTAACTAAATTAAGTTGACATGATGTCAAGCCTTAATTTAGCCAATCTAAGCCCAAGAGTATATCTTTGGCCCTCCTAGCCTTGATGGCAATCTTTGACATCCATCAAGGTATTCTACTTAGATGGTAATCTTATTCTTCCTACCTAAGCCCAAGAGTGGAACTTTGGCCCTCTTGGCCTTGATGGCAGCCATTGACATCCATCAAGGTGGTCTACTTAGGAGGTAATTTGATTTACTAATTATTATAGTTCCATACATGTATTCTACTAAAATTGCAGCTCATCTAGTTCTTGTTGATCATTTTCATTATGTTCTTGATTATTTTTAGGTCTCTTATGTACTTTTCCTTTGCTTCCTCATCAAGTATAGTATCCATTTTTTGAACTTGGCTTCTCTTCCCACATGTATGTCTTGGTTCCCAACTTTCCTTGCAATGAAAGCATAAATTTTTCCTTTTTAGTTCGTCACAATAACTCTTGATCTCTCTTCTACTTTTATGGCCATGTTCCCATGGTTCCTTGCAATGGTGAAATAACTCATCCTTTTGGAAGTCCTTGGAGTGATTTCTTCCCTTTTCATAATGCCTAGAATGTGTGCTAGGTGCATGGTTCTTGAACCTATCATTTATTCAGTGTGTATCAAATTTTAATGTCTTTTGGATGGCATCTTCTAGTCTTTTTGGTTCGTGTGCTCCCACTGTGCTCTTGATTGATTGGTAATACTTTTATATTAACATCACTTTGGAAGATTGGTAATACTGTAAGATATTTTCTTTTTAGATTCTGAGCTATCTCAGTATTGGAAGTTGCAGCAAGGAGTGGGCTGAAGTATGAATCTATTTCTTTCCATTTGCTAGGCTTATTTGACATGTCTAGTTTTAGTTTAGTATATTTAAGCTAGTTTTCATTTATGAGATGGATACAAACTCGAAAGAAGGATCGGTGTTAATTATATTATGTAATCATTTAGGTAGCAATGGAGAGTATGGTCTTTTACCATCTATAGGTAATAAGTAGTTATGACTTGTAATTTAGCTGACAGATTAGTAGGTGTTTCAGCTTGAATTGAATCTTTACCGTGGCTTATTAAGTGAATGTTGGCTGGGACAGGATTTAGACTAATGGAAATCTTTCTTAAAATGTGTTTCCTTTTATCTATCCAAAGTCTAATAGGATTCAAATTAATGGCATTCTCAAGTTTGTCATGTTAAGGAACATTTATGCAAATTATGAGGAAAAGGTGTAGATACTTGTTCTAACATCAGATGGTGGTTAGTTGTTGGATAGTTTCTATGGTAGGGATATTGTGTTGCAGGTTGCAAGTTGCAGGTTACTGATCATTCTGAAGATAGAAGCATTGATATGGAACTGGGAGTAAAGAGGTGGACCTCTTTCATAAAATAACTATTTCATGTAAAATGGTTGGTATAAATTGTAAAGAGTTCTACCTGTATTGATATTAATGATATTAAATAGCTAGTATGTAGGTCACTGGGGTATGCCCCTTTTATAAGATGTAATAATATAGGACTTTTGTCTCGGGCAAGACTAGAGGTTTTCTTCTCTGTTCTTTCCTACCAGTGCCCGTTTGAACGGAGAAAGTTGTATTTACTTATGTTATTAATAAAAATATCATGGCCTTGGCTGTTTATTGATCAAAAAAAAAAGTAAACTATTTATTTTTATATTTATATATTCATATTATACTATCAATAATTATTGCACCATATTTATTAGTAGATATTTAATTATTTAAATTTATTAATCAATTCATATTATCATTAGTTATTAAAGTATTTATTCTCAAATGTGATAATGGTTAAATATATTATCATCTTATTGATTTATATTGTAATTAAAACCATTTATTTACTCTTATATATTGATATTATCTTTATGAATAATAATTTCATTATATTCATATGAATAATATAAATAATTAAGTAAAATAAATAGATCATAAATATTTATGTATATATCAATATTATTTCTTTTGGAATAATTGATAATTGTATATGAATTATTATTATATTTTATCCAATTATAATTATATGATTCTATAGGTACTTGCCATAGATATTCAAAGATCAACACCTTAGTGCTAAATTCAAGGCCAATCAGATCGCTAAACCATCACAAGTGGAGCAAGTCTTTATATGCTTTCTATTGGTCCAGGACATGAATGTAGCTTCCACAACTTGCTATATTCTTGGAGGATTTAATCATGGTTAATAATGATTTTGTTTCAAACTTTATGAGTCTATAATTGATCCTCATTAATGGAGTGATCATAGAGTTGGGAAGTAGTTGTAGTTTCTTTTAAATAATGACTGTTGTATGTTTGACTGTAGTTTTGGAAGAAGAATAGGATAAGTTGATTTTCATAGTAGTAAAGTTTGATACTATTTTTAATCAAGTGTAAATCTTTCACCATGAATGAATAGAATGAGCAGTTCAAGTTTATTACTCTTATCCTGATTGTCTTTTCTATTCACTCATCCAAGGGGGCCCACTTGGTGAGTGAACTATTCCATTAGAATAGATTTTATTTCCTTATTTGTTTACTTTTCAGATAGAATTATGTTGCTCTTGCAGCCATTGATAATAGAATCAGTGAATTGTTCCTATAGCATAAGTGCATAAATATGTTTACTATTTGCAGCATTACTTTAAGCTTTGAGTTAAATTATTGTTTCAGTTCTAGCATAGATTTCCTTTAGCATTGTGTTTGCTTTAGTTGTAAAGACTTAAAGCAGAATTAGAGCATATACTTTGTAGTCACTATCTCATGTTTACACTCTTGGGTTGAGAAATTAAATGAAGTCAGTATACTATTTTACGTAAAACATATGATGTTGTCTGACCATAGAATCATTGTGAAATGATGTTCAATCCTTTGTTATTAAGGTATTAAGCTGACCACATAAGCACCTAGAGGAAAGGTTGAGTTATGAGAAGAAACTATAGTGGACACTTGATTAGTTAGACTTTGACAGGATAAATTGATTGCTTAAATCATATTACAAGTGAAGAAGATAGTTATACTAAAGCCTTGAAGAAGTGATCAAAGATTGGCCAAATGCATAGGCTTGACCAAGGAACAGAGAAAAAGATTAAGGAACTTGAAGTAGATGTTGAGTGATGCTAGTGTCAACCAAGCCATAGTATAAACTAGAGATTAATAGTATTGATTGAGCATCAATATTGATTGAGTGATAGTATATGTACCAAACAAAAATTTTAGTACCGATCGAGTAACCTAGTGATGACCAAGTATAAAAACACAACATGTTTGAGGGACTAAATTGTGACATTTTATGAGAAATCATAATCTCTAGCCAACATATTTGATTTCTTGTAATATGGAAAGCATGTTAAAGATAAGGATGGATGACTTAGAATATTTAAATCAAGGTAAACCATTTTTGCATGTTTCTATGTAAGGATTCACTAAGAAGTTTGGAAAAGTTTCTAGAAGAGAATAGAAGAGATGAAATGTTGGAAGGATTCAATGAAATAGACCAAACCCTAAGATCTACAGTGGTGTTGTAGTAGAAAAAGATTAGAATTACTTATTGAAGGAGGTACTAAGACTAACCTCTAGAATGTTGAAGGTTGGAGCAATTGTTGATGCTATTGACTAGAGAACTTGAGTAGAAGACTAAGAAGAGTTGAAAAGAGGAGAAGAATGATTTCTTGAAGGGTTGCCAAGAGAATTAGAGACTGAGAGGATATTAATGAAGGCCATTCGGTGGATCAAATTTAGAGCTAAACTAAAATTATTATTTGCAAAGTGAGTTGTATTTGCTAGATCAAAACCTACTATTACTTTCTAACCATTGCATTAGTTTTGAAATCCTTTAATCAAAGTTGTCCTAATAATCATATATAAATCCTGTAATCAAGGTGGCATTCTAATGGAATGTTCTAAAATCCTCTAACAAGCACACTCATAACAAGGTGATTAAATCCTTTAACAAGGTCATATTTAATAGTGTATTTTGTAACCTTTGATAGGGTTGGCTCCTAGCATAGCTCACTTTAGAAGAGTGAAAGATTGGTTACATGTTACTGGTGGTTTTTCCCAAATTGGATTTCCACGTTAAATCCTAGTCTCAAATTTGTGTGGATGTTATGTGTGATGATTTATTTCTATGGATTACATTCTGCAAGTCTATTATATTTAGGACAATGGACAACTAGTTTATGTTACTAAAAATTTACTATAGAGGTTGAGCTATTTAATGTCTAGATCTAAAGTTGTTTAAGTGTTTGCTTGTTCAATTGGTACATATGGACCTTAGATAATATATTCTACCCACTACCCCACCCCCGTCCAACCCCTCTCTTGCCTCCTCTTAATTATTCTAAAACATTCTAACACAACGGACCCTCTTGATTTTGGTACCCAAAGTTGTTATAAAATGAGGCCTTCCTCCTTGATTTGATCATTCCTCAACTATGTAATAAATATATTAATTAAAAACAAGACATCCTTGTGTGTGTAATCAAGATACAATTTTTGCAAGCAATTTTTTAAGTCCAAGGTGCATTCAAGGTGTTCAAGCAAGGCATGAAAGGAATCATTGAAGGCATCCATCCATTCAATCAAGCATGTACTTTCTTCAATAGATATATCTTCTTTCTTTATAGGAGATAAAGGAGTTGATCATCAAGTTAGGAGATCTATATACATCATCATTACACACCTATCTTTCTTTTGAGGATATCAAGAATAGTGACATCCGTGGTCTATGATTTGACAATTGTAGATATATTGTGTTTCTGAAGACATCATATATTCCACATTCACACATACATATAAAGATTCATACATCTTTGTAGACAATGGATCTAAATCCATCTATAGAGATTTTATAAGTAAGGTAAATACTAACATTTATCTTACATTATATTCTATATTTACTTCATTTCAATGTTAATTACTAAACAAGGGCTTGACCAAGGAGAGCCCCTTCCCCCCACTCACACAAATTTCATTTTTATAGTGTGTAAGAGAAGAATTGTCAGACATTAGAGATTCATGTTTTAGGTATTTTAGGTATAGGTAGACCTTCAACTATACCACAATCCAACTTATACCATGGAAATAAACTTGTTTTGAAGATCACCAAATTTTCACATAATTTGGCAGTTTCCATCTTTCAAGTTACAGTTCCAACTTTGTTTTAATTTTTTAACAAAAATATAATAGCTCATTTTTAGATCGAATCTTGCATACTCTACTATTCCTCAAGTTATGTTCATTTATCTCTCTATCATTTCATCATACTTAATTTGATATATCATCTTAGATCTCTCATATTATAATTATTATATGTATTTCCACTTTACTTGCATTGCACTTAATCAATCAAACAACATAAAAGGAAAGAAAGAGATATCTTTGGATACACACTTTTTAAAGGACTTGAATTTTGCATTGGCTGCCTTACATCCATATTGGGTTGTACTAATCTAATTTGGAACCTTCAAAGGGTTACATTTGGGGTACTCTTCTCTTTCCCCATTGTACATATAATTTGGAGGTTTATCACATTCGAATACCATTTTTATACATTACATTCACCCCCTCTAATACCCACCCAATATCCCCCTCACTTGTTCCCTACATATAAACCCCCACTCCCCACCCTTGAAAAACTACATCACTTTTTAGAAAATATATTGCCCCCTTTTTCTTATTTTAGACCCCCCAATATGAACACACATGATATTGTATTTCCCCTTTACTGAAGACTCTGTGTATAGGATAAACTATGTGGCACTAGCTAGATTTTCAATGGAGCAATTCAAAAGATTAAAAAATAAGTGTTAACATTATAGGGACACCAGACAATAGATGTTATGTTTCTTCACAAAAATAAGACCATGTTTCTTTTTGATGTCCTTAATCTCTACCTTTTTCAAAATAAATTAGTAGTGTAGAAACTAGATTCAAAGTACTACACCTTATGTTCTTATTTAAATAACAATCTTCAATTTATCATCAAAGTTTAGAGTTTACTCATTTTAGGAAAAAAATGGTATTTTATACTTCCTTTTTGGTCCTCCATTTTTCTACACCCACCTAGATAGTTGACATTGAAATTCATCTATACAATTTTAGTAATCAATTTTCTTAAACCTTTTTTAATCTCACATTTTTATCCATCAAAGATAACCTTGTAGCCTTTACTACATATTTTCCTAGAAGACACTCAGTAAATCCAATCTTACATCTTTGGAATAATAAAAATTATTGGTTTTTGCTTAGCATCAATATCACTTACTATAGATAGGTTCACACCCTCATTAGAACATGACATTTATCCTCCATTATACTCCTCAAGTTCCATTTTTTTAATTTATCACCTTCCATAAGACCTAAACATCCAAAATGGATAATATAGGGTCTAAGTTTTTCTCTTGTACATGTAGAGCACTCTTCACAACTATTTATCTATTTTATTTTACTTTGTATAAAATTTTGACTTCTAGTTCTATTATTATCTATTTGAATTCTTTAGAATAATTTGGGGGGGTGGGTATGAATTAGTTATCCAAGGTCTAGATGTATAAATAAAACTTTTCACAACTTAGTGAACCCATAAAACATTTATCATCATGCATGCATTCATAAGATGATGCAATCACTTAAAACTTGTAGGTTATTGTCAAATCAATTTGTAGAAATGTAAACATGAAACATAATAGATTTAGCAACATGCTTGACACAATGATTTACATGGAAACCCAATTTGGGAAAAACCACCAATAACATGCTACTATTTTTCACTCTTCTGAAGTGATGCCCTATGAAAGGCCAACCTTGTTAAAGATTACAATACACAATGTTAAATGTGACCCTATTAAAGGATTTCAATCACCCTATTAGGAGTGAGCCTTGTTAGAGGACTTTAGACCATTCACTTAGAATTTCACCTGGTTAAAGGATTTACAAATGACTATTAGGTCAACATTAATCTGAAGGATTTACCTTAGACTGATGCAATTATTAGAGAGTAAAAATAAGGTTTGATCTAATAAAAACTTACAACTCCATTTGCAGATTATAGATCACTATTTTAGTCTTCCATTCTACTTGGCTTTCACACATTTCAGTTCTAATAGTTGTTTTACCCTTCAAGCATTCATACCCTTAAGCCTTCTTTATTAACATGCCAATGCAGACTCTTCACTTAGGTCACTTGATAAAGAAATATCCCTTGACTCTTTATCTTTCTTAGGTTCTTGCACATGCAAACCCTTGCTTCTGACCAGCCATCCCTATAAATAGAGAATTAAGACATTTTTGTCATTCATTCTCCATCATCCAATTTAAAATTATGATAGATTAGGTAGGATGCAATGAATATACCCCTAATTTCATATAACTTCTAGAAACTTCACATTCAATCCTCTATGAATTTTCCTCAAAAAGGTTTACCATGAATTATGTGCCTCTAGGTCATCAAACTTATCTTCAACCTAGTTCACGTAATCCAAGAAAACAAAATTATTGGCTCAATTCCATCAAATTCATGATCTTTCTAATAATGTTGGAACTTGGCATTAACTTGCTTCTGATGCACTACACATATTGTGTTGCTCAACATCCACTAAAAAATCATTTGGCATGAACTAAAGTTTATTGGTACTCAACATTAACCATACTTTACTCAGCATTCATTGTTTTGCTTGGCATCCACTAAAATGAACTTTTTCTTGCCTCCAACTAATTTTCTACTTGTCTTGCACTGACTTTTCTTGGCAACCACTATCCATTTAGTCAAGCTTGGCAGACATACTTAGTTTAACTTATTCTCCTAAACTTTCTTAGTGCAGCCAATCTTTACAACCTTAAGTAGATTGTCAATGCACTATGATATCACTATCTTAGCTAATTCTTGTACTTGTTTTTACATCATAACTCAACCTTTCCTCAATGTGCTTTTGTTACATCTTTTTGATCAAATCCTTTTCATTAATCAAAAAAGTGATAGTACTTAAATCATATAAGTAGTTTTCATACCAGCAAAAAGTAGGTTTGACATCAATGACAAAACAATGATTGAAATACATTTATCATACTTGTATCAATCTATTTCAACAATCTCTCTCTTTGGTATTGATGGAAAACCAAACTGATCAACCAAACTAACTAGGTTAAAATAGTAAGACCAACAAAATATAAAAAACAAAACAATTCCTTGTATTGAAATCTCTCCCTCTATTAGCAACTTTTATCTTTTGAATAGGTTACAAAAAAAATAGGTTCTGTTATGTTCAACAGACAATCAAACAATTTTTCAACAAATAATTAGACAATCAATTCATCCTTATGACTCCCTCTAAATTACTTCTTATATCTCCCTCTTGCTAGGTAAATGTTATCAACAAATACACTTTCTTTCTATCAGCATTTCTCCCTCATACTATGTGTTAGGATTTCTCCCACTTTGTTCAATCTCCAATTTCTTGTAATTCTCTTGATCAATAATTATCTCCTTCTTTGACAATAATGCCAAAGACTTGTCATCATAACATGCAGATATGAACTTCTTCAGTTTCTTCTATGTCACCTTGCTTGTGACTAATTTGTAGTTTTGGTTCTTTGATTACTTTAGGCAGCTCCTTATGTAAGATCCATTGCATCAATTTGTAACATAAGGCAATCAGCTTCTTTGATGCAAGGCACTCCTTTTTGTTACTTAGATAGCCTTTGATAGGGGTATCACCCCTAGTTTACCTCTTAGATACTCATGAGAATCTTTACGTAATGCTTTTGTGAAGATATCAACAATTGTCTCTTTTGTGTTAACATATTCCATCTTCACCTCTTTGTCTTGAACTAATTCACTCAAGTAAGGATACTTGATTGCAATGTACTTAGTATTTGTGTAAATCACTAGATTCTTTGATATTTTTATAGCACTTGTATTATCACAATAAAGTATCACTATTTCTATGATATTTTCCTTCATGCCTTTGAGTAGCTATTTGATCCTTACAATATTTGTACAATTTATAGCAACAACAACATATTCAGCTTCAACAATAGATTGTAAAGTGTATTTTTTTTCTTGTTGGTCCATGTAACTAGCCTCTTACCTAAGAAATATGCTCCTCCATTGGTTCTCTTTCTACCATTAATGTTTCTAGCCCAATCAACTTCAATATAGACTCTTAATTTAAAATTCTTATTTTTCTTATTGTATACATCATATTTCTCTATTCCTTTCAGATATTTCATTATTCTCCTTATAGCCACCAAATGATTCTCCCTAGGATTAGCATAGAATCTTGTAACTATCCTTATAGATAATGCAATGTCAGGTTTGCTATGTACTACATATTATAATTGGTCATAGATTTGTACAATGTTTGATTCACCTCAGCTGAATCATTATTCTTTGAAAATTTAAGTTTTGTCACCATAGGTGCACTTACTTGTTTACAATCCTCCAATCCAAAAGTTTTCAATATCTCCTTGACATACTTTGGCTGACTGATGAATATATCATACTTCGTCTGATATACTTGCAAATCCTCAAAGAATTTGATCTCCCCAAACATAGATATTTCAAATTCTTGCTTCATTTGATTTGCAAAAGCCATGCATATAGCATCTTGACCTCCAAATATGATATCATCAAAAAAAATTGGATAATAAAACACCTTTTCCTTTCTCTATCTTCATGTATAAATTGATTTTTTTTAAAGCCAAAGTGGGGTTCCCACCATATTTTAAATAATAAATAGGTCCAAAGACTCCCCCATTGAAGAACTATAAAGAAACCTTGAGATCATTGTAATATACAAATATATCAATATTTTTTTTGTACATATTGATTTACTTGAGAAAACCATAAATCCTTATAGGCTAATGCCTTAAAACACAAAAGTCCTCTAGGTTTTATCATGCCAATCTAGACCAATGACATATTTTACAAAAATACAAAATATGCATGTCGATGTTGTACACCTATATAACTGATTTGATCAATCTTCCATGGGGAAAGATGAGTGCCAAACTTTTTCCCATCTAGTAGGTAAAGCTAAGAAATTGTCAGTTTCTTGTCCATCAAGCGCACACTAAACTGTTGGTCATGTGTTAGAGGAATGACCACGAAAGATTGTGACATTCAAGTCTAGGACCTATATTGAATTACTAGAGGGTAGCCAATTTCCAGATGGAGGTTTGACCAAAGCAAGTGGTGAAATTATCAAGTCCAAAATTGTGATGGGATGAAAACTTTGAAATTCCTCAGCAAGAGCTCCTCATGGAGACACCCGCAACTGTAGTGGGAAGGAAATGCCAAATGCAACATTCTGATCCCACTAAGTATCTTCACTGTAAAGACTTCAATTCACAATGTGAATATATGACTAGAGGGACTGAATATTTGAATGCCACTAGAGAATGTTATGTGCTAATTATTAGAAAATCTCCCATATCTTTTACTACAATATATATGGTATAGAAAAAATTATGAAGTAGGGTGTGTGTTGTGAAATCACATATTTCATTTAATTATCAACTTGCAAGTCAATTAAAATAATGTACTTTGAGCTGGTAGTGATGGTATACCAAATACAAGATTTAGATAGTGAAGAAATACACACACATTGGCTTATCAAACATCCACCCATCCACTCATTTTCATAAGTATAGCCATGTGAATCATTGATGTTCTAGCAATACCATCTGCCAAGCAATAACCATCGAGTACAAATCTAAATAGTGATAGGCACCACATCTAAACACTTAAGGAGTCTCCATCAAATTTTTCTCTGTCTAATTTGAGTATATGCTTTAGTTGGGCATCCTATTTTAGGATTACATTAGGAATAAAAGTCTTGTTTTAATGTTCATCACATGCTTTATTTTTCAAATAATTTGCTACTTTATTACCTTCCCCTAGAGTATGCAAGATATGCACTTCTTGGAATGTGTCCTGCAATTGCCATATTTGTTGAAGAATGTATGTGAGTATCCTATTATGAGAGGTTTAGTTAATGCATGCTAAAATTATGGCCATAGAATCACCTTCAATATGAATCTATTGACATCCCCCCTTTTTTTCCAGTATTAATCCTTCAAATAATGCCTAGGCCTCTACCATGTTGTTTGTTCCAAATGGTAATGGGAAACATTTTATTACTATAAATAAACCTTGGTGATCCTAAATACATACTCCTACCCTAGAATTTCCTAGGTTACCTCTTGAAGAGCCATCAAAATTTATTTTACTAACACCATTAGATGGTGGTTTCCATTTGATTAATGCTCTATTTTGCACCTTATTAGGTATTTTTTGGGAGCACTAGTCAAATGACACATGAATTTGTTTCCATTTTTGAATTATAGATGAATCCCATAGAGTCATAACCATATTATGCTTTAATTTTTTGTGATTAACATTAACTAGTTCATATATATATGTTTCAAGATGAGATGTGACTATTTGGATTGATGAGGTAGTTCTGTGAAAGATCCTTTTGTTTCTCTCCCACCATAATGCCCACACAACCAGTGTTGGTATAAATTTCCAAATAGCATAGAAGAGGGATGAGGAGTATAATTATGGCCATGATTCAAATAGATCCCAAAGCCTACATGGGAGTGGAGTAGAATAGTGTAATTTCCCAAGGACAAAAAACTAGCAGTCCTATCCAAATTAACAGTTTAGGAATAGATGATCTGTATCTTCATAATGATTATCATATAGATGGCATTTGAATGGTTGAGATATATTGAGTCTATGCAA
The DNA here is from genome assembly GCA_028749045.1 of Cupressus sempervirens. Taxonomy (NCBI): domain Eukaryota; kingdom Viridiplantae; phylum Streptophyta; class Pinopsida; order Cupressales; family Cupressaceae; genus Cupressus; species Cupressus sempervirens. The sequence goes on along the minus strand of CM053789.1, from coordinate 180,354,930 downwards.
CCTTTCACTAGTTAATGCCCTATTATTCAAAGCTAACCAAGAAAAATGACCTACCATTAGTAGAGTGGGATGATTCCAAGAGAAAGTGTAGGCACAAGATGGTTTAATGGTTGCATCTCTTTTTTGGATGAGCTTATAACTTCCTTTAAGGTGGAATTTCCATCTAATCCTAGTGCCCATATTAATTTATCCTCTAGATTTGATAAGTAGACCACCTTTTGAGAGAAGATCTTTTCCAAGCATTAGATCTCTTAAGGGGTCAATGGTAATTCATGTTGATCCTTTCATATCACCTTCCTTGAATGTAAACATACTACTAATACATAATGTCTTAACTAAGTACCCAAAGTATTTTCTGAAGTAATAGCTATGTCCTCTATATCATCCTCTCTAATTAAAGGTAGTGCACCATTCCATGATTCATGCCAAAATTTAACTGATAGACCATTATTCACTTCTCGCACAATGAAGTTACATATCATATCCCTGGAGGAAAAGATGAAATCCCAAATGGTTGAACCTTTAAGTGGGTCTAATATTGTGAAAATTCTAGATGAGTTTTCTTTATCTAAGTACTTCTTTTTCATAATTTGGCACCATATGTTATGTGGTTTTCTATACATTTTCCAAACTAATTTACCCCCAAAATCTTGATTTCATTTTTGTAACTCATGCATTTATGCTCCTCCTAGCTATTTTACTTGTGATATTTTTTCCAGAGAGACTAAGGGAACTTTCTTTTCACCATTCATGTTGCCTATCCATAAGAATTCTATAAGTATTTTAAATTTTTTTTGGATAATTGATGGAGACACTTTGAGAACTAATAAATAGTAGTTAGGAATAGCTAATAGGACTGATTTGATAAGTAGAATTATGCCTAATAATGAGAACCATCAAGCTTTCTAGGCTACTATTTTGGATTTGATCCTCTCAATGATAGGTGTACAATATCTGATTTTGTTTGCTCCCAAAAAAAGGGGATTCCAAGGTATATAGATGGAAGGAAGTCTATTGAAAATCCTAAGAGATTGACAATTTTATTGGATATAATCTAATTAGTGTTGAATAAGTAGACTTTAGATTTAAGGGCATTCACCCTTTGGCTTGATGTTGTTGTATAAAGGTACACTAGTTACTTAATTTATCTGGCCTCGGATATGTATCTACAAAAAGGGAATGTGTCACTAAAATATCTGATTGGCCAATCTGCACACCTAGCCATTTTCCTAGCACTTGTTTCCTCTAAATAATTCTGCTAAATGATTCTACCATGAGAATGAATAATATTGGTGATAGAGTATCCCACTATCTAACTCCTTGTGTGGATGTGCAGAAACCAGCTGGTATACCATTTGGAAATACATGCCTTAATCCATTTGTACACTAGCCTTTCACAAATCCAAACTTTTGCAATACCTTGAGTAGGAATGCCCAATTTACTATATCATATGCTTTCATCATATCCTACTTGATGACAAAGTGGGATGATTTAACTATCAATGAAATGGAGAACTTCGTATGCCACTAAATCACCTTCCATTGTTTCCCTGCCTATTACAAAACCCCCTTGAGGTTGTGAGATAATGTTCAGAATGAGATGTTGCATCCTTAGATAGATAGCTTTGGTGATGATTTTATAAATAGTATTTCATAGAGATATCGGTCAAAAATCTACAAAATTTTTTGGTGTTTTAATTTTTGGGATAATGGCTATATTTGGAGTGTTGAAGTTCTTCAACATGGATTTACTAATTCTAGATTCTTCAACTACACCCAATAGATCCCATCCAATCCAACCCCAACATAATTGAAAAAATAGAGTAGTAAATCCATCTAGGCTAAGGGTTTTATTTGATGGCAAGGAGAAGACCTCATTTTTTAGTTCCTGAATGGTAAATGGAACCAAAAGTTTCAAATTATTAGCATCTATTATGAGAGTGGGAATTGCATCTAGTAACTCCTCCATTGGTGAAGATTCTAAACATGGAATAGGTGGTGGAACTAGCAAAGACATGAAACATTTGACTCCTTGGATATTAAGGGGATTGGTTAATGAGTGCCCTATTTTAGCATTAGTAATAGTGAAAATATGGTTGCTTTTCATTTTTTGTTTAGCTGAAGGATGGAAATAATTTGTATTTCTATCCCCCTCTTTTAACCATAATTCTCTTGATTTTTGCCTCCAATATTCCACTTCTCTACTATATATTTCTACCAATTCTTGCATAAGGATTTTCTGGGTAGTGTTTGAATCCTTGTCCATTCTTTATTTGATAATGATATTGTAAATATTCTCCAATTTTTCCTTAACAACTTCTTTTTCCATGAAGATATTCTTAAACACCTCCCCATTCCATTTTTTCATCCACTTTTTGGTATGTTTCATCTTATGTACAAATTGAAACATTTTGGTTCCTTCTAATTATAGAGCAGTAATCTAGCACTGTCTAAGTAAAGTTAAAAGGTTTGGATGTCGTAACAATATTCTTTCAAATTTGAAGGATGGTCTATGTTGAAAAAATTGTCCTAGTAATTTCAAAGTCACATGCAGACAAATAGGAAAATGATCTAAACCTAGAAAAGCAAAAAAATTATTGGAATGTAACTTCTAATAGTTTAGAGTTCTATGATAGGAGGAATCTATCCAACCTAAAAGCTATATGCAAAAATTTGGTCCTTTTTTTAGTCCATGTGAGTGTCCCAATTGTTGGTTCAACATCCAATAGGCTATTATCTTCAACCAGGTTTGAGAAATCCTGAATTTTTCTTAATGGTGGATGGATTCTACCAATTTTCTCTGATAATTTGAGTAAAGCATTGAAATCACCACCCACTATGAAGTGTGGTTTTGTATAAATTGTGTGAGATCCATCCATAACTGTTGTTTGTCCAAAGTTGATGTGGGTCCATAAATATTGAAAAGAAGAAATTTAGTATCCAAGTAGCCCATCTTGATAACTTGTCAATGGTCTTTCTTATAAGTTAACTATCCTTGAGTAGATTTTGGATCCCAAAGAATAGTCAGTCCTCCTAAGATACCAACTGCTGCACTGTGGAAGAATTCCACTTTGGCCATTTCCCAATTGTTTTGTCAAAGTACTTTGTTGACATCTTTGTTTCTTGGAGTATCACATCCACTTTAAAAGAATCAAGCTCTTTCTTAATTATAATTCTTTTGTCAAATTCATTTAAGCCTCTACCATTCCATAAAGCTATCTTCATTTTTGATAAGGAGAATCCTTGGTTCTCCTTGTCACTCTTTTAGAAGGGGTGAACTTCCCATCTAGTGTTGTTTGGATGCCTGCTGCAATTTCTTCTTTGACTAGGCTTTTTTTTTTTTTTTTTTTTGCCTCTCTTTTTTGGCATATCTTTAACTTGATAGTTTTGAAGTGGTGTTTTCTCTAGCGATAGGATAATACTGGCATCAAAAGCCAATTAATGGAGTTTTGACTCAAATTATTTGATTTCAATAGCCCCATGTCTTTCCTAAATACTAACTTCTTGATGTTCTTCTAAAGCAAGAAATGTATTTTCTTGAATCCAATCTATAATTTAAGAGTATACATTCTCATCAACATTATTTGAGGCAACTAGTGCACTATTGTCTTGATAGTATTCATGTTTATTTATTAATTCTAAATCATCACTCTACTTGATTAGGCTCCCATTGATGTTATAGTCCTAATCATCAAGAATGAATCCTTGCAAGACTTCAATATTGATAATATCCTCCTTCAAATTGATTACAATATCCTGAGTGAGGGAATACTATGCATTTTGAATAGTACTATTACTATACTAAGATTTAGTTAAAATCTGATCTATTACATTAGACATCATTCCCTTGTCTTCTACTATATTGCTATTTTGATGATAATCCATTGAATTATACTCTTTTTCATATAGAAGTAGTCCTTCTTCTTCTATTATTTCATATAAGATTTTAGTAGCTAGCTCTTCCAATAGTTGTTCTAATACTTTTCTAGCTCATAGATTGACTAAGGTCTCTTTATCCAGCACATCCTAAGTGACTATATTTTCAATTGGTTAATCATAGAACATGAGTTTGTGCACTATAAATTCCATGTTAGAGTTTTGTTCTTCTAGTAGTTTTCATTCGAGTAACAAGGTCTGAATGGAATTTTTGAGGATCTACAAGATGTATCTGATTGCAAAGTAAAAAATAATGGAGGCCTCAAATGATTGAAAAATAGTAGGAAAGGCTTCAAAAGGGGTTGTCAAAGAGGTTATCTTAATCGTGTGACCAAAACCATGGGAGGTCAAATGTTGTGTATATTAAAGAAAATCTATGCAATGATTTTCATAGACCTCCAGCAACATGGATGATTAGGCTTTATACTAAGCTATAAAGTGACCTAATTGATGCTAATATAGCATGAGAGTATCTTCATTTTGATGAATAACATTCTACTCCTAGTTTCCCCAATTTGATTTTAGCATAATGGAGTTTGGCAATTCCTTAGCAAGATCATGTAGTATGCATACTCTAGTCGCATGATGTGGTAGATCAAAAGGAATTGAATTGTGTTTAACAAATATTCCAAGTTTGTTGGCTATGATTTCTATAATATCAAAGTCTCTATATTCTAAGGGTAAATGTAGTAGAGAAATCCAAATGGGGAAGAATAATGGGGATCTATCTTCCAGTAGTCCTTTCGAATCCAATCTTCACAAGATACTTATGAAGTCTCTCATACCATGCTCTTGGTGCTTGTTTCAAACCATATAGAGTTTTGTGTAATCTACATACCATATTCCTATTGTTGATATCAAAAAATCCTTCTGGCTATTCTATGTAAGCTTCTTCCTCTAATATGCCATTTAGAAATGTAGATTTAACATTCATTTGATAAACTTTGAAACCTTTGTATGTAGAATAAGAAAGCAGAGTTCTTACTCCTTCCAATCTAGCAATAGGAGAAAAAGTTTCTCTATAGTCAATTCCTTCTTCTTGTGCATAACCTTTGTAGATTAATATTTCCTTGTTCCTTGTGACTTTACCATTTTCATCTAGCTTGTTTTTGAATACCCACTTGGTACCAATCACATTGTTGTCTTCTAGTCTAGGATCTAGAGTCCATGTTTGGTTTTTCTCATTTTGTTCAATCTCTTCTTCCATGGCTTTACTCTAGTCCACATCTTCTAAGGTATCTTTCATTGTTTTAGGTTCTTTCATGCTTAGGAAACATGTATCATTTCTCAAGTTGTTCCTTTTCATTGGTCTAGCATCTATATCTCCAATAATTTGTGTAGTAGGACGATGTCTCTTGACATATTTGGACAATCTTAGTTCAACTCTAGTTTCTTCATTTGGTCTTTCAACTTTAGATTCACTATGTACATCTCTGTAAGGTAGCTCATATCTCTCTCATGTACACTAATACCAAAATCAAAATGTACCTCAACTTTATTCTATAACTTTGCATCTAAATGTGGCTTGGTTCCTGAATACAACTTGACATTCATAGTATGTGACTTGATAGTCACTAAAACTTGTTGTTGGTTTGTAGCATCTTCTTCTACAAGCATACTTTCATAAAATAAAAAAATTATTTGTATTCTTCTAGTTCTTACATAGGTTTAGCCTCATATACTTTTGTATATTCATCAAAATTTATATTTGTACTTTCCACAACTTTGTTAGTGTTATTATTTAAACACTTGTAAGCTTTACTTTTTGTGGAATAACCTAGGAATATACCTTCTTTACCCTTTTCATCTAGTTTACCATTCCTAGCATTTTCTTCCAAATACCTTAAAATATTTTACATTGGGTGAGTATCCATACCATTTTTTAAAAGGTTTTGAATGAGTACCTTTCTTTATTTGTACATGATTCAAGGTATAGATAGTTGTACTTACAACTTCTCTACAATATTTCAAAGCAACATTTTTCTCCATCATGAGTGTCCTAGCATAGTCCATTATAGGTCTATTTTTTCTTTCAATAATTCCATTTTGGGTAGGGGTTCTAGGAGTAGATGTCTATCTTATGATACCTCTGTCATTAAGAAACATCTCAAAATTATTTGATGTAAATTCTCCTCCTTTGTCAGATCTCAAACATTTTAGACTTTTACCTATTTCCTTCTCAACCCTTGATAAGTACCATTTAAACATTTGGAAATCGTCATATTTCTATTTTAGAAACATAACTATCATCATTCTAGAATAATCATCAACAATCAAAATAATGTACTTATCTCCTTTGTAGCTTTGTACTTCAATTGGTCCACACAAGTTAGTATGAACAATCTCTAATATTTCTTTAGAAGTATGATTTTTACTCTTAAAATTTGACTTTGTCATTTTTCCTAACTAACATCATGTTTAACATTATATTATCATGCTTCTTCAACTTAGGAAAACATCTAACTTTTCTCATGTTACTGATAGTAACCAAGTTATCAAAATTAACATGACATAACCTTTTGTGCCATATCCACACATCATCAAATTTTAAAACTAGACACGTAACATCCTCTATATCAAGGTATAATAGATTACTTTTAGTCTAATCACCCTTTCCAATAAGTTTTCAATCAGTATCCTATATCTTAACAATCTTGTTTTCAAACTCAACCTTACATCCTATTGAGCTATCATTCTATGTTAGAATTTCTTTAGAATAACTAAGAGGGAGGGTGAATTAGTTATTCAAGGTCCAAATGTCCTATTCAAACTTTTCACTAAGTATAGTGAGCCCATTGAATCATTCATTCATCCAAGATTTAACTTCTCTAATTAGCAAGTTACTGTAAATCAACATGCAAGCATAACACATAAGAAATCAAAACATAACACAGTGATTTACGTGGAAACCCAATTTGGGAAAAACCACCAGTAACATGCTACTCAATTCTCACTCTTCTAAAGTGATGCCCTGTAAAAGGCCTACCTTATTAAATTCTTACAACACACTATTAAATGTGACCTTGTTAGACGATTTAACCACCCTGTTAGAAGTGGGCCTGGTCAAAGGACTTTAGAATATTCACTTGGAATGTCACCCTGTTAAAGGATTTACAAATGATTGTTAGGCCAACTTAAGTCCATAGGATTTTTAGATCTAATACAATTGCTAGAACGTATTATAAAATCTTGACCTGACTACAACATACAACTTATCTTGCAAATCTCAGATCACTTCTCAACTCATACCCTTGCATGGCCTTCAATCACTGCAACTCTGATAACTTTCCCTCCTTTCAAGCTTAGTCTTCTTGAGTCTCCATGCTCAATGTACTACTGCAATCATCTCTTCATGACCACTCATAGAATCAGAGCCTCTGTGCTCTTCCTTCTCCTAGATGTCTTCTCCTTGACACCCTTCTAACCACTTCATAATTTTGGCTCTTCAACGACAATAGTATTAGCAGCATTTGCTTCTTGGTCTATGACTCTTTAAATAGAAGTCCTGGAGTTCTTTTTCCACTTGATTCTTCCATTCTTTAATTTTAATTCACATGGATTAGGTAGGATTCATTGCATCTAACCCATATTTTGTTTTCTCTTGAAACTTCTTGAATAATCCTCTTGAATTCGTCAAAAAATGATTTACATAGAATTTTGTGCCACCAGCTCATCATTCTTATCTTCCAACTCATTCACAAAATTCAAGACAACCATTTTGTCAGCTTAAATTTGGAAAATCTTTGTCATTTAAAATAATGCAGTAGCTCAACACTATTGAAATACTAGTGCTTGGCACATACTATGTTACTTGGCATCAACTATATTTTTCCTTATTCTCGGCACCTAAAGATCACTCGGCACCAATGTCTTTTGATGCTTAGCACCTAATCTTCACCTGACACATGAAGATCACTTGGCACACACTAGAATTTCCTATTACTTGGCTCCTACTAAGAATTTACTCAGCTTCAACTAACTTGCTTGGCACTCACTAATGATCTTAGTTTAAGCTTTTCATTCCACCTTGTTACAACTTCCTCCTCCAATGTTTCTACGTGTGACCAACCTATATATCTTTGAGTATGTTATCAATACATCATTTAACCATTATCTTAACTGATCCTTGCACTTCATTAGAACATCATAACTCAACATTTCCCTTAGGTACTATTGTTACATCTTGTTGATCAAATCATCTTCATCAATCAACTAAGTGATAGTACTTGGATCTTATAAGAAAATATCATTCCTACAAATAGCAAGTTTGACATCAATGACAAAATAATGATTGAAAACATTCTTTAAACAAAAATCTTGTTTCTTTACAACAATCTCCCTCTTTGATCTTCAATCAATGAGCTATTTAATCAAATTTCCAACAATCTCCCTCTTTGGCATTGATGGCAAACCAAACTGGTCAACCGTCAGACTAAACTATTTAACCAAATGCTAGCTAGGTTAGAATAGTAAGTCAAATGCCAAAAAATAAATTGTAGCTTGACATCTCCTTCTACTATTCTGATTGCTTCATTTCAGCTTCTCCCTCTTGGCTATTGTATTCCTTGTTCTTTGTCTTTCTCCTTCTGCATTACTCATCTTATGTTGTTCTGATTACTTCAGTCAACTTCTCCCTCTATCTTCTTTGATTAGTGTTACCACAACTTCTCTAGTTGATCAATTTCTCACAATTTTTCCCTCTTTGACAACAATGCCAAAGACACATTAGCATCTTAATATGCAAGTGTAGCTCTTATAGGTTCATTCAATTTCTCCCTTTGTCACCTTTCTTATGACTGATTTTGAACTTCAACACATCTAGTACTTTAGGCATGAATCCTAAAGTAAACATCCTTTACATCAATGTGTAAAATCTTCTACAATCAACTTATTTGATGCAGGGGAATCTTGTTTTTACTTCAAGTAGCCTTGGCTAGGGGTATCACCACTAACTTACCTCTAAGATATTCAAAAGCATCTTTGGGTAGTGCTTTTTTGGAGATATAAAAAAAAATTTCCTTTGAACTAACATATTCCATCTTCCTTTGTTTGTCTTCCACCAATTCTCTTGCATAGTGATACTTGATTGCAACGTGCTTGATTTTAGCATGAATTACAAGATTCTTTGATATGTTGATGGCACTTGTATTATCAAAATAAAGTATCATAGGCTTAGTTACCTCTTCCTTCATGCCTTACAACAAATGTTTGATCCATACAATGTTGGTGCAATTTATAGCAGCTGCAACATACTCAACTTCAGCAGTGGACTATGAGGTACAACTTTGCTTTCTGTTGGTCCATGTACTCAACCTCTTTCCTAAGAAAAGTGCTCCTCCACTAGTGATTTTTCTATCATCAATTTTACTTCCCAAATCTACATCAGTGTAGGCTCCCAGTTCAAAATTTTCACTCCTCTTGTAGTACAAACCAAAGTCATCAGTTCCTTTTAGGTACCTTAGTATTCTCTTTACTACCATCAAGTGGTTTTCTCTTGGATCTGCAAAAAATCTTGCTACTATTCTAATAGCTAATGCAATGTCTGGTCTACTATGTACAACATATTGTAGCTTTACAATCATTGACCTATACAATGTCTGATTTACATCAACAAACTCATCATTCTTGGATAACTTATTTCCAGTTGCCATTGGTGTGTTGACTAGTTTTGAATCTTTTAATCCAAATGTTTTAAGTATCTCCTTGATGTATTTGGATTGGGTCACAAATATGCCATGCTTCAATTGATGTATTTGTAATCCAACAAAGAATTTGATTTCTCCAAACATTGACATCTCAAATTCATGTTTCATTTGATCAGAAAAATCTTTACAAAGAACATCTTTTCCTCCAAATATTATATTATCAACAAAGATTTTTGATATCAAATATCTTTACCTTCTTTAGCTTTAATGTACAAGTTGTTTTTGTCATCTGTTTTGTTGTCATCTATTCTCTCAAATCCTATCTTCACAAGATATTTGTGCAATCTCTCATACCATGCTCTAGGTGCTTGTTTTAGTCTATAAAGAGCTTTGTGCAGTTTGCAGACCATGTCCTTGTTCTTCTCATCTAAAAATCCTCTTCTAGTATACCATTTAGAAAAGTAGACTTCACATCCATTTGGTAGACTTTGAAACTTTTGTATGTAGCATATGCAAGTAATGTTCTTACTCCTTCAATTCTTGCAACAGGGGCAAATGTTTCCCCATAATCTAGTCCTTCTTCTTGTACATAGTCTTTACATCCTAGTCTGGCTTTGTTTCTTGTAATCTCACCATTCTCATCAAGTTTGTTTCTAAACACTTATTTGGTACCAATCACATTCTTATCAGCTAGTTTGGGAACTAAGGCCCATGTTTTGTTCTTTTCAATCTAATCTATCTCTTCTTCCATGGCTTTATAGTAGTCATCATCTTGGAGTGCATCTTTCACTATTTTAGGTTCAACCTTGCTTAACAGACATGATTCATTCATGAGCCTATTCCTTGTCATCGGTCTAGCATCCTTGTCACTAATGATTTGATCTACAGGATGACGTCTTCTCACATACTTGGCTAACCTTGGTTCTATCCTTCTTTCGATGTTTGATCCTTTAGCTTCAGATTCATTTTGTTCTTCTTCATCTAAAACTTCATCATTCCTTTTATGTATACTATTTTCAGAATCAAAATGAGCATTTTCTACATTTTTCAGCTTGACTTTTGAATGCAACTTGGCATTCACAGGCTGAGACTTGGTAGATACTAAAATTTGCTGCTAATTCCCAACTTTATTTGCAGCATTGTCTTCAATAGTCATTCCTTCATAGAAATATACAAATGATCTATAATCCTCTAGTTTCTTGGATTCATCAACCTATACTTTTGCATGCTCATCAAAATTTACATTTTCACTCTCCACAATCTTGTTAGTGTTAGTATTCAAACACTTATATGCCTTTCTTCTAGTGGAGTATCCAAGGAATCCCCCTTCATCACTTTTTGCATCAAACTTGCCATTTCTAGTATCTTTTAGAATATAGAATTTACAACCAAATAATTTGAAATGTTTAACATTGTGTTAATGACCATACCACAATTCAAAAGCTGTTGCATTTGTACCTTTCTTGACTTGAACTCTATTTAGTGTGTAGGCTGCAGTGCTTACAACTTTTCTGTAGTAATTTAGTGCAACATTTTTCTCCATCATCAAGGTTCTAGCATAGTCAATCACTGATCTATTCCTTCTTTCAGCAATACTATTTTGTGGTGGAGTTCTTGGTGTTGATGTTTTCCTTTTGATACCTTTTTCATTGCAAAATATTTCAAACTCTTTTGATGTCAAATCACCTCCTCTATCTTACCTTAAGCATTTCATGTTCTTTCCTATTTCCTTCTCAACTCTGGCCAAATGCCACTTGAACATTTTAAATGCATTAGATTTTTTCTTTAAAAACATAGTAGTCATCATCTTGGAATAATCATCTACAAATAGCATTATTCATCTATCTCCTAGGTAGCTTTGTAGTTCTATTGGACCACATAAGTCTGTATGGACTAACTCTAGTACTTCTTTGGAAGTGTATGTTTTTCTTTTGAAACTAGACTTAGTCATCTTCCCTAGTTGACGTTGTTTACACATTGTGTTTTTAGGTTTGTTAACTTTGGGCAAACCTCTGACCTTCTTTTTCTTGCTGATGCTAATTAGATTATCAAAGTTAACCTGACACAACCTTGTATGCCACAACCACACATAATCAAATCTAACAACAAGACATGTTGCATCTTCCATATCTAGGTTAAATAGATTACTCCTAGTTTTCTCACCCTTTCCTATTAGATTTCCACCAGTGTCATAGATCTTGGCAGTTTTATTTTCAAATTCAACTTTGCAACCTATATTGCCTAACTATGATATGCTCAACAAGTTGTAGTTTGATCCTTCAACATAGTATGCATTATCACATGAAATTTTCTCTATAAGATTAATGGAGCCTTTTCCTTTGATTTGACAGGGAGCATCATTACCAAATCTAACACTATTTCCATCATATTGAGTAAAGGTAATGAACTTACTTTTATCTCATGTCATGTGATGTGAGCATCCACTATCTATGATCCACTTGTCATTCTTGTTCAAACAAGTAACCAATACTATGTCTTCATCTTCATCTTTATCTAATTCATCCTTCATGGCTACATAGACTAGTTCATCATCATTCTCATCAGAATCTTCTTCAAAAATGTAGCATCTCTTGCCTTTTTCCTTGTAGTCTTTACTATCATCTTCTCTTTTGTTCCTATACATGTTTCCCTCGTTGTAGTTCTTCTTCTATGTATATCATTCTATAATATGACCTACTTCATTGCAATTGAAACATATGATAGGGAGCTTACCTTTGAATTTGCCTTTGCCTCTATGGAATCTCCTAGGAAGTAGTGTTTCTAATTGTTCCACATCTTCCTCATCTATGTTGCTATCACTGGATGCATGTTTTCCTTTTCTTCTCTTCTTGCTTGATGTCTCATGCTTAGTGTATTTTGTTGTATTCTTGGCCTTGAAAGTAGATTCAAGGTTCTTAGGTCTATAGTTATCAAAATTGGATAGCTCAAATGTAGTAAGTCTTCCCACTATTCCTTCAAAGGTTAGTGTGTTTCCTTGTACACACCTTAGCTAATGGTTGAAACTCTAATAGCATAGATAGGAAGCAGAGTTCTTAAGTATTTGTTGATGACAGTTTCTTCTTCCAATTTACCACCTAGACTTCTTATTGCACTTACCACTTCTTTCATTCTTGCAACATATTGAGCAACATTTTCACCTTCCTCCATTTTCATATCATCAAACTTTCCTCTTAGGCTTTCTCTCTTTTCTCTTTGGACATTTTGATCTCCTCCATAGATATCTAATAAGGATTTCCACATCTTGAATAAAGTGTCACAATCTTTAATGTCATCATATTCTACATAATTAAGTGTAGAGGAAATCTCCAACATTTCTTGATTGTGCTCCTTTTTATTCAAATCATCTACGATAGCAGGTCCTATTGGATTTACATGTTCTATTCCAATTAAGGTTTGTGCAAGGTCACCTATTGATTCAAGGTGCAATTTCATCAAACTTTGGCATGTAGCAAAGTTGTCTTTGTTGATCTTGGGAACTTCTCTCTTGAAGATCTTGATCTTCCTACTTCTAGTAGCTTGAAACTAAATCAACAGATGGCTCTGATACCAATTGTTAGAATTGATTTAGAATAATTGAGAGGGGGTGTGAATTAGTTATTCAAGGTCCAAATTTCCTATTCAAACTTTTCACTAAGTATAGTGAGCCCATTGAGTCATTCATTCATCCAAGCTTTAACTTCTCTAATTAGCAAGTTACTATAAATAAATATTCAAGCATAACACATGAGAAATTAACACATAACACAGTGATTTATGTGGAAACCCAATTTTGAAAAAACCACTAGTAACATGCTACTCAATTCTCACTCTTCCGAAGTGATGCTTTGTGAAAGGCCTAACTTGTTAAAGGCTTACAACACACTATTAAATTTGACCTTGTTAGAGGATTTAACCACCTTGTTAGAAGTGGCCCTAGTTAAAGGACTTTAGAACATTCACTTGGAATGTCACCCTGTTAAAGGATTTACAAATGGCTATTAGGCCAACCTAAGTCCATAGGATTTTCAGATCTAATATAGTTTCTAGAGAGTATTAGAAAATCTTGACTTGACTACAACATACAACTTATCTTACAGATCTCAGATCATTTCTCAACTCATACCCTTGCCTAGCCTTCAATCACTACAACTCTGACAACTTTCCCTCCTTTCAAGATTAGTCTCCTTGAGTCTCCATGCTCAATGTACTAGTGCAATCATCTCTTCATAACCACTCATAGAAGAAGAGCCTCTATGCTCTTTTCCTTCTCCTAGATGTCTTCTCCTTGACACCCTTCTAACCACTTTGCAATTTTGGATCTTCAGCAGCAACAATATTAGTAGCATTTTCTTCTTGGTCTATGACTCCTTGTATAGAAGTCTTAGAGTTATTTTCCCACTCAATTCTTCCATTCTTTAATTTTAATTCACATGGATTAGGTAGGATTCATTGCATCTAACCCATATTTTGTTTCCTCCACAAACTTCTTGAATAATCCTCTTGAATTTGTCCAAAAATAATTTACATAGAATTATGTGCCACCAACTCATCATTCTTATCTTTTAACTCATTCATAAAATTCAAGACAACCACTTTGTTGGCTCAAATTTGGCAAATCTTCATCATTTAAAATAATGGAGCAGCTCAATACTATTGAAATATTGGTGCTCGGCACATACTATGTTACTCGGCATCAACTATTTTTTTCCTGATGTTCAGCACCTGAAGATCACTCGACACCAACTAAGGTTTTCTGATGCTTAGCACCTAATCTTCACTTGACACTTGAAGATCACTCAGAAAACACTAGTATTTTTTTTTACTTGGCTCCTATTGAGAATTTTCTCAGCTTCAACTAACTTGCTCGGCACTCACTAATGATCTTAGTTTAAGCTTTGCATTCCACCTTGTTACAACTTCTTCCTTCAATGTTTCTAAGTGTGACCAACCTTTGTATCTTTGAGTATGTTATCAATACATCATTTAACCATTGTCTTAACTGATCCGTCCACTTCATTACAACATCATAACTCAACCTTTCCCTTAGGTATTCTTATTACATTTTGTTGATCAAGTCCTCTTCATCAATCAACTAAGTGATAGTACTTTGATCTTATAAGAAAATATCATTCCTACAAATAGTAGGTTTGACATCAATGAGAAAACAATGATTGAAAATATTCTTTTAACAATAATCTTCTTTCTTTACAACAATCTCCCTCTTTGATCTTCAATTGATGAGCTATTTAATCAGATTTTCAAAAATTTTGCATGATGCTTAACAACAGGAATCCTTTCAAAATCCTCTCTTGAAAAGCTAATCTGAGGATTAACTCCAAGGTTCTGAGTGATCTTGTAACCTACTAGAACCCACTTAGTTAAAGATAAATGTGTTTGTTTATGAGGAGGCCTTTGCTGGTTCGAACCAATTTTGGATCAAATGACCACTCTACTTGTTGTTTCAAAATTAAGCATGAAAGAGATATATTTTCTGGTATTTTCTATTTATAATGAATGCAGTTTTAACAATGCAACTATATGACCAATCTACTTGTTTCAAAATTAAGCACGAAAGAGATATGTTTTTTGGTATTTTCTATTTATAATTAATGCAGTTTTAACAATGCAACTATATGAATTTCTAATTTAACTAGGGGTTAGCAAAGAAAATAACCAAGATAAAGTAACAAGAAGTTTAAGAAAATAACATCAATAGGAAATCCCTAATGCACATAAACTATGAAAATAATGCATCTATGATTTAAGCTTTCGAAAAGATTAGTAGGTAACCAATGAAAGTAGGAGCAGGGCTTTCTTAATTCCACTAATTCAATAGTCGATGGGGAATTTAGTAACCGTATGACATTTCACTTTTCATCAAATCACAAGGCAATAGAAAGTGTTCTCATGCAAGACAAAAAGCTATGAAGGAACAAAATGGGTGATCTCTTCTTGAACTAAATACGTCAAAAAAATTTGTAAAACTGTAGCAAAAATCATAATTAAAAGATCACACAACTAGAAATAATGCAATAAATTTTTTTCTCAATTACATTCCCTGAACATACATTCAAAAAATACAACACACTTAGGCAAGAATCACTACACTCCAAATGTGAGCACCAAAAGCATATATTATTGCAAAATAACAGCAACAACCTCTAATACAAATCACATTCTTGAATTTATAAGGAACCTTCTCAATTTTTGTTGAGAGTGAGAGATCTCTTTATGCAAACATATGGTTCTAAACTAATAAGAAAAAATATTTATGTACAAAATAACTATCTAACTAGTGCTTAGTAAGACTCCATCCATATTATATCATTTAATGGATGCATAAGCCTTTACATGTCTTAAAACAAAGAAAGCATGAGAAAATAATAAGAAGAAAGCTATCAGATGATGTAGGAGTCTCTAGAGGTAGAAAAAATAGAAGCTCCATCTTCACTAGGCATTTGTAGGAGTTAAACTATCATTAGAATGCATTTTTGATGCGTAGAAATCTCTAATTTTAGAACTAGTAGTTAACTATTGATGCACCTTTGACTTTCTCAAAAATATTCCAAAACAACACTGAAAAAGTGCACCTATACACCTAGTGTACCTCTGACTTCTCCAAAAATATTCCAAAATAATACTGAAAAAACACACCTACACACCTAGTACACCTGCACACATGGCACACCAGCATACCTTAGAAGTAATTTGTGCAAGGTGCTAATTTCATCAAAAAATTAAAGTTCTAAATTTTGAAAATAGTTTCTAATTTTTTCTCAAATGGGGCTTTAGATCACTTTTGTGTACTTACTTTGATCCTTTTAATGATTTATGCCCTATTTATAGCCAAAAAACTTTCATAGACCTGAACTCCTTCCACTTCTAAAATCCCAAGGCACCTATGTTGAATCTTATCATCAATAATTGTGTAAAATGAGGAACCTATTCTAGTTCATGTGTCCAACCTCTGTATCTTTGATCATTTTCTTCTCTCCAACCACCCTATCCTTCTCAGTTAGAGACCAGGTGATCCACATTATCCAAAATGATCAAATGTTTGAAACTTTTCACAAGATTTTCTAGGCATTTTTAACTAGCTTTATTCGAGGTCTTCTACTCAAAATTTCAAGTTGAAACTTTCATCGGTCCCTAAAAATGGGTAGTTGAAGGCTTGTTGTTTTAGTGACTGAAATTAGATTTTTAGTTCTTCTTTCCAATAGTGTAAATGGTTTTGAATTTCAAGCTCTAGGTTGAAAGTTATGACCCTGACAAGTTGAGGATGCCCTTTGTTATCTACACAAAAAGCATGCCCATAAGTTTGGAGAGATGAAAATCAAACCTTAAAAAAACCCTAACTATGAAAAAAAGACCAAGAATGCAAAAACATCACAAAACATGTAAAAACCTCATTTTAGCCCATGATAAGCAAAAATGAGTGCACCTAGAGCACCTTTGAGGTGAGCCTAGTGTGCATCATTCTTTGTTAAGTTGTAATGCATGGGATGCACAGCATTGCACCTCTTGGGTGCACTAATGCACACCCTATTTTCTTCCTTGGTGTAAAAAGGGTGCTTATGCAACCTAGCAGTAGCGCAACTATGTACTTCAAAGAGGAAAATACCTTCCACTTTACCATTTTTTAGCATACTAGTGCACCTGAGGAGGTGCACTAGGTGTTTATTTATCTTTGCAAAAAATGTCTTTTTCAACTCAGATGATGATTTCTAAAATTTGGGTTTTCAAACTAGGACCCGATTTGACCAAAAGCATTAGATAAAACCCTAAAAAAGACTCAAACTATGAACTAGGGATTCAGGAAGCTAAAAATTAAATTGGGGGGTCCTCGTTTCTAAGAGAAATGGGGTGTGCATTATGCAACCACAAAAAATAGCCCTGATAAAAAGAAGAAATAACAAAGGCATTTCTTCATTAGCAAACATTCATCTAAAAAAAGATTGAGAATGCAAAAACATTACAAAACATGCAAAAACCTCATTTTAGCCTCTAATAATCCAAAAAGAGCACACCTGATGCACCTCTAAGTTGCACCTAGTGCACATCATTCTCTGTTAAATTTGGGGGTCCCCATTTCTAGGTGAAATGGGGCATGCATTGTAAAAACAAAAAAAACAGCCCCGACAAAAAGAAGAAATGACAAAGCCATTTCTTCATCAGCAAACATTCCTTTGATATGTGTCAAGCACCAACTAAATCCTGAATACTCCAAGTATATTTTAAGTCACTTTACAATCAAAACCTTAGAATCTCAAATCTCCAAGTTTAGTTTGTGTTGAGTGTATCCATTTCCTTCAACATCTTAGGATGCAATCAATCAAAAGGTTCTGATAACTTGGAAACAATCTTCTACCCCTTCTAGTCCATTCTTTAAGAATCTTCACGAAAGTTGTCTAACGATCCCTTGTCTGACCAGATGAGAGAATCAATTTTGAGAGCTCTTAGTGGGTTATCACATTTCATTTTAAGTCCTTGGTAAAATTTTGAATATTTTCTTTAGGTGGCTCACATGTCGTCATTTCATTCTTTGATAAGAAAATTATTTTGATACTGGATAGCTTATTTGGAATGCATATCCTTATAGTCAAATTACCTTTCTCAAACTTTGTAGAATCTTTCATTCTTAACACCATTTTTTTTCTTTTTTATTTTCTTTCCATACCCTGACCATGCTTAGACTGTGTAGCCAAGACATTGGTGTTTTTTCTTAGATTCAATCTTTAGTGAATATCCCTCGCATTCCTCTTTTAAGAACTTCTAGAAACTCTCACACCAAACAATGATCTTAGCAATTCCTTCAAGAAAACCCTTCTTTTTGAACCAGTAGGGTTTGGATTATCCCTTGCTGCCATCTGTATATGAGCAATGTTAGTATGCTAATAGAAACCAAATTTAAATAAAGCTTCTACAAACTAAACAAAATTCATAAACTTCAAGATAGACTAAGATGAGCTCTCAATTGAGAATATGAGCCATTAATGGGCTCTCTCAATGAGAAGCTCTCTTGTTGAGTATCTTTGTCTAAAAAGATAGGATGTATGCTCAATATGATTCCAAAGGCTTCAATGGATGATTGTGGATTTTTGGTGTGGATAGATGGATTTAGTATGAATTTGGCTCTCAAAATAGCATTATAACTTTACTTCATGGATTGTGTTAAAATGGCTTGGGAGAGGATTCCTTAAATAGGCAAAGGGCTTGAGGGATCAAGGGCTAGGATGCAAGGATGGAAAAAATCTCATGGAGGGCTTAGATTGCATGAGAGGAGAGCACATGGATTGTGCTTCCTTACAACCAATCAAGGAGTGACACATGTCACATGGTGAGAGGATGGAGGAAAGGGCAAGGATGAGTCAACAAAGGAGGCTCAAGAGATAAAATCTTCATAAAGACCCTCATAATGACTTGTAAGAGCAATAAAAGGGCTTGTAAGAGTCATTTATGACCTAGTGGACTTCATAAAATTTTATGGTTGAGATATTTTGAGGGTGATGAGAGCAAATTCGACTTGGACTTGATTAGGAAGGTTCTAAGCTTGCTTAGGCTTGTGCAAATGATTAGAGGATGGATTAGGATGGTTTAGGATTAGCTTAGGGATAGGCAAGTGGATGGCATTTAATGAGGGTGGGTGAAGGAGGAGATATTTGTTAACTTTGGCTTGGGTTAGTAAGTCTTAACCCATGTTTAAGGAATGTGACAAGGTTAGGAGGGGATTAGGATTAGGTTTAAAGACATCTTCTAGAAGAGTCTAGATTTTGGAGGAGGATAAAGACTTTCTAGAATAGCCTAGAATTTCCTAGGATGAGGATGAAGACTTTCTAGAAGAGTCTAGAACTTCTTAGGATGAGGATAAATTAGATTTTTAGGAAATAAATAAAGTTTTATTTATTTCAAGGGTTTGGGTTGAGGAGATATTTATTAAAACTTTTTTAATAAACATGAGGATTAATATTTAATTTTAATTAAATATTTTGAGTTGGGATTAGGGGTAGGAAATGATGGGATTAGCCTTTAATCAAAATTAAAGAAGGATTAGAAGATTTTGGAAGAGGTTATTGGTCATAAGGAAATTGGCCAACTTTTGGGAAAAAAATAAATTTTTTATTTATTTTAGGATTTTTGGTCAATTTATTAATTAAATAATTAATAAATAAGAAAATAATGTTTAAATAAGATTTAAACATTTTTGGGAGGGATTCCTTAATTAAATATTTTTAATTAAGATAAAAGGATTTAATGGCATAAAAATTAATTAATTAATTAATTAAATAATTAATAAATTAATAAATGATGATGTCATCGGGAATTTTTCAGAAAATAAAAATACTTTATTTTCTAAAGGATTTTTAGGTGTCTACATTTTGCCCCTCTTTGATGTGATGCCGCAAGTGGCATGACATCAAAGATAAGAAAATAAGATGCCCAAGGCTAGAGCAGAAGAGGAGAGAATGGACTATGAGATGCCCCCTCAAGAAGGCAGCGGGGAGAGAAAGCGAGGCTTGGTGGCTTCTTGAAAAATACAAGAATCTGGGATGAGCAAGGAGACTCAAATTGGCAAAGAGAAGGGGCTGAATTAGCTCAAACTCTCACTATGAGAGAATGATAAAGGAGAATCAGATGCAGAAGAGGAAGCAAGCTTAAGACTTTAGGGAAGGTGGAGGATGAAGGAGCAGAGCGCTATAAAAAGGAATCCAGGATAGGGAGATGGATGAGGGGATTATAAAGCTGATGCAACAGGATTTCAAAGAGTTAGATTAGTGGAAGATGGGTTTCGGAGATCCCTAGGACTAGGATTGTGGATCTCAAAAGATGAGGCTTGGTGGATTGATTTGGATTGGTGGATCCCTAAGACTAGGATTGTGGATCCCTAAAGCTAAGAGTGATGAGCGATTCAAAGAGATACTGATGCATAAGCTGGGGTAGGAGAGATGGATGCTGGATATGGATGGGGGATAATGGAGATGAAGGAAAACCATTGAAGCTTTTTGAGCGGGGGGATACTTCAAAGAGAAGTACCACCATGTAGTTGAGCACTAGATTTGCTATAGGACTGTTGGTTAATTGCCAAGGTTACCAAGAACATCAAGGCCTTTTCACCAACCATCCAAAGGACTGACAAACTAACTCAAAACAAACACACAAGGATTGCCCCAGCATCACACATGAATCCTAGAGGAAGCAGCGTGGAAACGACACTGGAGAACCCACAAGCAGTAAAGAAAAACAAACGAAAGACCTGATCAAGACCTTACGCTCTAATTGCCCCATTCGCAGCATACCATGATATGGAAGATCGTGGCAACCTTGAGGAGGGAACAAGGAGATTGCTTGGAAAAGATACTTCAAGACCCAAAAGGGAAGATCCCAAATCAAAAGAAAGTGAAAATCCAAAAGAGAACTATTTGCCAACGAGATGGGTAGGACAAGGTACTAACGGACCAAGATCAGACATGAGGAAAGCTATATCCTGCAAGGACCTATCGGAGAGCACCGAAGCTGGTGGATTTGGATGAGTGATGCGTCTGGCAAGCTGAACTAAGAAGGATAGCACTTTGGTGACAAGAGATCTAGCTAAAGGATGCATTGGAATAGCTAACCAAGGGTTGTGCGATGTGTGCAAGATGCTAATCAAGGAGGAACGAACATGAAATTTGGATAGATACAATGGTACTAAGCTAAAGAGGATGTACAAGCTGACAGACCAAGATATTTACAAGCAGGCTAATCAAGATATGGTACAAGCTAACAGACCAATGATAGGTATGATATAGATGGATAAAAAGCTCAGGATGAGAGGATAGCGGGATGGTTCGATGTTGTGCAAGATGCGAAAGCTAAGGGTGGGGTGATAGCGAAAGATATGGATTTGGCAGGATGCATCCAATGATGATGAGAGATTTTGTGACCAAGGATAGCTAGAGGAGCAAGATGAGATGGCTGGATGGGATGGTAGATAGCTAGGATTATGATGGATATAAGGAGATGACATTGGGTTTGCATGAGGATAGCCTAGAGCTAGATATCAATGACAAGGGAGGATGGACAAGACAAGATCTCCAAGGAATATAGTGCCCCCAATCAGAAGATAACATGTGGAAGGAGGTCTTATGATGGATGTGATAGGATTGAAGCTAGGATGGAAAAAGCTGAAGGGGCTAGGGAGATGGATGATAGCTGGGATGATTGGCTGAAGTTGCAGGAGATTAGTGGACGGTGTGAGATGGAAGATGGAGGGTGGAGGATAGGTGGATAGATTGGAAGATGGAGTTGGATGTCAAGAGATGACCAAAAGGATGAGGGTGATAGGCTAAGCTGGGGATGGCAGGATTACACATGACGCTTGTTTGCCAAGTTTTCATCATGGTACTTGTCCAAGGTGCTTGAATTGCCAAGTTTTCACTAGTGGACGCTTTATTTTTCTTTTCTTTTTTGACTTTTTGACTTTGGACTTAGCTGGAATGATTTTGGCTTTCTTCAGCTATTTTGGCTTTTTTGGGATTTTTCACTGGCTGTTGGAATGTTCAATTTTGTTGCTAGCTGTTGGTACACCGGATGTGTGATTTATGCAATAGATCGGATTAGATGGGATTGATGGTAGGAGATGGAGGGATGAAAATGCTGGAAAGGAGCATGAGATGGGGATGCTTGCAAGAGAAACATTGGCACATGTTGGGACGGGTGTGAAAAGAGCATATGGGGGATAGATGGTAGATGCGGGCGTGATGGAGGATTTGTGGAAGCGTGCTTGGGGATATAGGCACCCAAGATGGAGTTAGGAGATGGGAGACATGAGTCACTAGATGGGGGATTAGCAATGGTGGATGCCATTATGCATTGGGTTTCAACTTTTTTCTTGGGGATCCACATGGTTTTGGATTTTCTTTTCATTGGCTTTTCCATTGTTTTGCATTCTTTGATTGGATTTTTCCTTTTTGGAGTATGTCTTTTAGAATAGACATATGATTGCCTAGGATGTGGATTTTTAGCTTTATGCATTTTGAAGTTGGCATTTACATTGTTGTGGTAAGCTTTGGGAAGATGGTTAGGAGAAGCTTTGTGAGATGGAGAGGATATGAAAGAGCATGTAGGGGGATGATGATGGATGATGTGCCCTGATATGTGCCTTTGTTGATCTTGCATAGAAATGGATGGAACAGGATTTTTATGATGGCTGATAGGAGGATGGAGGATGGTAGATTTTGGGACATAGGGACCCAAAATGGATTTAGCGGATGAAGGGGGGATATGGTAGGTTGTTTTGGGTTGCAAAGATGGTGGAGGGGGGATGACATAAGATTTCTTGAAGGAGTGATGGGAGGTTGGCATGGTGGGCTTAGAGATAGGCTTGGTTTGGGGGTGTGGTGTACCAAGACCTTTAGATGGTGAGCCTTTGGATACATATCCAAGACCATGAAATCCTAGATTTTTTTGTGCAATAATAGGCTCTCTGATTCCTTGCTCTTGTGGTCCTAAACCTTGACCTTGATAATTCCATTGATTGAGCATTTGAACAAGCTGAGGAAACTTTTTGCTTGCAGAAAATGGTAGAAGTGATTTATTAGGTGTATTGCAATGGGGAGATACTGTTCTTAATTCTTCTGCTGAGAGAGGGCCACCGTGGATGAATGTAAGTGAACCAAGAGGGTAGATTATAGATGGTGGAATAGCTTGGATAGGTGGTAAGATGGAAGCATGGAGCGGGGGAGATGGAAGGATAGGATCTTGATGTAGCTGGTGGGATGACAAGATATCTTGTAGTGGAGGAGATATGGCTCGAGGTTTTGGAGATGGAGGAGATGGTGACTGCACTATGGATGGAAGACATGGTATGATGATATCTTCATTTATTCTTTGGGGGATGTCAACATGCTTTTGGGCAAGATCTTGATAGGATTGGTTTGGAGTAGATGGTGCAATAGGAGGTGAAGGGATGGATTCTTCAAAGGCAGCAGATGGATAGATGGGAGATTCAGTAGTGGAGATGGGTGAGTAGAAGATGGATGCATAAGGGTCATTATGAGAGATTTGGGAAATTCTTGGAGGCGATGTGGATAGGATTTGGAGGGATTTGATAGGTGGTGGGATTTTGATGCTTGCGGGAAGTGGAAGGATTTTAAACAATTTGATGGATGGCATGGGGATGATAGCTATGGGAGATGGAGGTGATATTATAGATGGGGGAGCTTCATCACTGACTACTTCACATGGTTGGATTAAATGACATGGCTTATCGACTTTTGGAGGCAACTTTTCTTGTATTTTCTCTAGGAGATTCCTTGGAGACTCGTGTGTTAAAGGTGGAGGTAGATTGACAGGAATAGCTAGTGTGATGGGGGTGGAAGATTGGAAGCTTGGTTGATGGGGTGATGGAGGGGAAGTTGGAATATCAGATGGCATGACTAGATAGTTTGGAATAACTCTTGGATTTTGGGGGATGCTTGGGGGAATATTTCTAAGGCTTTCAATATACCCGTCATAGTCAACAAGATTTTCATCATCATTGGAATAGGAGGTGGCGGGAGCAAGGACAATGCGACCAAACACATCATGATAGGATTGGTACTTCATGCTTTGATGATGAGTTTGATGGGGATGGGGTCTTGCGTATGGATGAACACGGAAGCTCATGGTTGGATTTGGGTTAAGTACAAATTTTGGATTGGCTGATGAAAGATTTCCTAGGGAGAGTCAAAGCTGTATGACAGACCTAAGGAGGATTGGATGGAGATTTTTGGCTTTCCTGTGGATGGAAGACTTCAAGGGCATGCTATCAAAAAGTGAGAGTTTTGCTTTCCTATGCACTGGATTGGTGAAGATTGTGTCAACTTAAGGATAGACTAATGATCCTATGGGCATGACACGAGATTGACCACTTGTGGATCCCAACCTTTAGCTCAAGGTGATGAGGGATACAAATGACAAAGCTGGATTACCCTAGACAATGCTCTATCAAAGGGATAACCTTGGTGAGGCTGGTGGATTGGTCGGATTGATTAGATAGCAAAATCTAGCAAAGTGACAACAACTCTTTAAAGGCTTGGGTGATTTTGGATTGGGTTGCTAGCTGGCTGGGGGGATGATTTGGATGGACTTTGGATTTGGGATTGTTCTAAGGCAAAGAACTAGATAGATTTGGTTGCATCGGGGAAGCTTGGATGATTTTCTGATAAGGCAGTGACTACGCTAAGTATGCCTTGAGTTGGGAGATTTTTGCTTTTCTGGGATTTCGACCAAAATTGGCAAACATTCATTCAAAAGCTATGAACAAACAAGCAGACAAAAGTTTTGACCAAGCACATCAAACACACCAACATCTTAGGAAGCTTTCTACAAGGATGAAATTTGGTTTAGCTAGGGAGTCCTCGATATACGCAAGGTACGTGAGGCCCAAATCCATAGATGAAACCAAAAAGATGTCACACAGCCGAGAGGAGCGGTAACCCACTTCTCCTCTTTCACTTCTCAAGGGTATAAAGTTCCTTGAGGCTTAGCCCGAGTGACAAAATTTTGATCCCAAGAGAGGTGTCTTTGGATTCACCTCCCGATCTTTATACTCCGCCGGAATGCTGGAGTTGAGGTCGTCCCAAGGGGTGATGAAATCCCCAAGTAGGCCTCCTAAAACTAAAAACAAGGTTTTGGATCCTAGTCTTATGCACCCAAGATGGCCTGCAAAGGCGACAAGGGGAGAGAAGATTCAGATGACCTTGGGCTAAAAAGCAGAGTTCTTTTCCAATTGATGATTTAGATTTTGTAAGCTATGATTGAAGACACTTGTGATTATGGCATACAATGTTTGTTCCAACTTGATAGCGTCGTCAGCATAATGGAAGTCGAGAGATCGTCAACATAAGAAATGCGAGTGCCATTGAAAATGCGTCAAGACCATGCGATGTTCATTGATTGTTAGGCATTCAAGATTGAGTGTGAGTTTGTTTTAAGCCCAAAACAAAGATGTGTGAGACTTGATTTGTCAAGCGCGCGCCCAGAGGCCCTTCACATCAAGATTTGTCCAATTTTTATGCCCAAATGAAGTGTGAGCGAGATTAATGCGCATTCAAGGAATTTTCTAACTTAGAAAAACCACTAAAAACCCAAGTGAGTGGAGTTTGATTTGCGAGGAGCACTTAACACCCTCTTAGGTGGACCCATCCCCATAGATGGCATTGAGATTGCAACCAATGGTTAAATTGATGGGTGATTAAAGAGGGTGAGTCCAACTACAAACTTACTCAAAGCGTCTTTATTAGTTTTTATAACTTAGAAGATTTTAAAAATGTGGATTCTTTTTATGCTCCAAAAGATGATTATTTGATCTATGACATTCAAGATTGGATTTTTTTGTTTTAATCATGCATTCATAAAAAAAACAAACTTGATTTTAATCCATGGCACTCAAGAGTGATTTTAGCAACATGCATTCAAAGACAAGTGATTAAACATTCAAGTTTTTTCCTTTGAGCATTCAAGATTGAGATTTTGTGTGTTGTTTTAAGAACTTTGAAGTGCTTTGTTTTAACCTTAGATCATTCAAGATTGTTTTGAACTCAAAAGTGAAAATGACTCTTTGGACTTTGCTTTTCATTCAAGATTTTGTGTTCTAGTTTGCATGTTTTAAGCCCAAAAATGATATTCCTAGATTGTTTTGATGCATGAAAAAACTAAGAAACATTCAAGATTTTGCAACAAGACATTTGTTTGGAACAAATAACAAAGTTTTTAGGACAATTTTTGGCAACCATTTAGGACTCTTAGTTTTCATGAGATTTTTTTAAAGAACTTTAGTGTGCACTTAGTGTTGATTTTGAACCTTTTGAAATGGAAACTTGAAGTTCTTTTTAAATTCCCAAAAATAAAGTGTTCCTAACTTTGCATGGATGCATCTAAAATTTTGATGTTGCAATGATGCAAATGATTAGATTGGTTTAGTTTCACTTGTTAAAAGATTTTTTCTTTCTTGCAAATTTTTAATTTTTCAATGGATTTAAGTATGATTTGGGGGTTCATTTTAAGCACTAAAAAGAAGTGTGTATGATTTTGCTTCCTTAAAAAAAAATGGCCAAGATCTCCCACAAGAAGAAGAAGAAGAAGTAGATAGAATAAGAAGAATATAGACAAGAAGAGGAAGAAGAATTTCAAGTTCTTTGTCCACCTATAAGCTTGAAAAATCTGCAAACACTATGAGATAGATTATGAGTTCCTTTGTCTTCTTCATGCTCATGTGGACCTACAAAACCAATTTATACAATCCTACCAATCACAAAAATAAGTAAAATTAGCCAAAATCAGCAAATGACATACAAAACTTGACTAAAAAAGCTAATGAAGATGACCCATGCGGGGTCCCACCGGGCGTGCCAAAATGTATATGAGCAATGTTAGTATGCTAATAGAAACCAAATTTAAATAAAGCTTCTACAAACTAAACAAAATTCATAAACTTCAAGATAGACTAAGATGAGCTCTCAATTGAGAATATGAGCCATTAATGGGCTCTCTCAATGAGAAGCTCTCTTGTTGAGTAGCTTTGTCTAAAAAGATAGGATGTATGCTCAATATGCTTCCAAAGGCTTCAATGGATGATTGTGGATTTTTGGTGTGGATAGATGGATTTAGTATGAATTTGGCTCTCAAAATAGCATTATAACTTTACTTCATGGATTGTGTTAAAATGGCTTGGGAGAGGATTCCTTAAATAGGCAAAGGGCTTGAGGGATCAAGGGCTAGGATGCAAGGATGGGAAAAATCTCATGGAGGGCTTAGATTGCATGAGAGGAGAGCACATGGATTGTGCTTCCTTACAACCAATCAAGGAGTGACACATGTCACATGGTGAGAGGATGGAGGAAAGGGCAAGGATGAGTCAACAAAGGAGGCTCAAGAGATAAAATCTTCATAAAGACCCTCATAATGACTTGTAAGAGCAATAAAAGGGCTTGTAAGAGTCATTTATGACCTAGTGGACTTCATAAAGTTTTATGGTTGAGATATTTTGAGGGTGATGAGAGAAAATTCTACTTGGACTTGATTAGGAAGGTTCTAAGCTTGCTTAGGCTTGTGCAAATGATTAGAGGATGGATTAGGATGGTTTAGGATTAGCTTAGGGATAGGCAAGTGGATGGCATTTAATGAGGGTGGGTGAAGGAGGAGATATTTGTTAACTTTGGCTTGGGTTAGTAAGTCTTAACCCATGTTTAGGGAATGTGACAAGGTTAGGAGGGGATTAGGATTAGGTTTAAAGACATCTTCTAGAAGAGTCTAGATTTTGGAGGAGGATAAAGACTTTCTAGAATAGTCTAGAATTTCCTAGGATGAGGATGAAGACTTTCTAGAAGAGTCTAGAACTTCTTAGGATGAGGATAAATTAGATTTTTAGGAAATAAATAAAGTTTTATTTATTTCAAGGGTTTGGGTTGAGGAGATATTTATTAAAACTTTTTTAATAAACATGAGGATTAATATTTAATTTTAATTAAATATTTTGAGTTGGGATTAGGGGTAGGAAATGATGGGATTAGCCTTTAATCAAAATTAAAGAAGGATTAGAAGATTTTGGAAGAGGTTATTGGTCATAAGGAAATTGGCCAACTTTTGGGAAAAAAATAAATTTTTTATTTATTTTAGGATTTTTGGTCAATTTATTAATTAAATAATTAATAAATAAGGAAATAATGTTTAAATAAGATTTAAACATTTTTGGGAGGGATTCCTTAATTAAATATTTTTAATTAAGATAAAAGGATTTAATGGCATAAAAATTAATTAATTAATTAATTAAATAATTAATTAATTAATAAATGATGATGTCATCGGGAATTTTTCAGAAAATAAAAATACTTTATTTTCTAAAGGATTTTTAGGTGTCTACACCATCAACCTTGGTTTGAAAACATTTAAGATAGTCAAATTTTTTAAATTTGCAAAGTGTTGAAACCTTGTTGATGTGCAATTCAAAATTCAAGGCTGAAAGTTCCCTATTATGCAAGTAACATCCATTCTTCAATTGGTATAAGACACAAAATCACCAAAAGCTTTTAATAAAGAAATATCTCTTCCTAAAATTGGAACCAAAACAATGGTTTAATGAGATACATCAAGATAAAATCTCAAGTACACATATCCCTTGGACTGATGCAACTTAAAAAATAAAAATAAAAAGAAATGTAAACCCAAAAAAAAAGACTTGACTCAAAGCAAACTAACACCTAACTAGAGAGACTACAAAAGACTAAGAAAAAAAAAAACTTGTATACATAAAACCTTGAATAAAAAGATTGTGGGGTGGTTTCAGTAGATTTCTCATTATGTGTAGTAGTAGTGAACCACCCCATATAGTCCTATAAAAGCTAACTTGTCTTTGTACTCAGAAAAAAAGAATATGGACAATCTTGGTTCAAATTTTGGGCACAAATCACACAAAATT
The DNA here is from genome assembly GCA_028749045.1 of Cupressus sempervirens. NCBI lineage: Eukaryota > Viridiplantae > Streptophyta > Pinopsida > Cupressales > Cupressaceae > Cupressus > Cupressus sempervirens. The sequence goes on along the minus strand of CM053789.1, from coordinate 180,325,914 downwards.
AGAAGTTGTGGTAAACCTCTATGACCATGATTAATCCACAAACAAGTTCTCTTACCTTTGGCATCATATTAAAATTGAAAATCATAAAAATCAGAGGGATAATGGAAAAATATCACCTAATCTAGTGAGTCCCCCACCATAGAGGTATACTCACACATTGTAATGTCTGTTTCTAGTGGTCTTATCCCATGGTACACAATTCCACATGTATCTAGAAACACTTTAGGTTCCTTTGGACTAGAAAAATCAATCATTAGTCCTCCTTTCAAATTATAGGATTCATTAATATCATCGATCAAGATGTTCTCTGCCTCATATCCCAAAGAAGCCTATTCAAAATCATACTTTGCCTCCATTGCAATCTCCCAAGCTAACAAGAAATCAAGACTTCCTTCTAAATGGAACCCAAATGGATGGATTCTACATGACTCAGTTATTGCATGGTTTGATATATGTGTAGAACACCCACAAATAGACATTTCCTCAGTCAAGCTTGAGACTAAATCTTCATCTTGATGACTTTCTAATTCAAAAATCTCATCAACCTTGGGATCTTCTACATTTCCATCACTATTTGAAACTTCATGGAGTTTTGGAACTTCAAAATTTTCTATGACCTAAAAACTTCTTGGCATATCCACACTTATTCCAACATCAACACTTGGAATAATTTCTTCATTGAATGGGAACACAAACTTCTCTTGATCATCTTCATCATTTTGTCCTCATATAGATTTATCATATGATTCAAACATCATTTCACTAAACTAAAAAGGTTGTTCCTCCATGATTTGGGGAGGCTGATATGAAACATCATTGTACCCATATCCATTCTCACTTGGACTCATACCTATAATACCATTATTCTCAATGTTGAGGTTGTTGTAAAGGCCAAAATTTCCACTCTGATTTTGAGAATAATTGTTTTGGGCACCAAGTTGTCTTGGATGATTACCTTGATGAGTTCAGTGGATAAAAGAGACATCATCTCCTTCATGGCCTTAACATCACTAGTCATATTGTTCTCAATTTTAGTAGGTGGAAAAGTCTTTTGTTCAAAGAATATAGTCTTTTGGGGCTCATGCCCTGAATATGTAATTATTGGCATTGGAGCAACAATAACTTGCTTCATGAATGTAACAACCTCTTTGAAGACCTTTTCAATGGTATCAATGTCTCTGGGTGGGAGCCTTCTTAGAAAAATAGAAGGTAATGAATCCATCATTCCAAAATATATCTAGATGATAGCATCTTGTGGTATAATGTATGGAAACTCCATTCTTTGATACATCCTATAGAAGCGATGATTAAAATGTGAAATAATTTTGTGGGGATTGCTCTTAATCAAGATGAACTGAAGATATAAGATATCTAGATCAATATAGATATTGAACTATTCTAGAAACTTGCTCTTAAAGGAGTTCCAATCCTTTATTGATATTGGTGGTAGATTGAGGTACCAATTGAATGCCATTTCCCACAAAGTGTAAGGGAAAAGGTGACATAACATGTCCATATGCTGAATCTAGTTTTGATTATAGATCTCCTTGAAAATTTTAATATGATCTTCTATTATTCATGATTCTCCATAGATAAACCATGGGCAAAACTTTTTATGATTTTTGGGAAAGTCATGTAATGGTCCAATTAGGTTCAAAGGTGAACTTTGGTCATTGAAGAAAGACATGGTGCATAATGATGGGAATGTGTGAAGTAGAATGTAAAGTAAATGATGTTGACAGAATGTGTAATGTGAATGGGTGGAGTTCTTGGTATCCCTTTATCACTGTGATGCTTTTGAAAGTGACTAAGTTTTAGGAACTTGTGTTTATTCTGGAAAAGTGCACCTCTGAAGAAGAACACTTTCTCAAAATAGCACACCAACACATCTGTGCACCAGTACACCTGTGCACCAACACACCTCTAAATATTCTTAGACTTATAATTATTTTTTAATTATTTTTCAAAAATTGTAGAATTTTCAAACAACTTGGGGTTTTCAAGCCAAATGGTTTTTAGGCCCTCCTTCTAGCACCACTTCTATTGAGCTATCTTTTTGCAAGATGCTTAATGGAAAGAATCCTTTCAAACTCCTCTCTTGAAAAGATAATCTAAGGATCAACTCCAAGTTTCCAATTGATCTTGCAACCTACTGGAATCTAGTCAATTGAAGATAAATTTGTTTGTTCATGAGGATGTCTTTTCTCATTTGAACCAATTTTAGATCAAATGACCAATTTGCTTGCTCTTTCAAAATAAACCATGAAAGAGATATGTTTCTTGATATTTTCTATTTATAATGAATGCAATTTTAACAATGCAACTATATGAATTCCTAATTTAACCAGGGGTTAGCAAAGAAAATAACAAAGATAAGGTAACAAGAAGTTTAAGCAAATAACTTGAAAGAGAAATTCCTAATGGACATAAAGTACCCAAAAAATGCATCTACAAGTTAAGCTTTTGAAAATATTGGTAGGTAACCAGTGAAAGTAGGAGCAACACTTCCTTACTTCCACTAATGCAATCATCGATGGGGAATTTAGTAACTGTATGATGTTTCACTTTTCATCAAATTGCAAACCCATAGAAAGTGTACTCATGTGAGACAAAAAACTATGAATGAACAAAATGGGTGATCTCTTCTTGAACTAGATATGTTAGAAAAATTTGTAAAACCATAGCAAACACCAAAATTAAAAGATTCCACAACCAAAAATAATGCAATAAACTTTTGGCTCAATTACTTCCCATGAACATACATCCATAAAATATAACACACTTAGGAAAGAATCACTACACTCCAAATGCGAGCACCAAAAGCATATATTGTTGCAAACTAATGAAGGTGACCTCTAATACAAATTACATTCCTAAATTTATAAGAACCTTCTCCTCAATTTGTGTTGACAATGAGAGATCTCTTCATGCAAATATATGCTTCTAAACTAATAAAAAATATATATTTATGTACAAACTAACTATCTAACTAGTGCTTAGTAAGACTTCATCCATATTATATCACTTAATGGATGCATGAGCCTTTACATGTCTTAAAATAAAGAAAGCATAATAAAATAAGAAGAATGCTATCAGATGATGTAGGAGTCTTTGGAGGTGGAAAAACTAGAAGCTCCATCTTCACTAGGCATCTATAGGAGTTGAACTATCATCAAAATGTGTTTTTGATGCATGGAAAGCTCCAATTTTAGAACTAGTAGTTAACTATCAGCACACCTCTAACTTTTACAAAAATATTCCAAAACAACACTGAAACAACACACCTATGCACCTAGTGTACCTACGCACCTGGCACACCAATGCACCAGCACACCTCAGAAGTAATTTGTGCAAGGTGCTAATTTCACCAAAAAATCAAAGTTATTGGTTTTGAAAATAGTTTTTGGGTTTTGCTCAAATGGGACTTTAGATCACTTTTGTGTACTTACTTTGATCCTTTTAATAATTTATGGCCTCTTTATAGCCAAAAAAATTTCATATGCCTAAACTTCTTTTGCTTCTAAAATCCCAAGTCACCTTGTTGAATCTTGTCATTAATAATTGTGCAAAATGAGGAACCTATTCTAGTTCATGTGTCCAACCTATGTATCTTTTATCTTTTTCTTCTCTCCAACTACCCTATCCTTCTGGATAGAGACCAAGTGATCCACATAATCCAAAATGATCAAATGTTTGAAACTTTTCACAAAATTTTCTAGGTGATTTTAACAAGCTTTTTCCAAGGGCTTTTGCTCAAAATTTCAATTTGAAACTTTCATTGGTCCCTAAAAATGGGTAGCCGAAGGCTCACTATTTTAGGGACTAAAACTAGATTTTTAGTTCTTCTTTCCAACAATGTAAAAGGTTTTGAATTCCAAGCCCTAGGTCAAAAGTTATGACCCCAAAAAATTGAGGATGCCCTTTTTTATCTGCACAAAAAGCATGCCTATTAGTTTGGAGAGATGAAAATCAAACCTTAAACAAACCCTAATTATGACAAAAAAGATCGAGAATGCAAAAACATCGCAAAACATGTAAAAACCTCATTTTAGCTACTAATAAAAAAACCAGCACACCTGGTGCACCTCTAAGGTGTGCATAGTGCACATCATTCTTTGTTAAGTTTTAATGCATGGGGTGTTTAGTAACACACCTCCTGGGGTACATTGACGTGCACCCTATTTTCTTCCTTGGTGCAAAAAGGGGGCTTATGGGACCTAATGCACCTCTTTGAGGTGCACAATTGCATAGCTACACTACTGTGCTGCTATGCACTTCAAAGAGGAAAATCCCTTCCACTTTACTATGAGGAGGTGCACTAGGTGCACATTCATATTGGCAAAAAATGACTTTTTCCTCTCAGATGATGATTTATTGAATTTGGGTTTTCAAAGAAGGACTTGATTTGACCAAAAACACTAGATAAAACCCTAAAATAGACACAAGCCCTGGACTAGGGATCTAGGAAGCTAAAAATTAAATTGGGGGGTCCCCATTACTAGGCAAAATGGGGTGTGTGCTATGAAACCACCAAACATCCTAAATTATTCAATTGTGACATGCACAATAGATTATAGTTAAGTCTTTCAACATAGTATGCATTGTCACATAAAATCTTATCTATGAATTTGATAGAACATTTTCCTTTTATCAATCATGGTGCATCATTACCAAATCTTACACTATTTCCATCATAACAATTCAAGGTAATGAACATATTTTTATCTCTAGTCATGTGATGTAAAAACCCACTATCAAAGATCCACCTATCATTCTTATTCACACAAGTCACAAGTGCAGTTCCCTCATCTTCATCAAATTCATCCTTTATTGCAACATACACCACTTCTTCATCATGTTCATTAGATTCATCTCTTGTTTCCTCTTCGGTAATGTAGCAATATTTCAAGCCTTTGTCTTTGTAATCCTTGTTGTCTTCATCTCTTCTACTTTTGTACTTGTCACCACCTCTGTAGTTCTTCTTGTCTAGACATCTAGTGGCAGTATGACCAACCTCATTGCAATTGAAAAAAATGATAGGTAATTTACTTGTGAACTTGTCTGTACCTCCATGGAATCTTCTTGCTAGTAGTGCTTCAAGTTGATCATCATCATCTTCTTCTTCTTCTCACCAGGTTCCTTCAATGACATCCTAGCTTTGAAAGTAGATTCAATATTTTTAAGTTTGTAATTATCAAAGTTAGATAGCTCAAAAGAAGTGAGCCTACCTACTAGACCTTCAAGAGATAAATTATTCCCTAGGATACATCTTAGTTCTTGTATTGTTGAAACTCTAACAAAATATATAGGTAGTAGTGTTCTTAAAACTTTTCTTAGTACAATATCATCATCTATTTTACCATTAGCTCCTCTTATTGCATTAACAACATTTTTTATCCTTGAGCAATATTGAGCAATATTTTAACCTTCATGCATTCTCATATCATCAAACTTATGTTTGAGACTTTCAATTTTGGCTCTTTGAACATTAGTGCCTCCTTCATAGATAGTGGTTAATGCATCCCACATTTTCTTTGCACTATCAAGATTTTTGATATCATCAAATTAAGCAAGCTTAGGGTAGAGGCAATCTCCAACATTGCCTGGTTGTGTTCTTTCTTCTTTTTCATATCCTTGATAGTTAGGGCTCTAGTAGTATCAACAAGCTCAATAGTGATGGTAGATTGTACATGATCTCTAAGTCCTCCAAGGTGTAGCTTCATAAAACTTTTCCATGCAAGAAATTTATCTCTATTAAGCTTGGGTACTTCTCTTTTTGACATCTTGATCTTTGTGCTTCTAGTAACTTCAAACTAGTCCTCTTAAGCAGATGGATCTGATATGAATTTTTGGAATTCTTTAGAATAACTAGGGGGTGAATAATTTATCCAAGGTTTATATGTATAAAAAAAACTTTTCATAGCTTAGTGAACCCATAAAACATTTATAATCATGCATGCATCCATAAGATTATGCAATCACTTAAAACTTGTAGGTTACTAACAAATCAATTCGCAGAAATGTAAACATGAAACATAAGATATTCAGTCACACACTTGACACAATGATTTATGTGGAAACCCAATTTGGGAAAAAAACACCAGTAACATGCTAGTCTTTTTCACTTTTCTAACGTGATGCCCTATGAAAGGCCAACCCTATCAAGGGTTACAATACACACTCTTAAATGTCACCCTATTAAAATATTTCAAACACCCTATTAGGAGTGAGCCTTGTTAGATGAATTTAGATCATTCTCTTGGAATGTCACCTAGTTAAAGGATTTACAAATGACTTTTAGGTCAATATTAATCTAAAGGATTTACCTTAGACTGATATAATTATAAGAGAAAATTAGTAAGGATTGATCTGATAACAACTTACAACTTCATTTTTAGATTACAAATCATTGTTTTAGTCCTCCATTCTACTTGGCTTTCACACATTTTAGTTTTGATATCTTGTTCACCTTTTGAGCATTCAAACCCTTAAACATTCTTACTTAACATTCCAATGCAAACTCTTTACTTAGGTCACTTGATGAAGCAATATCCCTTTACTCCTTGTCTTTCTTAGGTTCACGCACATGACAACCCTTGCTTTTGACAATCCATCCCTATAAATAGAAAATTAAGATATTTTTGTCATTCATTCTCCATCATCCAATTTAGGGTTTACAATGAATTATGTGCCTCTAGCTCATCAAACTCACCTTCCACCTGACTCACATAATTAAAGAAAAAAAACTTGTCGACTCAAATCCATTGAATTCACAATCTTTATAATAATGTTGGCACACAGCATTAACTTTTTTTTGATTCACGACACATATTGCATTGCTTGGCATCCACTAAAAAATCATTCAAGATGAATTAAAAATTCCTAGTAATCAACATCAACTATACTTTACTTAGCATCCACTATTTTTCTTGACATCAACTAAAATAAACTTTTACTCAACTCCAATTGATTTTCTACTCGGCTTGCATTGACTTTGCTTGGCACCTACTATCCATTCATTCAAGCTTGGCAAACATACTTAGTTTAACTTGTTGTTCTAAACTTTCTTAGTTTAGCCAACCTTTGCAACCTTAAGTAGATTATCACTACACTATGATATCACTGTGTTAGCTAATTCTTGTATTCCTTTGTATATCATAACTCAACCTTTCCTGTAGGTGATTTTGTTACATCTTTTTTATCAAATTCTCTTTGTCAATCAAAAAATGATGGTACTTAAATCGTAAAAGAAATTGTCTTACCATCAAAAAGAAAATTTGACATCAATGAGAAAACAGTCACTGAAACACTTTTATAATACTTGTATCAATCTGTTTTCAACATTACCATTCTCCTTGAGACAAAAATAGAACATGTCAACATGGGAATAATTTTCATCTTCATCTTCAAATACACAAGTATCAACAAAACAAAATCTCTTCTTATCCTTGTCTAAAGTCAATATCTATCCTTAGAGATCTATTACATCTTCTTTAACTATCTTTTATATACTATCATTAGGCTTCTAAAAATATATTTTCCTTAAAAATATTTACAAATACATCAACCTATTCTTTCACATTCAAATAGTTGAAGGATAATTTTCCTTTATTCTTGTTGGTACCTATTGTCACAAAATTTTGCACCCATGTCCAAAGTTTTTACCTAAGGACAACCTTGTGAAACATGAAAACAACCTCCAAGTTGTGGGACTTGAGCTGTGAGGTTGAGTCTCTAGAGAAGGCCGAATTCCTTTACTATCAAGGTGCACCTAACTACACTTGAAGAGGAAAAGGGAGAAAGAATGCATAAAAGAAAATATACCTACTCTAACCTAAGGGGTGATGTACTAAAATAGAGTGGTTGAACCAATCTCCGCCCCATACATGCACACTTGAACTAAGATGACATCAGAGATATATAGATCTAGACATTGTTTTAATCTAACGATCACATGCAGATCAGAAAACTCAAATAAATGACACAAGAAAGAAGAGAATCCACTTATATATCATTCATAGGTCAAAAGGAGATACAGTCAAGCAAGATTGCAAATATCCACAAGACACTAATGAGAGGCAAATAGATCTTGCACAATACATCAATGTCTTAAGGACATAACGTAGAATTTCATATAGTTTAAAGGCAAAAGGGATTTATAGTAGCATGCTAGATAAACATAGAGGGTCCAACCTTAACAAATTTTACAAAAATTTCCTTTATAGCTTAGGCATAACTGAGATATTTTCTATCCTAAACCAAACTCAACCATTTTCATTTAAGATTGTAGAGACCAATCAAATAGATCTAGAGAAAATATGATCTTGGCATAGATTTAGATGCAAGAGAATCTAATATTTCATACAAAAAAGCCCTTAGATGATAGAAATGATGTCATTAATCATTTTGATTAAGTACATGGATAAAACCAAGGTGGTGGATTGTTTCCTTTGTTTACCAAGAATGGCATTCATTTGAGAGGTTGTAATCAATCATGAAGATTAGATCATGCAAGAAACCATCTCTCTAAGGCATTTCTAGCTTTACAAATCAGTGAGGTCAATAGGTCAACTGAGTCCTATGACCAAAATGGGCTATGTGGGCCAATAATCTTTTATCATTCTGCCACCTCACAAGGTCTTTATAGGTTTGACCATCTTATCACCCTAATTGTGCCAACTCTTTAACTTAACTACTAATAGTTTATAATATTGTCAGTCCTAACCATGATGCCAACTTAACTGTGTCTGCCATACTGGGCCCATCGAGACACAGGGAAAATCCTCACTATGTCACTATAGCTAAAGGTCTATCATTTTCCCATAGCAAAAAAGACAGAGATGCCAATCTTCCTCCATCTAAGAGTCCCTAAAAATCATCAATCTTGTTAATGCACCAACCAATAGAAACTGGGTCTTTTGCCAACCTGTCTCACACTTCGTCCACATCAATACAACCCACAAAAGGAAAGGACCCACCTCCACGTGTCAACTCCTCACTTTTTTGCTATAACTAAATATCAAGCAACTTCCCATAGTGACATAATGACCACCCCTGACTTGTTTGCATCAGATGATAAAACGTAAACTATCCCACCTCCTTACAGAGTTAGCATCTTGGCCAATGAAACTCCCATTCTATGCCAACTCAGTCTGAGTCATCACCTTGTCACCCTATAGCCCACACAACATGACATTGAGATTTTAGTAGTGTCAGAAGATAGACCAAAAAAAAAGCTTGGACCCACAATCACTTGGTTAGTCATCACTATGTAACATGAAATAACTCCTTTGTAACTCTGCATAGTGACAACGCAATGACCATGGATGATCCTTGATCTAACAATGGAGAAGTTGCACGATAAACTAGCCCACAAAAGGAAAGGACCCACCTTACACAGTCATACCTTAACCAATGAGAAACCAACAAAATGCCAAAGTGTTTTGACAATTGCCCTATTTTTTTGACATGAAAGGGGGGTCCACCAAGTCATCACTATGTGGCATGAAATAAAATGATTTTAGCTTTGCATGGTGACAAAGTGATGACCATAGATCATCCTTCATCCTGGGAAATATAAGAGTGAATGAAAACTTGCTAGGGCCAAAAATATAACTTAGCAAAATGAAATACAATAAAGTTTTATTTTCGTATTTACATTGGCATTTAAATATTTAAAAGTGGGAAGTGACCATTAGACATTTTGTAAATATGAAATATGAATTTTGGTAGGAGGGAAAAATAGCTAACAATTCTAGTGACTTAGAGGGGATGCTAGCATTCTTTTCCTAAGACCAATGACCTAAAGCATCCATTGGGCTATAGAGTCATAGAAAATGTGGATCGTATGCATAATGAAACTCTAACCCTACATCTACGATAGCAAAATAGGAACTTTGCAACTAAAACAAGGAATCAAAACCCTCTACAACCTCAAAACTTCAAAACTTGGCTATCTCATAGGGAGAAAACCTGTGCTCATCCACTTCTTGGAAAATAAGAAAAGATGGAAATAAAACTACTTTACTATGTACATGATTTTACATATATGCAAGGTCAAACAAACCAATTGACTAGTTTGTTGAAGTAGATGCCCTTCCTTACAAGTTGGTTTCTATTTTCACTCATAAGGGAAATTGAAAATGGTAGCAAGCATAACAAACACATTTTTGCATGTAATACCTTCCTCCTAATGCTGAAAAAAATGAAGCTTTCTAGAATTGTGATGTTGTCTTGTGGGTCAAACCATACTTGCTCTTATTTGTGATCTCCTTCCTCATGCTAGAGTGTAAGCATGACTGAAGGAAACTTGCTGATTTTTTGTAGAGATAGGTGCCTTATGGGAAATCCTCTTAATGGTGTAGGGCCAAAGGAATCATCCTTGACCATTTGATTGTTCTTTGCAATGGTAGTCTCTAACTACTTTGGAAATGGCTCCTCATTCTATGAAGAAAGAATCTCCACCTTGTCTTCATGCTATTCTTGAACCACCTCCTTGGGAGCTACTTGTATAGTGTGACTCTCCTCATGTTGTTGCTGAAGAACATGCCCTTGCTATATAGGAGATGATGGTTCAATATCTATGAAAGAGAAGATGGCATCCAACTCATCTGAAAGATCATCCTCATCATTAATCTCCTTCATTATATTTTCAAAGACATGCATGGGTTGAGGGGAAACCTTATGTAGGTTAGCATGTTCCTCCTCGAGGAAAAAGCTATCCTTGATGCTCTCTTTTTTATCAACCATATCATTGAGGACAGTTTTGCTACAGTGAATGATCTTCTTCCTTAACACATTATAGATCCTCAATTTTTGGTAAGGGCTCAAAAGCCATGATTTGTTCCTCAAGGGGAGGAACAACCTTTCCTTCTTCTTATTTCTTAAAAAAAGAGGGAAGCTCTTTAGATAAGAGGATTAGCTACCTCCTTTCTTTCCTCAATAGGTTGCAACTCCTCCCCTAGCAGCTTTGTGGGCTTGTTCTCACTCTCCCAAGACTCCATATTTGGACCATTAAGAATCCATACAACTAGTCAATCTTGAAATAGGTAAATAGTGATAGGTCTAGGGGGTTCATGACTAACCCAAATTTCTTTTACAATGGGTGGAGGGGCTACAAAATGAGGTTCTTGTAATCGAGGGGGCTTCTTGAAGCTTGGAATGACATACTTTAGAGAAGGGGGCATCTTCTTCCCTGGCTTGAAAATGAGCTGAATGGAGGTTCATTTCCTCCTCTCCTATTGCAACAACTTTACTTGCAAGAGTCTCCTCAAAATGTCTTTTTCTATCCCTCTCTTCTTCTTCTTCTTCTTGGAGATAGGCCTGGTAGGCCATCTCTTCCTATTGTCTTTCTATTTCTTGTTGCCTTGCAATATCATCAAGTCACCTATCAAGGTTCAACATTTTCTCATACCCTTCATCTACTTTCCTATGACATGCATCCATCTTCCTTTGGGATTCTAACAACATATCTTTAATTTCTTCAAATAAGGATGTTGGGACTAATGGAGTAGGGGCAGGGGGAGGCTAATAATCTTGAGCAAAAGGACTATAAATAGTTTAGGGTTGAGATTGAAACTGGCAATATGAGGGCTAAGGAATAAAATTTTCATGATATGGGGGGGAATAGTAGCTATTTCTATGAAATGGATTCATAGTGAAGGTTTCATAAAAACTACAATTTCATAGAAAACTTCAAAATCACAAAGATCAATGATGATCTGTACATACCAGGACTATGTCTGCATGAAACTAGAAGAGGTGCACTAGAGTCACCATGGTGTTGGCTTAAATTCCTCCAAAGGCTGATTTCACTAAGAATAACACCCAATTCCTCAATGGATCAAGCTCAACTAGCTAACCAATGGACTTATGTAGTTGAAATTGATTTGTCCCACTGGGTGTGCCAAAAAATGTTGTCAGAAAATTTTGTGTCAATGTCCAAAGTTTTTACCTAAGGACAACCTTGTGAAACATGGAAACAACCTCCAAGCTATGGGACTTGAACTATGAGGTTGAGTCTCCAGAGAAGGTTGGCTTCCTTTACTATCAAGGTGCACCTAACTACACTTGGAGAGGAAAAGGTAGAAGGAATGCATGAAAGAAAATCTACCTACTCTAACCTAAGGGGCAATGCACCAAAATAGAGTGTTTGAACCAATTTCCACTCATACATGCACACTTGAACTAAAATGACATAAAAGATATATAGATCCAGACATTGTTTTAATCTAACAATCACATGTAGATCAGAAAACCCAAATTAATGACACAAGGAAGAAGAGAAATCACTTATATATCATTCATATGCCAAAAGGAGATACAGTCATGCAAGATTGTAGATATCCACAATACACTAATGAAAGGAAAATAGATCTTGCATAATACATCAATGGTTGAAGGAGATAAAGTAGAATGCCATATAGTTCAAAGGAAAAGTAGATTTATAGTAGCATGCCAGAGCAATGTTAGAGAAACAAAGAGGGTTTGACCTTAACAAAATTTACAAAAATTTCCTTTATAGCTAATTAAGACTAACTGGGATATTTTTTTTCCTAAACCAAACTCAACCAATTCCATTTAAGATTGCAGAGAACAATCATACAAATCTAGAGAAAATCTAATCTTGGTATAGATTTAGATGCAAGAAAATCTAATATTTCGCATAAAATAGAGCCTTAAGAAGATAGAAATAGTGCCATTAATCTTTCTGATAGAGTATATGGATAAAAAAAAAGGTGGTGGAGTGTCTCCTTTTTTTTTTTACCAAGAATGGCATTCATTCAAGAGTGGTTGGAATTGATCATGAAGATCAAATCATGCAAGAAACCATCTCTCCCTTTATTTTTGGCTTTACAAATTAACAAGGTCAACAAGTCAACTAAGTCCTACAACCAAAATGAGCACGTGGGCCAATAGTCTTTTATCTTTCTACCACACTAAAAGGTCTTCATGAGTTTGACCATCTTATCACCTTGACTTTACCAACTCCTTAGTTTAACTGCTAACAGTTTACAATACTATTAGTCCTAACCACTATGTCAACTTAACTGTGTCTACCTTACTATGCCTGCCAGGACACATGGTGAATCCTTTCTATGTCATTATAGCTAAAGTTTGATCATTTTACCATAGTGACAAAGTGAGAGATGTCAATCTTCCTCCATCTAATGGTTCCAAAAAATCATCAATCTTGTCAGTGCACCAACCAATAGAAACTAGATCTTTTGCCAACCTGTCTAACACTTCATCCACATCACCACAACCCACAAAATGAAAGGACCTACCTCCATGTGTCAACTTGTCACTTTTTTGCTATAACTAAATATCGAGCAACTTCCCATAGCAACATAATGACCACTCTTGATTTTTTTTCATCAGATAGTAAAACATAAATTGGCCCACTTTCTTGTAGAGTTAGCATCTCAACTAATGAAATTCCCCATCCTACACCAGTTGAATCTGACTCATCATCTTGTAACCTTATAGCCCATGTAACATGATATTGACATGTCAATATAGTCAAAAGATGGCCCACCAAAAAAAGATAGACCCACAATTACCTGATTAGTCATCGCTGTGTCAAATGAAATAACTCCCTTGCAACTCTACATAGCAATAAAGTGATGACCATGGATGATACTTTCTCTGATAGTGGGAAAGTTGCACAATGAACTATCCCAGAAAAGGAAAGGACCCACCTTGCATAGTCATACCTTAATTAATGAGAAACCAATGAAATGCCAAAGTGTTCTGACAACTACCCAGTTATTCTAACATGAAAAGGGGGTCCACCGAGCTATCACTGTGTCACATGAAATAAAGTGCTTGTAGCTTTTCATAGTGATAAAGTGATGACCATAGATCATCCTTGATCCTAGGAGATATAACAATGAATGGAAACTTTTGGGGGCCGAAAAGATAACTTAGGAAAAGGAAATACAATAAGGTTTTATTTTTGTTTATTTTCATATTTCCATTGGTATTTAAATATTTAAAAGTTGGAAGTGATAGTTAGACATTTTTCCAAATATGGAATTTGAATTTTGGCGGGAGGGAAAAATAACTAATAGTACCTTTCTTTAATCTTTCCATAAAGTCTTCTTCTTCTTCAACCAAGTGATAATAGCATTGAACTAATTTTTCCATTATTTACAAGTGCATCTTGATTTTATTTGGTGTAAAATGATAACCAACAAGGGGATTGTATGGTTTATGAACAATATTCCAAATATTGAATGACAATTTCCTCGATATAAGATTCAACCCTCTCCTTCTAGAAATAATAATTTATTGCAATGAAATTAGAATCATTGAATAAAATTTAAGACTAAGAGTGGGGGATAAATCGCTCTTAACTCAATCTTATTTTTTCCCTATCACAAACATTTACCAATCATGTGTATCCAACTAACCATTAATGCAAGATAGTACAATGAAAACACAAACAAGCTCACCATATTTTTACATAGAAACTCAATTAGTGAGAATTGGAATCACTTGAAGAATGATATATTAATTTTTTTTAGGCCACAATCTAAGGAGGTTATGTCTTTTGAGGACTTGTAGGCTAAGGTGCATTGTCTTGGCAAGAGATATAAATAATTATAAACTAAGATACACAATCTCCGGGTAAGATATAGGTTTGTACAAGATGTCAAAATAAGACACTAACTTCTTGTAGGTACAAGTAAATCATGAATTGAAAAGGAATAGGATATCATAGTAAACCACTACATTAACTTTGTCAAACATAGATACTTGCATCCTTGATCTTTCAAATTCACATCATACTAGCTTTATATTTGATCAAATACAATCAATGTCAATTTACATAAGACCATACTCTACTCAACCATCCACACACACACATATATATACCAACTCAGTCATAGAAAAATATAACTAGGTTACCTTTGGTAACTTAGATAAACATTATTTTCACAATCATGTTCACCATTAACAATTTTAATAAATGTATTCTACCCCAAGAGATAAAAAGGATCCAAATACATAATAGCATGCCTTCCATGAATGATTTGAATGAAGTGTACACAATGTAACATCCTACAAAGTCAAGACCAAATATAACATGTACAAAAATAAAAGAACACATTAATTAGTTGGCCTAAAAATATTATCTAACATACATTATTCTACATGGATCACAACATGCACTAGCACAATTCATAAGAGCATGTGCAAGATCATGGTCAACCAAACTATGCTCTTAAATGGCAATAAAAAATTAGAAAATCAGGGTTATGTCAACTTGACGTGCAATTTTCTACTTGTTATTAACTTTATATCAAAAAGTTGAGAAAAAAGAATCTCTAGAAAATTGAATCTAGTTTCTAAACTACTAGGATTTATCTCAAAAAAATAAAAATTGATTGGTCAAGATTTTGAATTTTAATGCAATATTACAAAAAATTTAGAACAAAAATAAGAAGTAGATGTATGTCTTACCACCTTAATCAAAATCAAATGATAATACTTTTTAATAATATTCTAGATATAAGTATTAGACTCATTCCTAGATGTGACACATATTTTTGGGCATTTTTATTCTAAATAAATAATTAATAATTAATTTTGTACTTTAGTATTTTTTGAATAAAAGAACTCTTGTGTCTGACCACCTTAACTAATTCAAAACTCTGCAAAATTCAAATTTTCATTCTTTTTCCTTATAGTAGAAGAACTATAGAATGTGATACATCTTTTGGATTAAAAAAATGTTGTACCATTTGAAAGTTACAGTTGTTTTTCAAGTAGTGTGTTAGTCAGCACTTTATATGTAATTCCATTAGAAAATAAGTAATAATTGCTTACTAAACTCATAATTTGACAAACCTTACATTAATGGAAAGATAATAACATTCTTAAGGAACCCTATTCATTTCATCAAATTTTGGTGAAAAAAAGTCGGTAGTTACATATTTGAAGTAAATATCACATAAAAATAGGCCAAAAGCACATTTTTAGGATGTTTTTAAAGTTGACCATATAGGTTTGGTATCAAAAGATATATTAGACCTTATAAAGATATTAATTGTTTTCATTTAGTATCAAGATTGGTGGGAAAAAAGTTGGAATAGATTTTGAAATGGTTTGAGATATTTTAGAACTGCATATTTTTCAGATTGCCACTTTTTGGCACACCATGATCCTACACATACCCATAACTCTTCATCCAATCCATATTAGGATCAACAAGTCATAATGAATTCATCAAAATCAACCAAGTTAGTTGAAGACCAACACAAAATAACATAACTACACCTATAGATAAAGTCAATACAAAATATTTGAAGTATAATACTATTTTTTTTAAGGAATTTATCCACTAAACTACACACCTAAAAACATTAGTGCAAAGCATTCTATGAGATAATCCTAACCATTCTTGGCAACCAGTCTCACTATTAGAAAATAGAGAAAAAAAATTTAATCTAACATATGAACTTTTGTGGAATTGAAAATGAGAAACTGCAACATTCAAAGACCATACACATTAAATCAAAAACATAATTTGTTGAACTCTTATGTGAAACATTATCCCATAAGGACATTTGATACTATACCAACTTCACATACTTGTTACCTTCTAAATGTACTACATACTAACTTATCATCAACCTATAGAGATCAAAATAACACATGAGCTTCTAATATTGAGCCTCTACATCAAATATGTTTTCATGCAAATTAGACCTCTAATTCTCTTTCCTATATAACGTAACTTCCTATAAACTAAACATGATGAAGGGTTGCTCTGATACTACTAATGAAGAGACAACACCACCCTTACCAACTTATAACCAAAAGAATAAAAATATGGAGAAAAGAGAAGATAAAATACTTCACAAAGTGATTTTATTATACTTGGAAATCCTTACTATATTCTTCAAATGAGAGTTGTTGAGCTATCATTTTACACAATGCTAAATGGTAGGAATTCTTACGAACTCCTCTCATGAAAAGCTAATTTTGTAAATCAACTCCAAGGTTCCCAGCAATCTTGTGACCTATTGGAATCCACTTAGTTGAAGATAAATGTGAATGTTCATGAGGAGGCCTTTGCTGGTTCATTTTGATTTCAAGTGAAATGAAGAATCTGCACAATATTTCCAAAATAACACTAAAAAAGAACTATGTTTTTGTATTTTTATGTTTTTTTATGAATGCAATCTAATAGTGCAACTAAAATGAAATCCTATTCTAACAAGGGGGTTAATAAATAAAATAACAAAGATAAGGTAACAAGAAGTTTAAGAAAATAACATAGAATTGAAATCCTAATGGACATAAGCTACAGAAAACAATACATCTACAAGTTAAGCTTTCAAAGAAATTAGTAGGTAACCAATGAAAGTAGGAGTAGCGCCTCCTCAATTCCATTGATGCAATTTTTAGTGAGAAAGTTTAATGATCATATGATATTTCACCCTTCATCAAATTGCAAGGCCATAGAAAGTGTGATCATGTGAGACAGAGAGTTATGTAGGCATAATTCGATGATTTCTTCTCAAGCTTGTTATGTTAGCAAAATTCATAAAATTGTAGGAAACACCAAAAAAAGAAGATCACACAACTAGAAACAAAGAAATAAACCTTTGGCTCAATCACAATTCCATGAACAAAATTCACAAAAATATGACACATTCAGGCAAGAATCACTACAATCCAAATGTGAGCACCAAAAGCATAATTTTATTGAAAAATAATGGTGACCCCTATTGCATATTATAATGGAGTATTTATAAGAAATTGTCTCCTCAATTTCTGTTGAGAGTGAGAGATATCTTCATGCAATAAAATGATTTTAAACAATAAAACAAACTAATTATATACAAACTAACTATCTAACTGGTGCTTAGTAGGACTCCATCCATTTTATATTCATTAATTGGATGCATGAGTCTTTACATGTCAAAAACAAAGAAAGAATGAGAAAGCTCCAAATCGAAGTGGAAATGTCTAGAAGTGCCAAAAATGGAAGTTGATCCTTCATAGGGCATTTGTAGGAGTTAAACTACCATCAAGATGCATTTCTAAAGTATGGAAAGCTCTATTTTTGGAACTGGTAGTTAACTGTCAATGGAACTTTTCAAAAATTTGCATGTGTAGACCTACAAAGCTACATACCTAAAAATGGTCTGAAATCTCAAAATTTTACTAAGTGTCAAAACTAAAATTCTGGCATATAGGTTTTGTTCTTCTTTATCCCAAAGCTATGATTGGATGTTTTCCCTTGAATTTCTCTATAATCTTAGTAATTTTAGCTGCATCCAGTATTAAAGCCTCGTATTTGTCCTTGACCTTTTGTTTGTAATTGTCTACCTCAATTCAAGTGTCAGCAAAATCCCTGAGTTTGGCATCCAATTCTAACAAAGCTTCTTCAGTCCTGAAGGCTTGTCAAATATCTTTGTCATCAGCAACTTCCACAAAAATCTTCCTAAAATTCTCTACTACTATCTCTATAGGTAACAACTTCTCATGTTCCTCATCTTCAAAAATATCTGAACAAACATCGTTGTAATGCTTCTCTGCTTCCAAAATTCACTCTTGAGCTTGGTCCTTGAGCTGATGAATCTCCACATGTAATGTTTCCATTACTTTATTACTATTCGCAATTTTCTCTATCTAATCATCAATCATATCCAACTCTTCCCATCTATATACATTTATCAAAATTTTGTACCTTTGCCCCTTTATTGCTTACAAAATTTGTAAGTCCTTGCTCTAGGCCCTTACTTCATCCATGGTGCTAAACTCTTGCTTCAAATTTGCTACCATTTTATTTACGTTCTCCTATGTAGCGTGTAATAACTTTAAGTTCCCTTGGATTGTCAAGGTTCCCTTCTCTTCAAAACTATCCTACCACTGTTGACAGGCTTTCAAAAATGGATCTATATGCATAGCTCTCCCTTCTCTAAGAACAATATTCAATGTGTCCTCAAGGTTCTCAAAATCAAGAGGACTAAACACTTTGGCTAAATATCCCCTTAGGATCTCATTTTTCCTTCAAAGTGTCTAGAGCTCAACCTCTTCCTACTCCATGCTCTTGAGGATTTATTTAATTCCCATGGTCACCATCAATTGAGTTGTATCCTATGTGGGTCTTCCTAGCATAACCTCTTTGAGTTGATAACCTTTGGGACCAAGGCTTTCTACATTTGTTTCTTCAGAAGGAATGACCACTTGCGCAAACAACTCTTAGTCCCATGTATTGGTGACAAATTCCAACGGTCTTGCCTTGTATGATGTGGACTCAGGTTTATTCAAAATCTCTACAATTTCAAAAATTTCTTCCTTTGAAGCACGAAATTGAGGTCTGGTACTCCTCATTATTTCCTTTTAGAGCCACCTTGGGATGTGTTTAGCTAAAGACCTACCTCTCAAGGATGAAGGGGTGTGTTTTACTACCTCCTTCCCCTTATTGCTCCTCCTTGGCATTGTTTCCCTCTACAAGGGCTCTTCTTCTATAGCCTCTATTTTAGTAGACCTTGTAGCTTGCACCTTAGTGTCTTGGAAAGGTGGTTGAGAATATTCTACCATTTGTCCTTCCTTTGACACTTCATCGATCACCCTTTGTTTTGGTTCTTCCCCTTGTGATGGTTCCTTCTAAACCTATTCCTCTTCTAACTCTGGGGTGGGGTAATAACCAAGCCCTTATCTACCACTATGACTTGTGGTGGAGATGGGGGAGTAAGATCAGGACCCTATGAATCTAGTAGCATCAACATCTAGTCTTCTTATTGAAGTTCACCTATAGGGGTATCCCTAATCTTATCCCCAACTAGCTTTGTACCAACGGGCATAAAATCAAAATCTAACATTTTGAAAACATCACTACCCTCTTCACTCTACTCATCCACCCACTGTTGTACTTCATCTTTTAAAGAAGAGACTTCCAGGGGTCCTGTTGGGGTGGATGGTGATGTACCAGTGATACTTCTTCTTCTTTCTTACTTGATGGCTCTCACTAGCTGGGTTCTTTTCTGCAAGGGTAGCTATTCCTCTTCATCTATCTCCTCTTCTTCTTCCTCTTCACCTTCCAGAATGGTCTTGGGAATAGACAGAAAAGGTACCATTCTCCTAGTCACCCTTTGCCTTTTCTTCATTCATATTTTAATCCTCTTTGTTTTGTGGAGGCAAAAGGGGATACTAGCTCTTCTCATGAAGGAGGAATGGAAACTTGCTAACTCTCTCCCTTTTCTGATTGGCTAGGCACAATGGGAGGCAATTGAGGGTCATCCTAGACTTGGGAAGCACCAGTATCCTTAGACCCTTGTAGACTCTCTTCCTATTGCTAGGGAGCTACTTATGCTTTACCCTATTTTTTTTGAATCCTTTGAGGGGAGGTCCTCTTCCTTTTGTTCCTTCCCTTCATTTCTGGAGGATGATAGTATCCAACTGGGTAGTCAAGTTGGTATATTGTCTCTAGCCTAATGGGAGACTAGGCCACAAAGGTAGGAATTGTAACTTTCCTCCCTCTACCTTTCTTAGGGTGGGCTTGAGCATGAAAGATCATAATGTCAGGTATTGGATCAAGTTGAAAAGGTTTATTGATCCAATCCTTGGTCATTGAAACTACATACCTCGCTTGATGATTAATATCATCATCCTCATCCCTATCAACCTCAGCATTCGTGATGGGCCTCTCTCCTATTTTGTCCAAGTTGAATAGGGGGTGCAGCAGTTCCTATAAATCCTGTTGCCTTATTTCCTCTAGAATGTTCAACTTGAGATTCTTCTCTGCTAGATACAATGTCATCCTACAATAGTCCCTTATATGGACATCATAGTCATTTGTTGCATTCATCCAATGATCTTCAGTTCCACTCTCCCAATATTATCAAAATAGAGTCTAGGGGAATTTTATTCCTTGAGGGGATAATTCTCTCAGTCCCACTCAAAGGATAAACCATCTTGCTTCCGTTTGATTTGGTATGGTCCAATGACCAAGGGCCATGTCTAACAGGGTCTCCTCTATCTCTTCACCCTCTCATACACATCCTCTATCCCTTCATCCTCTCATACACAAATTCAATATGCCATGCAATCTCCAATAACACTAGTTTGTCACTTAGATATCTAGGGAGCTTCTTGGGGTTGATAGTGGCACTAGCTACCTGCAGATATGTGAATGTCTTAAATTGGATGAAGTAGTCCTTGAGAGCTATTATCTATGCTTTTGCCTCATCAAATAACCTCTTTACATAATCACCTTCTATGAATCAGATGACTACAAAATTGAATGCATCATTCATGATTTTGTATTCCTTTCTTTGCACCGAGAGCTTCTTCTTCACCAGCTGAGGGTAGACAATATAGTGCTAGGCATTAGGATCCTACATACTACCTCTCTGATACAAATCGGGGTAGTTTTTTGCCCTTGCTTCAAGTAGATAAATCATGTAAGAAGTCATATAAAAGTTCTTCTTCTCCTTAACTACCCCCAATTGCTCACACAAGTTCTTGCTTAGTGTGGTGGCCTAGTCTAGTGGTATCCTCTCCATCTTGATTGTCTCAATGAAGTTGACCATGAAAGCACTGAGGTGGCCACCTACTAGTAAACCCATGACTTTACTCAAAAGGATGATGGAATAGCCAATATCTTCCTTCATGTATCCCCTAGTCATGTCCAACTTTCCTGTGACCCTACCCAAAGGAGTCTTCTTAATGAGATATGAGGACTAGATAATTTTTTACGTTTCTTTGGGGTGCTCTCTATACCATCTTTCTACCACTTCATATGAGAGTCTAATGAATTGATCCACCATTGGGAGGTGAAAGACCTTTTCAATGTTGTCAGGTTGGAGGTCAAGGACCACTTCTCCTATCACACTCTTAACCACCCTCTCATCAAGGATAAATTATTGTGCCAATGTCATAATCAACTCCACTGACTGCACTAATACTAGATGTGAAGCTACACTTACCAACCCAAAATTGATCAAGTTGGATACTAGAGCAAATATTTTACTGGGTTTGTTGTAGATCCTAAGGAACTCTCCAAAGTCAGTATGTCCCAAATCAATGTCTCTAATTTCTGCATGATCATCATGGAACATAGATTTTGATGGTATGCCTTGAAACTTGAATACAATGGGCTTGGGTGCCATTTTCTCTCTAGATGTGGATGCCGCAATACCTGCATGACATGAGAAATAACATTTATTAGTTTGAAATAATGAAAACTTAGAAATAAAAACACAAAAGCATTAAATTTCTTCTCCAATTAATTGTTAACAAAAAATTAAAAAATGAAGCTAAGTTGTGCCTTTCTATTTATTTATTATTATTATTTTTTATTTTATTTGTTATAATTTTATTTTTATTATTTTTATTTTTTTTGAAGGTCGAAAGGGGTGCTCACATTGTGTGGCATAATGGCGCATGGCATGTGCATAAAGTGGTGTGGTGCATAGGTGGTGTGGGCATGCGGTCGGTTTGAGATGCCCGTGTGCATGGCAATAGGTGCAAAGTGACAAGGTTGTGCTCGACAAGAGAGCAGAACACAACACGGGTTCAGCACAAGGATTGAACGAAGTGAGGTGGAGCATATTGGCAAGTGCACAGCGGTAGGGTCATGCGCGACGTGGTGGACCACATAGTGCACAATGGTACATAGCATGTGGGAGGTGGAGCACGTGGAGTGCACGGTGGTACGCAGTGCATGGGAGGTGGAGCATGCAAAGTGTGTGGTGGTACACAACATGCGAGAGGTGGAGCATGCTGTAGATGATGTGAGTGTGGGTGATGTGCAGTAGTGGGGTCACGCACGACATGAGCAAGGCATCAGATCAAGCATGGCAAGGTGTGTGCACAATAATTTTCAATTCCAAGCAAGGTATGTGTGTGTGATGCTTTAAGTCTATGTTTCATGAGTTTTGCACACCTTAGCGGAGGTGCAGAGTGGAAGAGGGACACGACATTTTGATGCAGAGGGTGCAAGAGTTCCAAGTTTAGAGGCAAAATTGTAGTGGAGAATAAAGAAAATGGTAAAGGGTTTGGGGGGGTGAGGCTTATATAGCCCCTACCCACCCTCGAGGTGAGCAACATGCCTCTGTGCAAGTGTACAGGTGCGCGCCGCACACCATCATGCGTGGTGCGCCCCCTGCACACCTTGTGAGGGGCGCAAGTGTGCAAAATTTAGATTTAGTTTTTTTTTTTGAAAATTTTACAAATTTAATATTTTTTGAATTTTATATATTTTTTAATATTTTTTTTTCCTTATTTTGACCCTTTAAATTTTTAAATTTTTTGGTTTTTTCTGATTTTCCAACCTTTTGGTCTTTTCTGATTTTTACAATTTTTAAATTTCGACTCTCTATCATTTCTTTGGATCCTAAAATTATGAGTTTAGGGACTCAAAAAAAGTAGGGGGGTCCCCGTTGCTCAAGGGAATGGGGTGTGTGTTGTAGAACCACAACAAGAGTGATGTGGATGCATAATGAAATTGGTAATATCTTGAGGTCAAGTATCATGGTTAGTGTCATCATTTCATAGGGATGATGTATGGCCAAGTCGTGGGCAGCTCACATAGGTTTGGGTGGTTATTTTACGTTGTAATATGGCTTAGTAAGCCATTTTTTGTAGGTCATGCCATGAAAGGTGATCATGTTTGTGTTAGTGGTATATAACTAGATTGGAAAGTTAGTTGGATTTAGGTATGTTAGTTTTAAGGAAGAATCTAAGAATTATGTGGATGGAGGAGCCCAAAACATATGGACTATTGATTGTTGGTCTTGAGTATGCTCAAGATCATTTCATCTACATAATGGTGGAGGCATAACAATTTCAAGGCCATGAGGGATAGAAGAGGCCCCAAAAACAACAAGGGGATGATTGGGTATGAGGAGAAGTTAGAGGGAGGTTGGTGGAAGTTTTAAAGCATGCAAAATTCATTATGTAAGGGGAAAAAAAGAACCAGATAAGGAGAAGGTTGTAGAAATTGGAATGGAGGCTATGGGTGTTAAAAGGTGGTGACATCGATGGTAAAGGGGAGAGAAGTCATGAGCCATGGAGGAGAGGATGGGTGGTGTTAGCGGGTATGAAAATTGATAGTGGAAAGAAGAGAGAGGAATGACTGTAGAGAGGGAGCTTGAAAAGAAGGAGGATTCAAGTTTTTAGAGTATAGAGGAAGATATTCATAGAACATGTGTAATGACAGACATAAATAATGAAATTTGGTTTTTTTGAATTTTTGAATGAAGTTATTATGTTTCCTGTGCGATGTTTTTTATGTATTCTTGTTTGAGAAATCTGAATAGTTGTTTGTAAATGAGAACCCATATTTGGGAAGGGTCATGTGTTGACATGTATTCCTTTGTGTTTTGAAATCAATGGCACATGGAAGACTCTTCAAGACCCTCAAGTTTGTACATTTGGAGATAGTAAGTTGGTAAATACAAATTGTTGGTGAATCTTGATTTTCTTTGCACCAAAGTGGTATCAGAGCATAGAAGGTCTGGTGTGAGTTGGGTATGATGATGCCATGTTTAGAGAGCAACTCTAAATATTCCATGCATGAGAGAAAATAATGAAAGGTGGAAGAAAGAAGAAAGACACTCACAGGCATGAAGGACACATTAACAAAAATGCAGGAGGAACTTATAGAGAGTAAGAAACACATTCTAGCCATACTAGAATCAATTCAAGCCCACGTAGCACATGGAGATGATGATGGGATAGAGATTCTTGTTGTTGATTGTCTAGTACAAGGACATGGAGAGAAAATTGGTGTTGGTGAAGAGAAGACATTTGTGGATGAATCTTATATTCTGAAGATTCTTGTGGAAAATACTAATGTTGATTTAGTTGTTGACATGGGCAACACAATTTTGGTTAATGAAGAGTTTGAGAGTAATAAGTTGGGGCAAAAAGATCAAAAGGTGGGCAATTTGAACCCACATGCCATTACCTTATTCTTCAACATGGAAGATATAAGGCACATTTTTTGGTCTGAAGAAGTTTTAGAGATCATTGGCAGTGAGGTTAAAGGGAGCATTTTCTTGAAGGGTCCATTTTGTGATCTCTTGGTGCTTCTTGTTGTTGAAGTTTGTATGCAGATTGAGAGTTTGCATTGGGTGGCAATGTTTCACACTCCCTTGGCTATGGCTCTTCTAATTCTTATACATCTGAATGACATACTATGGAATTGGAAGACTCATAAGAAGATCATGGAAAATTCAATGAGACTTGAATTCTTGTGTCCCTGGGAGTATGATGCAGGTGCATCACAAAATTGGTAATATATTGAGGTTGAGTATCATGGTCAATGTCATCATTTCATGGGCACGATGTGCAGCCAAGCCGTGGGCATCTCAAATAGGTTTTGGTAGTTATTTTACATTTTAATATGGCTTAGTAAGCCATTTTGGGTAGGTTAGTCTATATTTTCTTACGCCATGAAAGGCGATCATGTTTGTGTTAGTGGTATATAACTAGATGGGAAAGTTAGTTGGATTTAGGTATGTTAGTTTTAAGGAAGAATCTGAGAGTTGTGTGAATGGAGGAGCCCAAAACATATGGGCTATTGGTTGTGGTTCTTGAGTATGCTCAAGACCATTACATCTGCATAATAGTGGAGGCATAATAGTTGTAAGGTCATTAGGGATAGAAGAGGCCCTAAAATCAACAAGGGGATGATTGGTTATGAGGAGAAGATAGTGCGAGGTTGGTGGAAGTTTTAAAGTATGTAAAAGTTGTTATGTAAGGGAAAAAAGAACTAGATAAGGAGAAGGTGGTAGAAATGAGAATAGAGTTCATGGAAGTTAAAAGGTGGTAGCATCGATGGTAAAGGGGAGAGATGTCATGAACCATGGAGGAGAGGATGGGTGGTGTTAGTGGGTGTGAAACCCAATAGTGGAAAGAAGAGAGAGGAATGACTCCAAAGAGGGAGCCTGAAAACAAGGAGTTAGGTTTCTAGAGTATAGAGGAAGATATTCACAAAACATGTGTAATGACAAACATAAATTTAAAAAAATTGGTTATTTATGTATTTTTGAATGAAGTTATTGTATTTCCCATGTGATTTTTTTATGTATTCTTGTTTGAGAAAGTTGGATAGTTGTTTGTAAATGAGAACCCGTATTTGGGAAGGGTCATGTGTCGACATGTATTCCTTTGTGTTTTGAAATAGATGCCACATGAAAGATTCTTCATGACCCTCAAGTTCATATATTTGGAGAGAGTAAGTTGGTAAATGTAGATTGTTAATGAATCTTCATTTTCTCTACACGAGAGAGAGCTCCAAATGCCTACAATATAAGAGGGCTTTCAAAAAAAAAGAAAGCTTCCAAACCAAGAGCTTCGAACTAGCTTGCACACTAAGAGTTTCTACAAAGAAGAACTTCCCAACTAAGATCGTATACACTAAGATCTTTCACCTCAAAAGCTTCTACACAAGAAGATTACACCTTTAAGCTTGCTTACAAATGCGCACATTCCTTTCTTATATAGTCACTTACAATCCAAGGTATTACAAACACAACTAATGTGGAATAAAAGATAGATGTAACTACCTTACAACTAATATTTAATTCCCAATCAATTATAACTAAGCACCAAAATGTGGTCCAATTAGAAAATTACATTGTTGTTATAGATCACAACAAATATTAAATGCAAGATTTCCCATAAAATTCTAAAATCCCACCTATACACCTTGATTAATGAAATAACACATTTTTTATACTTTTTTTCCTTTATTTCCACCCATGCACCTTGGTAAACAAAATACTATTTCCTCTTTTTTCCCTCTTTTACTTTTATTATTATTTTCCTCTAATTTTTGCCACTTTCTCTCTCCTCCAGCTTTTTATTTTTATTTTTAAAATTATTGCCCCCTTTTATTTTTTGATATAAGCTACTCCTACATTAAACACCTGTAGTAGCAAAAATTTTGTGAATATGGATTTATAAAATAAAGTAAGCAACTGTTGATATATTTTTTTTCTTCTCTTCCAACACCTAGATGGGACAAATATTCTTTGCTAATATAATTCTTTCTTTCTTCTTTTCCAACACCTAGCTAGAATAGGTGTCTACTGTTGAAAATACTTGTCTGCAATAAACTTTTTCCAAGTATAACTCCCATCCTCCTCTAATCTTGTTGAATTAAAGACACCTATAATAAAATCAACAACACCATACTAATCTTCCTTTCAATACCACACATCACTAACAAGATCCTAATGTAAATTGTCATCATTATCTTTCAGATTCAACATCTAATAATTCATACAAATTTACCTCTTTCACATCTTCATCTTTGTTTTGTTCTTCCATTTCTTCAATAAGGTATGTAACTATTTCACTTGTTTGACCTCTAACCAAGGCATCTTCCTCATCTTTTTCATCCTCCTCAATTTTAGGTTCACAAACATTTACATCTTTATTTGGTTCCTCTACTTTTGTATCATATGCATGGCACTACATTGTATCATCTTTCTTGTTCACATCCAAATTATTTTAAACATCTTTATTCTGATGAAGAACTCCTCTTTTTTGCAACTCTACTTCTAACTCATTCATCCACTTTTGCAAATCCAAAAGTATTTCTTCTTGCATTCTCTTTCTAGATTTCTCAAGTCTAGGAATCCTTAGAATCCATCCAATCACAAAAGTCATCTTCTTATTTCTCTTTTCCATACTCAAGTCTATATATAAGACCCAACACAAGAACCTCATGCAAATTGGCTCACAATCAAAAATCTGTGTACACAATCAAGAATATATTCTTGAAAAACTTCACCCAACCCAAGGTCCTAATGCAAATTGTCTCACATTCGGCAATATTTCCACACTCTTAGGACTTCCTTCTCTAACACCACTAATGAAGGACCACTTTGATACTACTAACGAAGGGACAACACCACCCTTACCAACTTATAACTAGAATAATAACAATAAGGAGATAAAGAGAAGAAAAAATGCTTCACAAAGAATGCTTTTATAATACTTGAAAATTATTACTATATTCTCCAAATCAGAGAACTCCAAATTCTTTCTTACAATATGAGAGAGCTTCCAAAAAAAAAAGTGTTCAAACCAAGAGCATCCAACTAGCTTGCACACTAAGAGTTTCTACAAAGAAGAGCTTCCTACTCAAAAGCTTCTACACAAGAATATTACACCTTCAAGATTGCTTACAAATGTGCATATGCCTTTCTTATATAGGTAGTTACAATCCAAGATATTATAAACACAACCAATGTGGGATAAAAGATAGGTGTAGCTACCTTCAAAAAAATATTAAATTCCTACTCAATGATAACTAAGCACCAACACGTGGTCCAATTCAAAAATTACATTGTCTTTATGGATCACAACAAATATTAAATGCATGACTTTCCACAAACTTCTAAAATCCCACATACATACCTTGATTAATGAAATAACACCTCTTTTATATTTCTTTATTTTATTGGCACCCATGCACCTTGGTAAATTTGAAATAATTTTTTGCCTTGTTTTTCTCTTTTATTTATGTATTATTATTTTCCTCCAATTTTCATCACTTTCTCTTCCTCCATTTATTTATTATTATGCCCCCTTTTATTTTGTGATGCAACATGCTCCTGCATCAAACATTATATGTTGTACACACAAGAAGTTGACAATACTCCAACATGTATACAACACTTCATCAGTTTGACATCGATCCATGTAATAGATTGAATCATGACATCACTAGAAACATATAAAACTCTCCATAAAGTTAACATCAATGCATATTGTAGAATGAAATTAATGACACCTCTGAACATACATTGTTAACACAACTATTATTACATAATAATGTGCTACCTAGCTCTTCACCCCATATTTAATATTAGTACTTTATTAATTTAATTATAATAATATAATATAACAGTATGATAATTTAGAACATCAAGTGGCCTTATAAATATCACAAAGGGATCTCTACATGTTGCATGCCCATCTAGGTGATCTTGAGTGCAATATGCATAATAAATAAAATATTCTAATTAAAACATTCTTATGGAAGGTGTTTGACATTCATTCTCCCAACAAGATTAGTATTAAACCTTTATGAATAAGATTGTGTAATTTTTGTTGAAAGCTTGACATTAGTTGTTGAACTATCCAACACATGGTGGTAAGTACATGGCATGTAGCTATTACAGAATTATGTTTAGCTAGTGGATTTGTGAAATGTTTGATTTGAAAAAGTTTAAAATTTAAGAATTAATTGGATTAGATTTTAGAGATGTAAGCTTCCCATAAAAATGGGATAAAAGCCACAATCTAGTGGGAAATCCCTTAATATCGATTCAATTCCTCTAAAATATGAATTGTAGATGCCTCAAACATATTGTTTGAAATCTCTTTAAAATTAGGTTTAAAATTCCCAAGATTTGAAGGATATGTATTTCAAAAAGAAACCTCCAAATTTTGAAAAGAGTTGCCTTATCTTCATATTGCCAAGATCAAACATTTATACCATGTGTAATAAAATAATCTTATCAAGCATAAGATAATATTTTTTCTTCCAAATAGTTATAATAGTTAAGAATAACAAGCCAGTTGGATGAGGCAAACCTTCAAATATCTCTAATAAAATAATTATTCAGAATGCGATGATCAAATGAGACTAGTTACTTCTTATAAATACCTTACGCATGTTTGGAATGTTGTCTATGTTGACTTAGTTTAAACATATAAGTCTTAGGTTGAACTAAATTATAAAATACTAATGTAATAATGATAATATGCATTAATTAAGACTGAAGGGAGCCACAAGATGACTACTCATAACCTTATGTATATTTTAGAATTAAGAACATAACATAATTTGGCCATTATTTCTCTTTCACACACATTTTAATTTTTTAATTTAATAAATAAAATACTATTTCCTCTCCTACTCGCTCCTTTTAGATTTTGGTTTGAATATATAATAAGTTCCATAGAGTTGCTAATTACTTTCCTTTAGCTATAGTAGACATAATAATATTAAAGAAATAAGAGATTTTTTAACTAACCAAAATTTTAATTAATGAAAAAACTATATAATTTATCTATTTTGATATAGTTGTAGCAATAAAAAAAATATTTTTTGGGTTATAATTTTTTTTTAAATAATTAAAATTATAATTAATTTAATCGATAGCTTTTATTATTTCTCAATTTTACTTTTATTTGTATTATTTCTAAATTTCAATTTATTAATATATTATTTTATTATAATTTAATTGATAGTTTTTATTGTTTCTCAATTTTACTTTTATTTGTATTATTTCTTGATTTCAATTTATTAATATATTATTTTATTATATAAGATCAACGGGTGTCATACAAGTATTTGTCGTATAGTTTGATCAACTAAAATAATAAAAGAAAACAATTTAGAGTTATAAAAAAAAAAAAAAAATTAAAAAAATTGAATAATAGAAACATAAATAATTGCATTTGATTGGTTGAAATAGAATATATTAAGAAAAAGTACCTAGTTTCCATCCATAGTAGTTTTTTCACTATTTTGATTATAATTTTTTGAATTATAATTTATAAATTTTAATTCTAGAATGTGTTGAAAGTATCAAGTACAAAGTCTAAATTGAGTTATTCTCAAATTTTGACTGTGGTAAAATCTATGTGCAAAAATGAATTGGATTAAAATAATGAGATTTCAAGGTGTAGGTTTGAAAACTTCACATGGAAGTAAATTGTGTAGAGAGAAGTACTCTATCATGACCCCTCTAGAAATACAACTCAATAATTATAAATGATCAAAAATATTAAATATAATAATAATATAATAGTTAGGAAAGAGCCTACAATGCATCAGTAAATTGTGAGCCTCTCATCGAAGAGGTCTTTGGTTCGGATCTACTCACGATTAACACATAATAAAAATGAATCTTAATAATAATAATAAATAACCTAGGCTTCAACCGTTCACCTATCAAATAATAATAATAATAATAATAATAATAATATAACAGTTTATTAATAATACATAAATAAAATTATATAGTAAAATGATTATTGTGCTTGTAGTAGGCAATGTACTATTGCATTTAGTTCTTCTGAATTAAGCAATAGTTGTCACCAATCACATGTTCACATGTTTTTGGGTTTGATTATTACTAAAGTTGTAATAAATATTTCTTAATTTAAAGTTGTATATAATTGATTTAATTTAGTTATGATTTTCTCAATCAATTTTCTCTTATAGGACCCTTTTCCAGACGAGTGCTCCATATTCATTTTTTTTGGCAAGATTTTAGGATTTGTTAAAATTTTTTTCTTTTTGAAAATCTCTAGATTTTATTTGTTTGTTGAAACCCCTCAACATTCCTTATAAAGCAGTTAATCAAATAAAATAAATATTCATATGCTTGCTAAACACAAAAAAAATTATTGAAACATTAAAAAATATTGTCGATCTTTGCATGAATCCTCTTTTACTTATGAAGTATTTTGCCTCTCAGTGGATCACTGTGTGGCTATTCTAGAAACAAATTCAATTAGCTATAATATATTATTTTAGTACTAATATGCATATTAATATTTATAAAAGGTAAGAATGATTTACATTTTGTTATCAATATTTATTTTGAGTTATACAATGCATGCTTAAGCAATGAAAGTTGTATTTGCATATAGCTGGCAAGAATAACATAACACCTATCATAAATTGTAGTTATTCAATAATTTAAAGAGGTATACCCAAAATTAGTGGCAAACAAGATTGAGAAACAAAAAGATGATCACACACACACACACAAATGCTAATATTATTACATATCTAGACTTGAATAGTAAACTCAACAAATAAACCAAACAGATCTACACCTTCCACTATGAAGACCCTCATATGAGGAGGTTATACAATAGATACTTTGAAAACTTCTTTTCCTATCACTCTTTTTATATAAGTGAAGCAAAGTAGTTGATCAATTTTTGAGGTAAAAAGACACTTGATACTACATATCATTTGATACTTTGCACACACCACCACTTGAACATCCATTGTATTCAAGTTCCATAATATTCCTAGTCTCGCACTGTCGAGGGCTCCTGCAATAACCCCTTTTCAACTTTTGTAATGGGTAACATATTCGAGACCTTAAACAAATTTTGGTTTTTTGCAAAAGAACAATTTCCACTGTATTATTTATTAGTTTTTTATTATTATTTATCATCTTTCTTATCTTATTTATTCATAGTATTATTTGATTATTATAATATTGTATTCATTTATTGATACTTTTTGCTATTTAGTAATGATATTATTATACTCATATATAACTTTATATCATATTATATTATCTTCTTAATTATTATATTATTAATATAATAAATAATAATAATGTGTTAAGTTATTCTTATTAATTGCTATTAAATTCTATTCTTAGAGTGGGGATATTACATTTATCACCAAAACCTTCCTCTTCCTTAGAACCCCAACCCTTTTTAGACCTCATCCCCAATTCCACAATTATGTTTTGGTTATATTTTCCTTTTCTTTATTCAATGGTGATTTTGCTATAGAGTAAGCCACTAATATTTGAATGTCCTTTCTAGTTGTCCTCGGTCCACCATCTTTGTGTTTTGGGCTTTGCATTTGCAATCTTCTAGACAACAATCTTGATGCTTCTTCCACCTCAGTCATTTGTTTTACAAAATCCTACCATAATGATAATTGTCAATTTTTGCTCCCTAGTTTTCTTCTCCACATTAGGTTTTATATGTTGTGCATTCTTAGTAATCCATTTGGTTTCCATATTTGGCCTCATTCTATAGTCATCCTCTATGTGGTCACTACAGTGTCACTAAAGACAAATGAACTTCTCTTCTTCTATTTCATAATTTGTTGTAAGTAGCATTTCTTTTGTGCGCATAGTCTAATTTCTTTTGGAATCTATGTAACTACTACTACTTTTAATCTAGAATGTATGTAAGAATCTCCATTTGCCCAATCTGCTTCTACATCCATAGTTGTCCCCGATGGTCTTCCAATTTTCTCCAAATATTCTTTAGATCAGTATTCATTTGGCAAATTTTGAAGTCTAATCCACATCACAAAATATTAGGTCTTCAACACTATCATTAATAAACCCCCTTGAAGAATTTTCTCTACCTCCTCCGACTAATAATTTAATTTTTTGGGATAGATAATAGGCTGAGGACTTTATTTTTACTAATATAATTTTAATGGTACACTCCATTTGAGTGTAGGTACCAAGGGAAAAGAGCAAGGAGAAAAAGGCCTAGGTATTTCCTATGACTAGAGGTCATGTTCTTAGTAAAATAATAATAATAAAAATACCACATATTTGTATGACTAGTATAGATGAGGAGGTACAAGGTCCTCAAAGTTCAGAAATAAAATCTATTCAATCCTTATTACTAGACATTTATATATTTGAGAAATTTATTAAAATGTATTAACTCCTCATAATAATGGAAAAACTACTTCTTCCACCTTTTTACCATAAACCTATACATATAATTCAGACACAAACCCTTTCATACCCTTAATATTAGAATAGATTAATTGATAGGTCCATACTATTACACAACCCAGCTGGTTTCTGTAAATATAGTGAAAGAAAAATATGGTCTAACATTTCCTATAGGCTAGAATAAGATTGACTTAAAAAATTAAATAATCTTTACACTATCCTAAAATTCTTTTTCAATGAATAACTTCATATTCATTATTGGCAAGGTTTTAGGATTTGTCAAATCTTCTAATAAAGTTTAGACTAAAAAAGATATTTCATTTGGATAAAAGAATTAGTTTCTAACAATAGATAAGATTGGGTTAGTTATACACCCAAAAATAAGGATAAAATATACGGTTATGGTTGGGAAACCACACACAAAGATGGAGATCAAAGAGGTTTTGGAGAGATGAACTGAATAAGACATTGAGCCATGTCGATATTCATGAAGTTCCTACATTGACTGCTAGACTAGAAGATGATTTGGGAAGCTAGTAACAAGAGAGTTGGACCAATGATTGTACTAGGTTCTTATTCTTATTTTTAAATCTACTCTTCACTAAGCATAAACGTTAGTGAATATATCTCTTTCCCTAGAATTGTAGTCATGTGGATTCTAGTTATTTTCCCACCTCTTTGTTAGATCGTCCATGCATGCAAGGTATTTTTTTCTTTATTCACTAGCACAATCATCAATGCATAACAATTACATATCATATAAAAGGGGTATAAATGTCTGATAGATAGTGTAGTGTTAGGAAATGTGTAGAGAATGAGCAATTTACTTGTCTGATTATTGTTAGTTTCATGCAAAATCCCTTCTCAAACTCCACAAAAGGAAAAGAAAGCACACGGTCTACCTCTGGCATCTCCCATCTGCACATTCACATCCACTTGTTAATAAAGCTTGTTATCATATTATGAGCTAGGACATTATCCTTATAGATTTTCATGATCTATTCATGATTTGCTAATGGAATATGTATTTCTTTATAAATTGATGATATATTCAATGATTTTATTGAGAAAATTATTTGGCCAATAGATCCATTTCTCGAAGGAGTTGCCACCCTTTACAAAGAATGAGTTTGTAATGCCTTTTGAGAATAATCATTTATTTCCAAATTGATTGATTGCTTCCTTCATTCTCCCTTTGATGATTGATTCAATGATAATGATACATGGATGTTTTTTTCTCAAATGGAATGGTTTTCTTTTATTTCCAATGTTTTTGCAATTCATAGCTATTTATTTTATGTCTTTTGTGTTGGAATTATTAATTATTAGTAGATTACATGTTCTTGCAATTATATAGTTTGTAAGTGTGTAACTCACAAGTCACAACTGTGTGTATACTACCCATTTAAAGGAAAAACATGAATCAATAAAATGCATTGAATCATCAACAAAATATTACTGGATTTTTCATATCGCATTAGAGCAAGTGTTGTAGAGAGTCTATGTGTTGTAAG
This sequence comes from Cupressus sempervirens, assembly GCA_028749045.1. Taxonomy (NCBI): domain Eukaryota; kingdom Viridiplantae; phylum Streptophyta; class Pinopsida; order Cupressales; family Cupressaceae; genus Cupressus; species Cupressus sempervirens. The sequence continues at coordinate 180,290,948 of CM053789.1, read as the reverse complement.
ATGAAGGAAAAACATTGATAAGAGGGATTCAGTGCATAAATATTATTGTGGCTTCATTCCTACATGTCAAAAAATCCAAAACACATGTTCAAGCTAGAAGTTGAGTTGTATCTATGACATGATGAGAGTGATCAAGGGGGTCTTGGGGATGGAAAATAATCCATTGAGGAGCACACCTTGGGGATGATCATTCCAATCTGCTTAAAGATTATGTTGTCCATTATTATCCATCTTGATCTTCAAGACTAAAAAGTGTGGATAGTAGCATGCCCATGAGAATTTTTTCTAGAAATTGGAATAGAAATTGATGACTTGGTCTTTGGTCTCTTTAGATTATATGTTTTGTGATTCTAATAGTAACTAGACTTTGATTGGATACTTTCTTCTATTTCTTATGTTCCATATTATGCAATTGTTGACTGCCAAAACACCAAACTATATAAAACTGATGACAAGGTACATTTAATCATACTTGTATATAAGTTGGTTTCTTATTAAATGTGTCTATATTTTGTTTGCATACATGAGTGATGAATATCCCCCAAACTAACTATAGATAATGATTTATAGACTCTTCCCTGTGTTCATTTGATATTTATCCTTCCAATGTAAACTATGCTTATCGATAAATTTATTATATTATTTTTCAAATTTTTAGCTATTAGTTTGTCTTTATCTTTTAGATTGGAAAAGGTGTTACATTCAATAAGAATCATTCAACTTCATTAGTCTAAAAATTGTTTGATCTATTATACTTTATAATTATCAACCTATTTAAATAAGTTTAAGCTAAAATAGTAAGTAGATTACATTTTTTATAAATAATTTGAAACTATAAATTTTCATTACCATATAAATGCTTTAAAATATATTATTAAGTCGAGAATTAAATTATCTTTACTTATGTTAATTATTGTTATATTGATATTCTATTCGATAAAACTAAAATAAGGATTGTACTTGTCATATTAAAGAAATACTATAGATACTTTGTGGTGCAAAATCAAGTATGTAACATGAATCTCATTTTTTTGATATATTTTCTATTCCATGCAGTGCTATAAAAATACAAGTTCAATTCAAGTTACATTGATTAGACAGTAAAAAATGAATAGTTTTGTTGATGTTGATAGTTATAAAAAAAATTGCAAGCCAATTCCTCCTACAATTGATATTGCATTGGAGACTGAAAACTTATTTAGACTAAAGTCATTTCACTACATTTTAGGAGATTGTTTATTTTATTCTTTAGAAATTTTGCTAGATTTTCTTTATACTTCAATTCAAATACGAAATGGGTCAATAGATCATTTTTTGGCATAAGTGTCAAAGAATGACTTAGATGCAATACAAGCATTTACATACAAGTTACATCCAGATCTCTTGAAAGAAATGCACTCTATTAAAGATGTGCCTATGTACTTAGAAACAATGAGGTTGTCTACATCAACTACTCAACAAGAAGGATAACATGGACTTTGGGGTGATACATTTTATATTTGATGGGTCTTGAAATGGCTAAATGTACCAATTACAATATGTTCAACAACAACTAAATAAAATTATTTACATTTCAATAATAACATTAGAAAAATACATATAGTATTTTATTCTGTAATGAATACCCTATTGGTGGTCACTATGAGCCACTCCTATGTAAAAAATATTACATGCCTCACAATCATACATCATCAATTTACCTCTCAAACTTTTGTTCTACATTAGAAAGAAATTGGCAACAAATTACATCTAAAATAAAAATTTAAGGTATCATGGCAAATATAATTCCAAAAAACAATTATGGTGATAGCCTCCTCCATTCGATCTCATCTTTAATGGATGGGGAATTTGATATACACTCTTTAAGACTATACATTGCACAATCAATTTGCAATGCAAAAACGAGTAATTGAGGAAATATGGATCATTACATACAATGCTACTTAACAACAACCATGTTGCAAACAATACTTTGTGTTGCAAATTGGGAAGACTATATTATCAACATGGCAATGCCTTATTCAAAAGGTTGAATCAAAGGAGGCCCTTACTATTTGCAATGGTTGGCAATAATATTTAAAGTAACTATTTATGTATGGTCCTCAACAACTCAGCAAATTCAACATATTTTAAAAATTTAGGGATATCAAACAAAGTATATAACATAATATCATTTGAAAAAAATACCACACATATACATTATGAGCCACTATATATATGTTGCATAACTCAGAACTATTTGAAAAAACTATAGGAATACAAGCATCAAACTATAATACAATACATTGTGACAAAAAATAGATAGGAAAATAATGTCACTTCACAAATTAAAAAAAGAAATACGTAATACTAATACATATCAACATGAACAATCTTTAAAGAAAATAGAATGTGATACTAATTCAAATATAATTGAATAATGTCATTCAAACAATAGTTTTACAACTTCATGTTTCAAAAAAAAAAAAGATGAAACAGATACAGAACTGGAAAACAGATGTACACAAAAGAAAAATATAGTAGAGAATGGCATAACTATCAAAAGAAAAATTAACTCTCTCCATAAATTTAAAAATTTATTGCATCATAATAACCCAAAACAACAAAACCATTGTCATTAAATACATAAACACATTAAAAAAAAAATCCAACACAAATATATTTCAAAGCAATTCAAGATACACCTCAACATGAATGTTATATTTGAAAGAGATTGCAATTTTCTCAAAATATGGATTTACTTAGCAAAAAAAATCAAGAAATGTACGACAAGCTTAGTAGCATAATAGTAGAACAATACATTACAAATGCTTGCATACATTGTAAAAGAATGATAAAGAATAGGAAAAGCCCACTCTTTGCTACACCATAATGCATTAGATGAAATAAGTTGATTATGATATTGTCATATATATCAAAACTAGAGGAATGACTTATATCACCATGACTTGCTTTTGCACAAATTAGACAATGGGGGCACAAAAGGTCTCAAATAGGACTAACTGGTTCTATAATTAATGTGCCTACAAATATAAATATTATTCAAACATTGCTTCCACCTTTTATAAATGAGACAATGACAATTGCAATTGCTTTAAAAAAGAAACTATAATATAAAAACCCATATCATACTGGAATGGTTCATCCAAAACTAATAGTAAAATCATTAAAACTTGTATGCAAAAGAAAATTATGGAAAGAAGAAAATGCCACAATAGACAAAACTTGCAAAATAAATTTTGAAAAAATATATAATGTCAACACAAACATAGAAAACAAATATGATAATAGTGATTCAAGTTCTCAACAAGAAGGAAATTGTGATGATGTAGAAACATGTATAGATACATGTGTACATGGTTTCTTGAAATCTCGAACTATATATGACTTATATGATAAAATAATTGAAATAACACCTAATGAAGGAAAGTAACCACTTAGAGTTTTTAAAGATAAATATGTAGAAGAACTGAACTTTCCAACTCTATTTTTTGGGGAGCCTCAAGATATTAACATAACTAACAAATTCAAGTATCAGAAAATAGTGCAATGGGAAATACTACATAGTAGTGGTGATTTTGCAACTCATACAACTAACTTGTTCTTCAAAGAAGTGGGTATCCTCATAGAGAAAATAATTTCTAGTATATCTATAAGAATTAGAGAAGGCCAATTAAAAGGATGAATATTACTTGCAAAAGATGTCAAATATAAACTAAATCTAGAAAAAATATTGAAATCAGATATTAGATACATGGATTTGAAAAATATCTGCATTTCTTTTGATTATCTAATGCAAACATGAAGAAAAATGTGTCTGCGATGATAAGACAACTAGGTCCTCCAATATTTTTCTTGACCTTTTCAAGTCCAAAACACATATGAAAACTATTATTATTGGCTTTATTAATGTTACACAAAAAGAGACAAGAGAAAAATTAAACCAATTGAATAACATGAGCTTGATATTGACTATATCATTCATAACAACCTGGTCACTTGTACACATTATTACAAACATAAAATGAACTATCTAAAAAAAACTAATTCTTAATCATGACACAATTCTAGGACATATCAATGATTTCTTCTTCATTCATAATTTCAAAATAGAGGTAATAAACATGACCATGCTTTAGTATGGATTGAAAATGCACCAATATATGGAAAAACTAAAAATGAAGAGATTGAAAAGTTTGTTCACAAGTTCATTACATGCAACACACAACCACTAAATGATACACTTTGAAAAATGCATCGACACTACCACAAGTTGTAGAAAAATAAGAAAATCATAATGCAGATATAATTTTTCATTACCACCGATGAGAAAAACAATCATACTTGAACCAATTATATCTAGCGATGAAAGAATAATTAATAATGCTACTAAAATATCAAAGATTCTACAACATGAAAACTATGATATATCTATGACTTTTTGAAACATTCTTAAAGCAAATTAATATGAATGAAGACGACTACTTGAAAGCATTGCAATCGACAATAACAAAATCAACACTTTTCCTAAAAAGAGAACCATCACATATTTGGAATAATAGTTTTGCAAAAAAAATCTACCATTATGGGAGGCAAATATAGATGCACAATTTGTATTAAATGCATATGTTGTTGCGACACATTGTTCATCATATTTGACAAAATTAATAAATCAATGACAAACACTTTTAGAAAGATAAGAAGAGACCAAAATACCACAAAAATCAATGTTATACAAATGATTCACACCATGAAAAATGTACAATGCTAAACCTCCAACAAATATCTAGTCAACTAGTGGTACATATAATTCTATCACATCTACCTTTACATTCAAGCTCTAGAAAATGCATATTCATCAATACATCATCTCAAGAAGAACACACATGTATCCTGAAGTCTAACTCACTCTTACAAAAGGAATTTGATTATTCAAACCAAATAATGTGTCAATCAATAATTGATCACTATACCAATCGTTTGCATAATTTAATTACAATTTTTTTAGCAAAATTTGTAGCAAACAATAAAATTGTTAAAGAAAAACCAATAAAACAACAAAAGTTGAGTGTCATTAGATTTGTTAAATATAACAAACAAGTTTACTGTGAAAACTACTACAGAGAAAAATGATTGTTGTATGTTCCATTTGAAAAGATTGAAAATAATCAAAGATGGATTTGAAACAATACAACAAGCATACAAATATTATGAAAACATAATTCAACAAAATGAAGCTAAATACACATAGAATTTCAATTCAATATGGGGAGATTTAGATGATGTATTTAAACAATTTGAACAAAACAAAACATTGGATGAACACAAAAAAATAACATTACAAAAAAAATATTACTGAAAAATATGATTTTAGTTTAGATTTACAATATCTAAAAGGTAAGAAAATTGAATTTGATATTTTTTTGTAATGTTATCAAAGATAACATTACAAAAAAATATTACTGAAAAATATGATTTTAGTTTAGATTTACAATATCTAAAAGGTAAGAAAATTGAATTTGATATTGGATTCCAAATAGTAGAAAATCCTACACTCCTTGACAATGTACAATATTATAAACTAAGACAACAATTAAATGAAGAACATTAACAAATTATAAAAGATATTGCAATACAATACAATACAAAAAAAACACTCTATACACATATTTCTAATAGGAGGTGCAGGAACAAGAAAAACTTTTACAACAAAAGCAATATTCCAAATGCGATTACACATCTAGAATTTGGATCATGACTCAAATCCTCTCAAACCAAAAGGACTAGTAATGGCCTACACAGGTAAAATAACTTTCAATGCAGGAGGGACAACAATACACCTTCACTTCATTTAACAATGACACAATGGATTCTCTACAAAAATATTATGAACAATTACAAGTAATTTTCATAGATGAGACTTGTCTAATAGGAAGTCAATTTCTATATCTAAATGACAAAAGATCTAGCTAAATTAAGCATTGCCCAACAATGTATTTTGATGGTGTTGACATTATCTTTTGTGAAGACTTCTATAAAGTATAACCAGTACAAGATAGTCTTATTTTTAAAAATCCTATTATTAACAATAAAAAGATACCATACAATTATTGGAAAGATATGATAACTTTTTATCAATTACGGACTACAATGCAATAAAAAATTTGTTTTATTCATCTCTATACTAAACAAAATGCAAACAAATTCACAAACAGATTATGAAATAGACTATGTGAAAAAAATTAGACAGACTCCTATTCACCCAATTTTTCCATATCTTTTTCATACTAATAAGTTAGTGAATTTACATAATCAAAGAATGATATCCATTGTCCTAGGTAGTGAAACATTTATCATTAATGCAATGGATGAAATAGATGAAATCTATGGTAGTGTAATAGAATATCCTAGAAAAACACTACCACAAAAAATTATATTTGAAACGAACATGTTGGTTGAATTATATGTAGGAAACTATAACATTAAAGATGGACTAGTAAATGGTGAAAATAGAATTCTCAAAAATACACAACATCAAATAAGGGAGACATAATTTAGATTGAGTTCAATGACAAAACTATTGGACAAATCCAATCAAAAAAGTTTCAACATCTATATACACCAAGTACCTCTAAACAATGGGTACCTATTCTATGAATAACAAAGCTGATATCTCAACAACAACAAAAAACCATCAAATGTCAAGGTTCATAAACAATTTCCCATACAACTAGCATGTGCCTGAACAATTCATTTATTACAAGGACTTACAATTGATGGAATTACATTTGATCCATTGGGAGTTAACAATCATGAATTATTATACACAACACTATCTCCTATTTGAGATATAAATTCACTATTCTTGTTAAATTAACTAATGAAAAAAATTCAAAGTCAAGGATAAAATAGCAACTGAGATGTATTGATTAACAACAAATCCAAAATGGGAATTAAAAGATAAAAAAATTGAGAATGAAACATATTGATCATATGGCAAATGACTATTATTTTTTGCAATCTAAAATAATATATTAACTAGAAACACATACATTTTAGATACCATATCATGAAAAACTAACAATTTTTCAATCTATTTCTATGCATCATGGTCGTGGACTTGTGACATTTGTTAAGAATAATATCATCATTAAAAATTCTAGAAGAATCAGTGCAAGCATTATTGAAATTTTGGAAACAAGTTTGGTTATCAATACTTGTGAACTAATAATAATTAACTTATATTCGCCACCAAAGACAAAAATAACCTCAATCATTGATAGCATTGAAGAAGCATTGTCAACTAATATATTCAACAATAATACACCAATTCTTGGTGATTTCAATATCAATATGAAAAAAAAATATACAAACACAATTACACTACAAACATTTTTAAACAAGAAAAACATATATTTCTTGCTTAACAAAATAAATCATTTGCAAACATCACTTATTGACCATGCTTGGTCAACTATTAAACAAACCAATTACAAAATCTCGATGATAGAAGCATATTGGAGTGATCACGATGCTATCTCTCTACTACTTCAATATTGACAACTATAAAAAAAATCTAGTAAGAAAAAAAAATACCTTACTCCTAACTATTATCTTTCGTTTCTTGAAAAAATACTCTTTTAACATGTGTTTCTTGTTCATTTTTCATAGAAATGAAGGGTAATGAAAGATCATAAGAAAATAATGATATCATTCAGCTAGGACAATAAAAAGTGTAACCTTATTTTTAATCTCTTCCAATATTAAGTATGATTAACTTTTTGTACTTTCTTAATAAATTTACAAATACAAACTTGCATGTACATATCAACACCAAAAAGGACATTCATAATGTGGTATCAATTGAAGAATTGAATATAGACAAAGATGGTAATATTTTTTAGGGTAACATTATAGTGGCATAAAAAATAAACCTTGATAAAATAAGAAATATAATTGAGGTCCTCCGCGTAGATTTAACAAATAAAAATGGAGAGATGACTATAACCCTCAACTTGACAAGAATATTTGTTCAAAAGTATGGACAAATCATTTGTCCTAGGTCAAGTCTTAAAATTTAAAAAAATTCAAATTGTTTCAAAAATAGGATATGACCATGGTGATTATAAATACATTTTGCTACTTACTGCAGAAAGCACTATTGAACCCATATCTAAAATTTGCCCACAATTTTTCTTTAAACCCAACACAACAATAAAACTTCTCCTACTATCTACAGAAAAAAATATAGTGCACACAATTGGTGCAATTGTAGTTGTAGCAAAGAGGATTACCCTTCACTATATCCTAGACATAAAAGAAAGAGAAACATACCATGATTCTACACAGGTGAATAATAAGTACCTCATTCAAAATAATATAGCCTATTAGTTTAATAAAAAACATTTATTTACATTACACAAATTTCTAATAAATAATACTCTTTAATTACAACATATATACATTCATCCCAATCTTTTGCACAATTATATTGTCATTGAGGAACGCATCCAAATAAAAAAAAATTACCCCATGGTATTGTTCAAAAATATTGTAAAAAGAAATCATGGAAAGGACTTAGTGTTTCACACTTTAAAGTCAATTTTTATTGGAACCCTCACAAATAAAGAAACAATAGATCACCTACATTCACTACTGCATTCAACCAAATACGTATGTATGGATCAAGTATTTTTCTTAACATCTATTCTACTCTTTCAGGCACATTACTCTTTCAATATTGTCGATCTCACATAACTTTTTTGTTATCAATTTTTTACTACAGCTTCTAACTTACATGAATTGGATTGTTTCATATTATATTTGTAGACCTGTATGGAGCTTTAAGAGCAACAAACTCATTTTCAATACCTTTTCAGCTAACATGTGCAAAATGTAATTGTACAACATTTACTTTTGGTGTAATCCAAGATAATGGTGTTTATTATCACAAAAGTAATGAACATACATAGTACACATATATCAAGTCACTCAAATGTATTTTAACAATTGATAAGAAAAAGAATGTTGAATGTACTCTCCAAAATGATGTGTTCAAGAGTTTACTTCCAAATCTTGAAAAATATCAATTATGATGATTACATCAAACAAAACAAAAAATATGATCTTTATTGTTAGTGGGCTCCATGTTGAAGGTATTTACACATTAGATCACAATAATGTGATAGTTGATCTTGATGAGGATGATACACTACTCTAGGATTCTCCATCACAGGTAAATAAATTAATTAATATTTTCCATTTACAATTAAATTTACTAAATTTCATATTCATATTCATCTCTCATGTAAAAAAATTACTTATTTGTATAGGTGAATCAAGAAATATTGTAAATTACTCAAAAATAAGTTAGAATTAACCCACACCTTAAGCTTATGATTATTGCTTCCTACTTCTTAAAACACAACATATGAACTACTCTTTTTACATTGGTTTTTGGTCCCTATAAAACCAAATAAAATTGCAATATTATTCAAATTGGGTTTTTGGTCCCTATAAAACCAAATATACATTACACTCAAAAAAATATAGTATATCTTCCTCTACTTACTCTTATATGAAGACATATTTTACTGCACAATATATTATTTTTAAATATGCATACATTTAATGGTATGTTATTCTTATTTTATTGCACACTGTATTACTTTTCACTATCAATATGCAAAGAGTTATTTAATATCATGTAATAGACTTCAAGTGATAGACCAAATATACATTACACTCAAAACAATATAGTACATCTTACATCTTATATCTTCATGCACTTAGTCTTACATCATGCTACATTGCACACTATATTATTTTTTACTATAGATACATCTTATGCTAATTACACTATCCTTCACCAAGGTTTAATGTTCTACCTATACCATTTTTATTTGGTCCTATTACCTCCTAGAATTATGGAGGTTAGTATCACTGCTATCCATAAGCCTCGCCCCCTTTAAGTCCCTCTGAGAATTACTAGGCCTAGGGCCTCCACCCCCCAACCCTCACCTAGTGGGTCCCCTAAGGAGAGAAAAAAGACCCCACCTTGTAAAAAGGAAAAAGGGAAAGAGAAGGAACTGGTGGATTTGGAAGATGAAGTTAGAGAGGGTAGAAGGAGGTCTAGGAGACTAGCAAAAATGAATGCTAAACAGAAAATGAGAATAATAGCCTCATAGGAGGAGGATGAGTTAGGTTCTGATGAACCCCCCCCCCCTCCAAGCAACAAATGAAATAGAAGATGTTGAATTATAGAGAGGGAAGGGAATACAATAGGGATATGGAGGTGGAGGTTTCAGATTCTTCTATGTTAGGCTCAAGGGGAGAAGAAAAGGAGGGTAAGGAAGTGATTCATGTCTTTAAGTCTCTCATGATGAATATAATGGACCTCACACAAGATTAGTTTTTAGAGATAGTGGAAAAGGCCCCCTCTGCTACGATGGTATCCTCCTTGACTAGGGTGATCCCTATAGGAAAATTTATTTCTTACTCTCCAATTTTGCAGGTTGACAATTTAGGTAGGGAGATGGACAAGTAGGGAGGAAAATTGAAGGAAATTATGGAGGCCCTAAATTTGGGGGTGAAGGAGCTGAGGGAAAAAGTGCAGGTCCTAGAAGATAGGTTTGACCTATTGTCAAAGTTCACTATCAAGGTGACTCATGAGATAGCTACTACCCTACATTTGTTGAAGGACAGTCAGGAGGAGGACCTAAATCAGGAGGACACCAAGTTGTTGTTCGGGTGCCTGGTGGAAGATTGGGCAAGCATCCTCCTTAAAGGAAAAGCTAAGGGAAGGCCTAGTTAGTGCCTTGTTCTTTATGGTTTTGTGTTTCTAGTTTTGCTAGTATTTGGACTTGGTCGTGTTTAAGGCTATGTTGCCTTTGTTTAAAAACTCTTTACCTTTTAGCAGTTTGGTTACAGGTTATCTTAGTAAGATGCTTGTTAGTTTCTTTGCTTATTTGTAAGTTGTTTTAGGTGTGTTAAGCTATGTTAGGGGGTGATCCTTTATGTGGACGGTAATATGTTGGTAGTCTTCCAGTTTGTTTTGTAAGGGCCAACCTCCTTGTTTTGGTTGCTTAATATTTCAAAAACATAATTAGAGGACGAAACGAAAAATAATAGCCAATAAGTCTCATCTTTGAAAGATTACAAAGGTCAAAATTATTTTGTTTGGGAAGTTTAATAAAATAGGCACAAAAAAATAGAATAAAGTGCATGGTAAGGCCACTGAAAGGTTCAAGCAAATAATAACAAGCACTGAGTGTTTAGAAGGTCAAGAAAAGTTAGTGAATTAGACTTGCATACCAATTATATTAGAAACAAAGAATAATATAAAATATTCATTTGACCAAGGCAAGAAAAAGCACCAAAAGGGGAATATTATTAAGGAGGTCTTAAAGGATTAAAGTTTCAAACTCTTTTAAGTGTTCTTGACCATTAAAAAAGCCGAAATTATAGGAGAGGCATCAAAGACAAGGTTTTGAATGGTAATAGATAAAAAGAAAACACCTCCTTAATTTAAATTATATTGAATATTTGTATGTCAAATTATATTGGGATTATATAATTAGATATGATTATGGTCTTTTGTTAATATGAAATATTAGAAGTTATTATCAAGATAGACATATTCAAAACTCTAATGAGGTGTTTTGGGGGAAAATAAACACGATTTCAAATAGGATCATCACAAGTACTCAAGCATTATAGTTTTCCATGTGTCAAAAACTTACATAGTCTTTTTTGATGGAGGGTTCAGACCAGTAAGGCAACCCAACAAGGTATGAAGCCTGTGAGCTACCAACCAATGAAGGCCACCACATAGATGATTTAGGGATAGGATATGGGCCCACTTGTAATTTTGATATACAAAGATATAGTAGTTTACTTGGCAATACATGTTTTCTCTTGGTCAAATCACTATTATCAATTTACTAGTCATATTGAAAAAAATTAAATATTAAAAGAAAGTAATGAATTTTTTTTATAGATTCAACTTTCTTACTTATAGATTTAGTCTACATAAAGATAAATCAACTAAAAAAAAAAATAAGTTATAAATAATCTTAATAAAAATTAAATTATTTATAAATTTTTACATTAAAAAATACTACTTAAATATTGAATTGAAACAATCCAATCAAAAGAAATGGAAGATTTTCATTTGTCGCCATTGTACTATCCTATGAAATCATAACATTGAAACTTTAACACATTTCAATCTTAAATTCAAAATGTCAATTAAAATTTTTGAATTGCTAATAATAATAGGCAACTTGTTAAATAGTTCTACTATTCAATCATTATGCTTCAAAGGGATTGGAATAAAAGTTTATAGTTGGTAAGTCTAAAATGTTAAGTGAATAAAATTAGTAGGTAAACCTCAAAATGAGGAAGAACTAGATTTGAATTTTCTATTCTTGAAAACTAAGCATGTAGTTATAATAAGTTGAATTCATACAAATTATATATTTCTAAGTCCTTTTCAAACACATTAGTTTCTATTATAATAACTTAATTGTATTTTAGTGTATAAATCTTTTATTCTACTTTTTGTAAGGCAGTACTATTGCATTCACTTCTATGGATTACTCAATTAGTTTAACATCAATCCACTACAATGATTTTTGAATTATTAAAATATTTCTAAAGCTTTTCTACTCATTTATAAATTTTATATTTTATAGAAATTATATGATTGGTTGAATTGATTTTTTTCTATTAGATATAGAGAGATCAAAAAAAGTTACACAGGACTTCGAGCACTACAAAAGAGGCAAAGCCTCAAACCAGAGCCAAGGTAACAAAAGATCAACTAAAGAACATCAAAGAACAACAAAAGCCGAACAACAGAAGGCTAGTACAAGATATCACAATAAAGATCAACCCAAGCGGTCCAACCGAGAGGGCCTTCCATCCAAACAATAGTTTTTTGTTCCTGAATCTGGGACAACATATAGATATCCTCCTTCCTGGCATTATGGTTCCTCTTAATAGCTTGGATCAGCTTCAAACACATGTGCTCAAACATCCGCAGATTATCCATAGTCCTTTGCCACTGATAGTCATACTTAAGATCGTGAACAAAGAAAGAAGTCTATCCATCTTTAAGAAATTTGCTTAATTTGTCCTTTTCAATAACCATGGTGTTTTGCACCTGCAAGAATATTTTAAAATGTGTGAGTTTTCGAAAAAACTTAGTAAGAACCCTTGGCTTACCTTGGTATTTTTCCTCATTCCTGCATTTCCAAATCTACCAAAGAATGTTAGAGGACAACATATTCCAAAAGAAATTAGCATCTTTACTAATCCCATTAATATGGCCAGTAACAATTTCAATGATGCTCACATTAATAGGATAGTAAATATCAAATAAATTCCAAATTCCTTTAGCAAAGAGGCAATCAAATAATATGTGTCTACTTGATTTAGGTAATCTGCAAATATTACAAATATTAGAATGTTGATTATCTCTTCTAATAGGAAGTCTATCAATTAACAACAACCATTTAAAACATTGAATTTTAGGCTCGCAAGGGCCTTTCCAAATAGAATTCAGCAATTTATTCCAAACTTTAATATCAAAAGAACAATACCAGAGTTCATTGACATGGGAAAGAATATCCACATTATGAGCAATAACCTTATAGATATTCTTCGCTTTAAGCTTATCTAAAACAACACCGTCAGGCCGCTTGCATTTAACATATCTATAAGAGTCCACATGGAAAAGAGAAGGAATATCCTTGGAAGCTAGAGAAATTAAATTATAGGTTTTCCTCTGAGATTGAGGTAAATTAAATCTAATCTTGAGATCTTCCCAAGGGATAAGAGAATCATGCTCGAAGATATCAGCAAATTGAGAAATACCAACTTTAGCCCAGGACTTGGCAGAACACCCCTGGTAGAGGGCTAAGGGCTTGTTATTCAGGCTCAGGTTCCACCAGATGGATCTCTCTCCATGAAGGTGAGAATCATGATAAAAATTCCTATTAGTGATAAATTCCTGAACATGCTCCCAAGCATGCCAGATGGATCAGAAAATCGGTGATCCTTGGACCACAACCGGGAACTTACCAACAATAAGATCACATAAAGGAGATTTTTCCAAGATCTAGCCTGGTTGGGAAAACCTCTCTCAATGTTGTGTCTAACAAGAACTTTCCAAGGACTATCACCCTCCATAGATTGAAAAATTCATTTGGCGAAAAGGGCTATACCTTGCAGCTTGAGATCTTTTAACCCCAGTCCCCCCAGGGACTTATCAGTATGACACCAATCCCATTTAACAGCATGATACTTTCTATTACCCTTGCCATTGGACCAGAGAAATTTCCTAATGGCCTTCTGAATCTCAAGAATTTGGTAGCTATTGAACATCCAAGAAGAGGAGTAATAAATACTATAAGAAGATAAAAGCTTTTGACAAACTTGAAATCTCCCGGCCAGGGATAAGGATCTCTTAAACCATTTATTAAGTCCATTCACAATCTTGGCCTTAACCCAAGCCCACATGTCCTTGAGAGAAGGATCAACAGAATAGGGGATACCAAGATACTTGACTATATTTTTGGGGCCTCCCCATTGAAACTTGTGCTGGAAGAACCAATCAGGAGGCTGATCAGTCCAACCCAAGAAAATAGACTTAGCTTGGGAGATTTTAGCACCTGAGATGGCACAAAATAGGTCCAACTTAATTTGAAGATTATTAAGGTTGTTGTCAGAAAGCTCAAAGAAGATAGTAGTGTCATTAGCAAAGTGACTATTTATAAGCTCTTCATTATTAGGCAAGTGAAGCCCTGTAACCTTTGGGGACAGAGAATCATCTCTAAGGATATAGTATAAGGCTTCAGCAGCAATAACAAAAAGAGCAGGAGCTAGAGGGCAGCCTTGCCTGATAGACCAACTAAGAGGGAAAGTGTTAGAAATAGAACCATTAATCTCAATTTGGGCACAAGCATCAGTGAGAAGAGTTTGAATAGCCATACAGAAGAAAGGAGGAAAAGCAAAAGATTGCAACATCATGATAATGAACTTCCATTCTATTCTATCATAAGCTTTCTCAAAGTCAAGGAGAAGCAAAGCAGAGTTTTGATGAGAACATTTAGCCCAATCCATAGCTTCCCAAGCAGTAATAAGATTTTCAAGATATATCTACCTTTAATGAAACCAGTTTGGGAAATAGTAACAAACTTAGGGAGAACGTGAACCAATCTAAGGGCTAAAACTTTGGCTAAAATTTTATAAGAAACATTAAGGAGCGAAATAGGCCTCCAATTTTTGAGAAGAGACTTGTCCCCTTCCTTGGGAAGGAGTTTAATGATACCTCTATTGATCTCAGGGCTAAGAGAACCCACACTAATGGCCTCATTATAAAGATCAAACAAGTCCTTGCTGATCCAACTAAGATTAGCCTTATAGGAGCCCTTTTTTTGGAGGTCCTCCACATAGCAATAGTTTTGGCTAGATTTATGATAAAAAGGGAGTTACATGGTATTGTTAAATATATTTTACCAAGTTTTAACCTTTACCAAATATCAATGTTATTTAAATTTGACTCTTTAATTTTTTAACTATCTAGACACCATCCTAAATTTTATAGCACTATCTAGTAATTATATTGTACTATGTTCTAAATTGTAAATAGAAACCCTAATCCTATTAAAAAATTCAAACAAAGGGAAAACTCAATCCAAAACCTCAATTTGTGTGTTTATAGGGTAGGACCCACATTAATAGAAGGAACACACTTATTTTATTATTTTTGTAGAGGTAAATATTATTATTCATTACTTATTAATTCTATTTATTTAATCTTTACAATAAGTTGTACACAAAATAAAATAATTGTAATTATTTGTATTCTATTTTTGAAAATATTAGAATATTGAATTTTAAATATCACTAGAAGAAGTAACATAATAATGAATGAATAATTTTTATTATTATAATTAGTGTAGTATTATAAGACAAAAAAAAAATTATATTTTACATTTTTTTTTAATGTCCCCAATTAGGACATTAGGTTTTAAAACCTGACTATGCATATAATATCTATTCTTTCCTCTTATGATCCTTATAGGAACATTATTATTTTGTATATATATTTTATATAGTAAGAGTCATGTCCTTTCATAATAATAACTATATTGTATTAATGATAATATAATTATATTAATTATAAATTTATATTAATAAGTTTAGTTATATTAATTAATATCAAAAGATATATTATATTAATAATTATATTACAATAAATATTATTTTAATAGTATATCAACTATATATATTATTATATTACAACACTTTATTAATGTAGTGTTTCTATATTAAAATGTGATATATATATATATATATATATATATATATATATATATATATATATATATATATATATATATATATATATATATATTATGGTATTATTATATGATTATAATATAACATTATTTATAAAATATTATTATTAATATTACGTTATATATAATATTTATTATTTAAGTTATATGTCAAAATGAGGATATCACAATCCTCCCCTCTTGAATTTGCTTGCACACTCAAGCAAAACCATTCATACACAAGCTCCTTCATAGATACAAAACACATCTAAATACAAAAGGCCTAAAAGATTTATGAGATATACATCTTCAATAAATGAAAACATGAAGCAAACACCAAGTAGACACATGTATGCATGAAAGAACGATTCATACACGATGTAGACAGATGAAGATACAATGTAGACAAATGAAGACATGAAGCATACATGATGTAGAAAGATGAAGACACGAAGTGTACATGATGCAAACACACAAGACACACTTTATGCAATTCCTTGATTGTGAACCTGCAACAACAAAAAAAATCAGTATTACACATTTATATATAAATTTTCCTATTTAGGATTTCCTCATATCAATCCCCTGATGAGGTATTTATGGTGTCAATTTAGTGACTTTTCAATCAAAAGTATAGTTCATTTATTAACTCTTCATTTCCTGAATATGGGAGGAGAAACTATAATAGGGTTCCCTATTACCCAATCATGGGCCTCACCATTCTCCCTCATTATTTTCATGTCTCTCTAATCATTATATCCAAGATAGTGCTTTTGTATGATGTACCTTAGGGTATTTGCTCCACCATAGTCCTTACCAAGTACCCTTGGATGATGTGCAGCCTAATGCTCATCTCACCGCAAGCCTTACCTAGTACCTTTGACTAGTGTCACCCAACCCATTTAACCACCAGCCTTACCTTATCGGGGAAGATGATGATTTTAGATAATTTAATTAGTTTTACTTAACAACATTCTTTGATTATCACCTATCAACTTAAAAGTTAATTTCAATTCATTGTAACTATTTCATTAGAATCATTGATAGTAGGTATTAGCCCTGTAATGACCACCCATGGTTTTCTTTTATGTTCTGATTGTCAAATTCTTTTAGGCCAATTTTATACATTGATTAGTTTTAGAGATACTAGATTTACAATATTATGATATTATTTCATGACTTGGATTACAAATATATCTATTATAATTGCTTAGTTGATTTCATTTCACATGTTGTTAATGATGTCTTGATGATTCCTAATTAGTAAATGTAGTTTCTTTCATAACAATTTTAACATGATGTCTTTAATGATGACTATTGTAATACCCCAAAATTGGCTCATTGCCGTTATACCAATTCTAGTCTATTTCTGATAATTCCAAAGTCCTATTCTAATAAGCAATTCTCATTCTGCTATTCGCTACTTGACTTAATTGTCAGATGCAGAAAAACCTTAATCTACATTCATCATATTTCTTATTTAATTCCTATAGTATGTACTCATATTAGTTGCATTAAACCTACTTGATTAATATTTAATTTAATTATTAAGTATTTATACTTTAATTAAATTAAATTATATCCTAAGGCTAATATACTATGGAATTAAATTTATTTAATTTAATAAATACGCCTATCTTAATTAATTAAATGTAATTATTTAATTAAATGAGAAAGGTATTTCTAATTAATTAAAAGAAATTATTTAATTAAATAGAGTACTTACTTCTAAATAATTAAACAAAGTTATTTAATTAAATGGGAAGACATTCCTAATTAATTAAATAAAGTTATTTAATTAAACAAAAGTGTCTCTAATTAATTAAAGATTAATTAATTAAATAGAAAAAGTAATTATGAGAGCATATTTAATTTTATTAAATTAAATATCTCAACAAAATCTCTCTTCAATTCAAAAAAGGGGAATTTCCAGTTCACTATT
Organism: Cupressus sempervirens; assembly: GCA_028749045.1. Lineage (NCBI taxonomy): Eukaryota > Viridiplantae > Streptophyta > Pinopsida > Cupressales > Cupressaceae > Cupressus > Cupressus sempervirens. The sequence goes on along the minus strand of CM053789.1, from coordinate 180,272,660 downwards.
GATCAAAAATGAGTTAACATAGTTAACTCCTTTTTCTACTCAAATTAAAACAGTTAACTCCTTATTTATCTCAAATTAAGTCTGTTAACTCCCTTTAACTTGGGAAATCTCCCTTTATGACTGAAACTCATCTTCAATCCTGACCATTGATCTGAATCGATCTCAACCGTTGATGGATTCCAGATAACTCTATTTAAGAGACCCTCATCTCTTCATTTGAGGGAGGATGAATTGATTTGCTATCGAATTGCTGTTGAAATTCATGCTCATATTTACTTACATTTCTTGCACACATTCTCATTTTTAGTTTAATCTCATTTTAGTTTAATCATGCATATGCTTAATCTAGTTTGCTTCATTTGTTCTTAGATTACATTGCATCTTTCATTTTCTTAGATTAATCCGTATACTCATTCTTAGCTTAATTCCATTGTCAAATCCTTCGTTCTTAGAGGGTTTGGTTGCCTACACCTCGATTCTGAGGATATTAACAGGCAAAATCCCTTTAGATAGAAGGCAACAGGTCGCTTTGCAGGGCAAATTTTGGATGTACAATTCAATGTTCATTTCACGATGAATCCACAAATAAGGACCATGTTGAAGTGTGTGTGTTAGCATAGGCCGCATTTTCACGCATACATTTCTAGCGCCCACCGTGGGGCAGGGAAAATCAATTTTTCTGGCCTCTTTTTGTATTTTTTTAATCATTTTTTTGTTCTTTGTCCGTACTGTTCCGTACAGGTTCAAATCTTCGCGCGAAACTGTTCATTTTTGCGCGAGGATATAGAATCTTCGTGCGAATATTCTTTTCGCATCGTGCGAGAAAGTTCTTTGGCGCGTGAATCTTCGCGCGAGACTTTATTTTTTCACGCGAGCTAAATTTAATCTCGTGTGAGCCGGATTTGATTTCGCGCGGGCCGTAAAAATTCTTCACGTGGACTGTCAGGAATTTCGCACGAAACTCTACTGACAGAGGCAAATTGTTTTGCATTGATTTGGGTGTTTTTTCTGATTTTTTTGTTGATTGTTAGCATTTTCTAGTGTTTCTGTGTTTCGTCTTGATTTTTTTTGAACAACATAGTAGCGGTTTCAGGAATAATGGGAAAAGCGTGCTAAAGTTGTCAGGAACAGGTAAGAATCTACTAAGCGCGTTGCGAGAATCACCAGGTAATCTTCATCAGCTGATAACATTTCATTTGGATCTAAAACAAACATCTTTCGTGTCGAGCTTGTGTGTTTCCTTCTGTACTTCCATTTTACAACACATGCATAAACTCATACTAGGGTGTAATCTATGTTAGTATTCATTTAGTAGGCTTAGTCTTTAGTGATAGATCTGATTAACTATCTTAGGTTATTGGACTCGCTAATCCGCCGGCCCCTCGTTCCACCCTGTGGTTGCAAGCTCAGCGCCATGTTAAATAGGGGAGGGGTCTACAGGACATAAGCATTGAAGGCTCCACAAGGCAACCCTTTTGTGCTTTTTAGAACTCACTAATTTCTGAGTTGTGGACTCGTTTTGGCTTGTGTGAGGGGTTAAATGTTCCACATCTTTAGACTCACCTCACATTAGTTAAAGCGTTAAGTGTACCACCTTGTGCTTTTTTATTACTTTTAGATAGATTTTCTTTCAGGAATTAACATCTGTACACACATAGTAATTAAGCCCCCATGAACACTATTCATGGATCTTGAGGGAGTGGGTTCCTAGTGAAACTCCTCTCTAAGATGGATTCCTTATGGATGGGGAGGATACTTTGAGCATCTCATAGATAGATGAATCTTTGACTTGTTGATTAAGGCATCCTTTCTCCAAAGAGGTTGATAGATCACAGGAAGATGATATCATAGATCTTTAAGGGATAATCTTAGTCTAGCGTGTCGGATTAATCTGTTTGCTTTGATTGAGCTAAAGGTGAAAAGGTGTCAGAACCTTGAATCTGGAAGCTAAGTCCCCTTGTGGTATACTATTGTGAGTCGGTCACCTTTAGAGAGGGTTAACCGTAGCAGACAATCCCTCTACAGGGAAAACTGTGATGACGGAACCTCAAGCGGTAATAGCCATTTTCGCCATGGTAGTGACAACCGCTATATAAATGTCCTTGTGGAAGAAATCTCCACGGGTGTGGTTCACTATGGTTTGTCAGATCTCCCTAGCAGCTGTTGAAGATTAAGTTCTCAGACTGTGTCAAAAACCTCGATGCGCCGGGATTAGGGGTCACCCCTGTGAGCCATAAAAGTTGCAGAGTCAAACCATTATTAAATGCCTTAGAGAAGCCAACTTTTAGTTTTCTAAGGAACATGTGCGATGATTGCAAAATTCCTTGAAAATGTACACAAATAGCTCTCTTATGGATTAAACACAAACTAAGTCACTTGATTGTTCATGCACAAGGTTGCTTTTACCCTTGCTCATTGTTTTTGGACGTGCTTGAAATCACTTGCTTGCTGTTCTACATGCCTGTTTATCTGCCTGGTTATTAGATTGATCAAAATTTTTGTCAAAATTAGTCGTTGTTGTGAAACTGTTCTGTCCGTTTGCGCGAAATCATTTTGGTTTCGCGCGAAATCATTTTGGTTTCGCGCGAAATCATTTTTCTCTCGCGTGAAATCATTTGGATCTCGCGCGAAGCCATTTTTCCCTCGCACGAAATTAAAGTTCTGTTGCGCATCTTCATGCGATACAGAAACATTCTCGCGCGAAATTAAAAATTGTTACTAATCTTTGTGCGAGACATAAACATCTTCACGCGGGCCATAAAACTTCTTCGCGCGACCCGTAAAGGTTTTTCGTGCGAAGTTTTGTATCAGCATTTACAATCTGGGTCTGTTTTAGCTATCTCCAGCCTGCACGCTGTCCTTTTTTTGCATCCATTTATCGCTGTCTGTTTGCAAACAGTCCTGGAATAGCGACACTTTGCTTAATTGAAAACTTGTGTCTTATACCTTGACTAGTCTCGTCTCATACATCCTCGTCTTAATGCTTTCCATACTTTGTGTTGCAGTGGTCATAATCTCTAGCTGTTTTAGCCTTTAAATCAGACCATTTGTGCCTTAGTGGACAACATTCTTGTTACTATCTTGTCCTTTTTGAGACTCAGTCTTAGTATAGTCCTTGTCTAGGTTCTAGCTTTGTGTCCTTGCCTATGACTATCACAACCAGAAGTGGCAACGTGTTTTATCCTGATAACATTAGACGTGGTCGTGCTAGGGGTCATAATCGCAATAGAGGTAGCTTACCTTTCGCTACGCAATCCATATCTAGTTTGGCTAGTGAGACGTCTTCACGGTCTTCCTCACCTGCAAGGTCATCTCAAGATCAACGAACATTTCCCAATTTGCAACAAATTGGGAATCTTTTTTACCAAAAGGATACTGAGACAGGTAGGAGTCCTGCATTCTCAAACACAATGTATGACCCTTTCTCCACGGACCCTTTTCAAACACAACATACGAAAACTAAACAAGTTCCTATAGTGCCTAATCGTGAACCTGAACGGGGTAGCCATAGTCAATATCAAGAACAACCTAGGGATGACAAGGAGAAAGAGAAAGAAAATGAAACTGATGAAGAACAAGAAGAGGTGGAAATCCTTCCTGAACACATAGCAAGATGTCAACGAGACAAAAACTTTCAGAAGGTCATGGGAATCCTAATCAATGAAGAGAAAGAAAAGTACTTTCTCAAACTCGCCCAAGAGGGAGCTAAATTGCCCACACATTTTGATGTGGAGACCATTATCACACATGAAGAAGAAACTGAGACCACTAAACTCCAAAAACAACTGAAAATTATGCAAGACCAATTGGCTCAGATGATGCATGAGAAAGAGAAACCTAAAAAGACATACACATTGGACACTCTTTGTTCATTTCCATTTGACAAAAGTATAAACATGTCGCCTTTCCCAAGAGGTGTAGAACTACCCAAATATGACAAGTACTTTGGTACTACTAATCCCCAAGATCACTTGCAGGAATTTGGTGCTTTATCTATGGAGTTTATACACAATCAAACGTACCTCATGCGTTTATTCCCTAGAAGCCTAGGTGGTCAAGCTTTGGAGTGGTTTTCATATTTACCTCCTGGCATCAAGACGTTTGATGAAATTGCTAATTCATTTGTTCAGCAATATTCTCATAACATTCAACACCCTGTAAATATTCGAGATCTATGCAACCTTAAATAGAAGGTGGGTGAGCCTTTTCTCACTTTCCTCCAACGGTGGAGACTGATTTATACCAAGTACTCCCGTAAAATCCCAGAAACGGAGAAGCTCGACATTTTCACCGATAACCTCTTACCTGATTTCGGGTATAGAGTCCAACTACAAGGTCCGCGTACCTTTGAAGAAATGATTACATAGGCTATCTGTATCGAAGAATTTATGGTCAAGAAGGGTGAGCTCACTCTTCAGAGAGACTCAAAACAAGGTTCCACTTCTAACAAGGATAAAATCAAACATGTCAACAAGAATCGAGAAATTGTACATGATGGGGTTGTTGATAATGTCACACCAAAACCTGCTAAAGCAGCATTTAATCTCACAGACTACTTCAAAGCGGCCAAAAGTGATGAGAAGCCTCCTCCTGACAATAAAATGTCTGGGAATAAACCGAGAAACTCATGGGCAGCACGACTCAAGCGAGAGTATATGCCTTTAGGAGAACCTTTGGATATGGTGTACAAAACATTGCTACAACACAAGCTTATCTCACCAATGGATAACCCTCATCCCTATGATCCACAACCACGTCCACCATGGTGGAATGAGACCTCATTTTGTGAGTATCACCAAAACAAGGGTCATAAAACCATCAATTGTATAAACTTACGTCATAAAGTCCAAGACATGATTGATGTTGGTGAACTTGTGGTAGATGGACATAACAAAAACTCAGACCACAAGGCGTTCAAAGAGCCTTTCCCACCTTATGAAAAAGGAGAGACTTCGAAACCAAAACCCTACAGTAAGGTCAACTATACGTATTCCAATGATGACAATTTCATTCACATGGTTGAACCTGTAGATTTTGAATACTACGACATTATTACCATAAAGGGGAAACAAGATAACAATAAACCCAAGACACCATTTGTCTTGAGAGGCCCTACTTTCAATAACATGGATAATACATCTTCGCAACACTGTGGTAATGTTGTTGCTCTCATGCGAAATTGGTGCTCAAAGGTCCTACATCTCCTACTTCAAATCTCGAACAACACAAGGACAAAGCCCTTGCTGGTCCATCCGGTAAAGGTGCAAAACACACAACGAACTTGACTGTAACCAGTTATAGTGTTCTAGATCAATTGAAATGAACCAATGCTCACATTTCTATATTTGAGCTTCTTAAAATCTCGCCCGCTCATAAGCAAATTCTGGACAGAGCCCTCACTGAGACAAACGTTCCTCAAGATCTTGATCTTGAACAATTTCAATCCATGGTAGGTCACCTGACCTCACCTCATATTATGACCTTCTCCGAGGAGGATGACAACTCACTGAATCACCCACACAATCAGCCTCTACACATTGAGGTTATGATCCACCAGACACGTGTTTGTCGGGTACTCATTGACAATGGCGCTGGCCTAAATATTGTTTCTACAGCTCTGCTTAGACAATTGAGTTATTCTGAGGACTCTATCAATCCTCGACGAAAGATCACTATTAAAGCATACGATGAAGTAGAACAAAAGTCACTAGGTCTTGTGACTTTACCAATTCGTGTCAGTCCTATCGAAAGGGATGTCCCCTGTCAGGTGCTCGACATTCCCTTAGCCTACAACATTCTGTTAGGATGGCCATGGATACATGAGATGCGCGTTGTGCCATCCACATACCACCAATGCATTAAATTCCCATTTCATGGCTCTGAAGTTACTATTCCAGCAACTACTAGCTACACTTGCAATATGCTCAAAGCTGTTGAATCTTTCATCCCTGCTAACCGTGAGTCTACTGATTGTCACAACAATAAGCTAAAACAAATTGAGCAGTCATTTAAATTGAAAGAAACTGGTATGAGAGAGTACCACATGGAACCAGTGTTATCATTAACATCAATTCCAGAATCCCCTCGACATTTTGGGAGACCCTCACTAGCAAAGAAGCCATTCGTATTGACACCTCATACCAAGTTTAATGGTTCTTTTGTCAAAGCTACAGTTCCCTTGGAAGATGAAAGCAAAAATAGAGCCATTGCTGCATGGCTTTACAAAGAAGAGTCTCCAGTAGACCTAACAGAACAAGTTCGAGAAATCACTCCTAAGAAGTATGGACCTGGTCTTAAGCTTATGAAGCATTTTGGCTACAAGGGAACTGGCCCTATTAGGTGCAATAACAATGGTTTAATAGATCTTGTCAAAGCAACAGCTCAAAGCAACAGTGACACAACTGGCCTAGGGTTCAAGAAGGTCCCTTTCGATTTGGGATCCAATAAATTCATACCTATACCTTAGAGTTCATCTAAAAATGAGTCACAATCTGAATCAGGTACTCAAAAGGAAGAATCTGATGATGAGGATTCTTACCCTCATCCTATTCCTTATAATCTTGCTAAATTCTTTGCTGAGCCAGATGACTTTGTGCCACGTGTTAGCACTCTGGATGATACTAATGATTCTTCTGAGGACAATACTGAGCAACTCGAATATCATTCAGAAAAGGGAGAATCTAGTCAGTCATGTCATGTTGAGTATTTGTGTAAGAATCCAGAGGCTGAAGGAGAGTATGTCCCTATCACTATTGGGGTGTTCTATAGTCTCTCACCATGTAGCACCGATTCTCATGAATATGAATTTGACAATCTTTCAGAAGTGACTACTGATAAAGACATTGACCAAGTGCATGTCTATGAAAATCAAATTGAAGTGAGTGAAACATCTAGGGATAGGTCATAGGGGTCTGGTCCAACTAGTGTCTTAGATTCATCAATTACTAATGTTCGTACTCCGAGACGTTTGAATACACTTGTGGGTGAGGTCACCGTAGGTCTCGAATTGTTGGTCCACGCATTTAATAACTATACTGTGAATGCAATTGAACCAGCCACTACTCTCTCACTCGCACATCCTGAGCTTATAGACTGGAACCCCAATGCATCTAACAAAGTCCCCACGTTCCAGAATGACTATACTCTTACCTGTTACCTAAACGCTATTGAACCTGTAACGTCTTCCACCAATGAGCAAAGCGTCAACATGACTGAGGCCGACATCAAATATCTTAGTCACATAATTAAAAAGAAAAATTGCAAGAAGTCCAATGGTGAAAACCACATTGTGGCAGTGTCGGATCCAAAAATAGTAAAAACAAAAGACGTATCCAAGGGTGAAAACCTCTCTGAGGCACCTGCAGATGAGATATTTGATGTCCTTCCCAGTCACTTTCAGGAGAGATCATCAGTGTTAATAGAGCCAACACAGCCGATTAACCTAGGTACAGAAGAACATCCTCATGTGATACATTTGGCTCAGTCATTGTCAACTGAAGAAAAGGAACAATTCATTGCCTTTTTCAAGGGAAAGAAAATAAATTTTGCCTGGACATATTCTGACATGCCAGGATTGGATCCTGATCTTATTATGCACCACTTGTCCATAATGCCAGGCATAAAACCAGTTAAATAGAAGCTCCGCAAAATGCATCCTCATGTTGCATTGCTAGTCAAAGCCGAATTGGAGAAACTTCTGAAGGCTGGTTTCATTCGTGCAATTGATTATGTTGAATGGATATCCAATATTGTCCCTGTGTCCAAGCATGATAAGTCTATCAGAGTTTGTACAGATTTCCATGATCTTAACTTGGCATGTCCTAAAGATGACTTCCCACTCCCTAATATTGATATGATTGTGGACATGACAGCTAGCTATGAGATGTACTCACTTATGGATGGTTTTGCTGGATACAATCAGATAAAAATTGCACCAGAAGATCAAGAGAAAATAGCCTTCACATGTGCATGGGGAAACTTTTGTTGGAATGTAATGCCATTGGTTTAAAGAATACTGGAGCTACATATCAGCGGGATGTTACTACAATCTTCCATGACATGATGCATAGAACTATGGAGGACTATGTTGATGATACTTTGGTCAAAAGCACTGAACACAATACCCATTTGCACGATTTGGGACCAATCCTAGATCGTATGGAAAAGTTTAGTCTTCGGCTCAATCCTAAGAAGTGTGCATTTGGTGTCACATCAGGAAAACTGTTAGGATATATTGTTTCTACAAAGGGAATTGAAGTAGATCCAAAAAAAGTACAAGCAATAATGGACATGCCACCACCTCGAAACATCAGTCAGATGAGAGGACTACAAGGAAGGCTTCAATCTATTCGCAGATTTATTTCACAATTGGCAGATAAATCACAACCCTTCACAAAGACTTTACATAAGGGTGTGAAATTCAATTGGAGCCAGGATTGTGAGCAAAGCTTAACACAGATTAAACAGTATCTTGTCAATCCACCAATCCTGATGCCTCCTATGCATGGGAAACCTTTGCTTTTATACATTTCAGCTACTGAAACATCATTGGGAATCCTGTTGGCTCAGGAAGACAATGATAACAAAGAAAGAGCTATTTATTACTTGAGCCGAACATTGGTCTCGTATGAGAAAAACTACAGTATTATTGAGAAAGCTTTCTTGGCAGTTGTCTTTGCTTCCCAAAAGTTGAGACACTACATGCTTGCCCACACTACACGGCTTGTAGCTAAAATAGATCCCTTAAAGTATTTGCTTAGTAAGGCAGCTCTCACAGGAAGATTGGCTAAATTGGTCATGATACTAAGTGAGTTCGACATCCAATATGTTGAACGCAAAGCTATAAAGGGACAGGCAATTGCAGACCAGCTAGCTGAGGCACCCATACTGAGTCTCCTACCAATAAACATTGATTTTCCAGATGAGTCAATTCTAACACTCACTCACCATACATGGGTTATGTTCTTCGATGGATCCTTCACACAACAAGGATCAGGTGTTGGATTGCTTTTCATCACACCACAGAAATACTCATTGCCCAAAGCATACAAGATTATGTTTCCTTGTACAAATAACATTGCTGAATATGAAGCTTTGATCAATGGTATGAAAATTGTAGCTAAATGGAGAGTAGATCAATTGGATATCTTCAGTGACTCCCAGCTTGTCATCAACCAAGTAAATGATGTGTATCAAACAAAGGATGAAAAAATAATTCCTTATAAGCACATGGTTGATGACTCGACGAAATATTTTGCACACATCACCTTCCAACAGGTTCCACGTGCAGATAATAAAGCGGCTGATGCCATGGCCACTCTGGCTTCCCTTCTACAAATGCCAGAAAATGATCTCCCGCACGAGTTCTTGGTGGAAGCGTTACACTACCCAGCCTATGACACACCTGATTCCAAGATGATCTGTTCTATTATAGGACAAGAATCATCCCACTACCATCACATCTATTCCTACCTTCATAATCAAACCATTCTGAAAGGTCTGACCCAGAATGAGAAACGTTACCTAATCCGTAATGCTTCACATTATGTCATTATTGCTGACGATCTATATAGGAGAGGTCTCGACGGAACACTCCTTAGGTGTTTAGAACTCGACGATTCCAAACGTGCACTAATTGATGTTCACGAAGGTATTTGCGGATCTCATTCCAATGGCCTAACACTAGCTCGCAAACTCCTTCATGCTGGTTACTACTGGCCTAAAATGGAGCAAGAAGCTATTAAATATGCTAGGTCCCTCAAACAGTGTCAACTACATGGGAATCTCATTCACGCTCCAGCTAGAGACTTGATTCCCTCTACTTCAACATGGCCATTTCAACAATGGGCCTTTGACTTGGTAGGACAGATTCACCCAACCTCTTCTAATGGACATAAGTTCATTATCACCGCTACAGATTATTTCACGAAATGGGTAGAGGCAGTCCCTCTCACAATTGCTGATGGAAAAACTGTAGCGCTTTTTATCATAAACTACATCATGTGTAGATATGGTATACTGTCCTCAATCATTACTGATAATGGAGGAAAATTCAAAAATAAAGACCTTAAGGAACTGTGCAAGAAATTTAAAATTACACAACATTGGTCTTCCATTTATTACCCCCAGGGTAATGGGCAAGCTGAGGCATCAAATAAGGCAATTCTCAAAATTCTTCATTGCATAGTTAGTAAGCCAGGGCGAGATTGCTATCTCTAGATCAATCCAGCCCTGTGGGCATATAGAACAAGCATTAGAACTCCAACGGGCACGACTCCTTTTGCGTTGGTATATGGGGCAGATGTTGTGCTCTCGATAGAGATTGAGATTCCTACCTTGAGAATCTCTATGAAAGGCCTTATCACAGATGATGACTATAGGATAGCCCGGCTTCAAGAACTTGTGTTGCTGGATGAATGACAACAAGTGGCCTATGATCATCTACGAGCATATCAACAAAGAATGGCGTGAAGCTATAATAGGAGGATTAGGCCATGTGACTTCCAGATGGGTGATCTCGAGGTCCTTACATCATTACTGCAGTATATGGATCTGGCGCCTATCAACTTTCTACAACTGAAGGAGAAGTGCTTAAAGAGCCTATGAACACTCTCCACCTGAAGCGGTTTTTCAGTTGATTCAATCTCAGCAAGCTCTTTGTACATATCTAAATGTCCTGAAAAAAAATTCTAAAAATCAGAAAAAGTCCTAAAAAATAAAAAATAAAAAATAAAAATAAAAATAAAAAAAATCCAAGAAGGTGAGAACCTGGTAAACAGGCGCCTCTTATTAGTCACTTTCATGCTTTTGCTTTCCTGCTTGTCCTGCTCATGTATCCATGGACTGATTTTTGTCATAGGTTGAGGGCATTCCCCTCTACTATCACTCTTTTCGAGATTTTCCTCATAGAATCTCCTTCGTGACAGTCACCAGTTATTCTGACTGCATCTGCCTACTGTCACCAGTGTCACTCTTTTCGAGATTTTCCTCATAGAATCTCCTTTGTGATAGTCACCAGTTGTTCTGACTACGTCTGCCTACTGTCACCAGTGTCACTCTTTTCGAGATTTTCCTCATAGAATCTCCTTCGTGACAGTCACCAGTTGTTCTGACTGTGTCTGCCTACCATCACTAGTGTCACTCTTTTCAAGATGTTCCTCATAGAATCTCCTTCGTGACAGTCACCAGTTGTTCTGACTACGTCTGCCTACTGTTGTCACCCTACTGAAGAGATTTCTTTCTTACATATTCTGGACATTGACACTTGACATCATCCCGAAAACATTAATCTCAGTGATATACTTGTTTGGATCTTCTGAGCATTTTCTCTTATTGCTTTGTTTTGCTTTATCATATCTCCTCGAGCAACATCGATGATGTCATCTCCAACTAGAGAAGTAATGACTGGGGGCATGATCTTTTCATATGTTTTCTGTTTGTGGTTTAGTTCCAATACGTTGATACATTCCTATAAGAGGGGTGTCCACTATAAGAGCCTCCATTCTGTATTGGATGGCCGTGTGTACCTCAACTCCTTTTATACAAATATGTCAACGATATTGATTCTTCTCCTTGTTTGTTGGAGTGAACTCTTCATGCTATAGTACATACTGATACTCGTCCTATTAAGTGAACGTACAGGTCACTGCGAGTATATTTAGCACACTTCTGTCTCAGGTTACGAACACAAGGGTCATTGCGGATAGCATGAATATTGAATACTTTGCATAAGAGGAATCTCCCGTGTGTTTGGTGTGCCTTTCATACAAGCAACATTCAGGTCATCCTAGCATTCATGCTTTGATGCTTATGTTAACTTGTTACATTAAAAGGGACAAATGTTCTGGTCATTTTGGCTTCTTGTGCCTTGAATGCTTACATTTAATCCCGACATTCCAATAATGTATGTTACATTCATATTTTCATGATTGCAATGTCAGTGGAAGTTGTGTAACATACGAGCTTTGTTTTATATCCAATGATGATAAATCATCAAGGCTTGGTGACCAGACCTAAGGTTGCATTTAACATAGTCTTGCATACTTCATTGGCATTAGCACGCAATTCGACGGTAATCCTATTCATACTCCACATGCATCAGATTCCTCCACGGTTGCACAAGCGTTTGGTTCATCGATTCTCATTCCTCCATGGAATACTTGTGACTGTCAAATAAAAAAATGCACAAAACTATGTCAAATGTCAGTTCATACATATACGTTCTATCTAAACATAAATCTCATGAACATCAAAGCAAAACCAAAACAAACAATGACATGTACACAGGAATACTCGGCTCAAAATCTCGTATATGTATATATCAAAGAATGGGTTAGTACAAATAAAATGGGTGCTACTCGAGTGCAATCGATCAAAAATGATACATCTGGTGCTGGCACACCAATCGATACATAGCCAAAGATCAAAATAAAAGTCAAGCACAGAGCATCTAACTCTGTCTCGAACCCTCACCTCCGAGAGGAGCAGGAGGAATAGGGGCAACAGGTGGTGGAGGCGGTGGTGGCATATCCGGCCTGATAGGAGGTTGTGCACCTCCGGACTCTCGTACGTGCTGAGAGAATCGCTGCACCTGCAATGTCTCATCAGGTACTGCACTAGTGAATGTAGCATAATAAAATGCGGCTCGAGTAGACTAGAAGCGGATCTCATCCTGTGCCAACTCTAGCCTCTACTCTGCAACCTCCGTGCACTCTCTCTGGCGATCTGTCTCTCTCTGTCTCTCTACCAGCTGTGCATCCCTGACTGCCACTGCAATTTGCAACTCTCCCAACTGTCGGGAGGCCGCACAAACTTTCTCTCAGTATCGCCGTACCGCATCCTGTACTCCACCTACTAGCTGATCCGTCATATCCTCATCGACCATCTCTGGTGCATGCTGAGGTGGAGGTGACTGCTGCGGTGGAGGTGCCTGCCGCTGTGGGACCTCCTGCTGAAGAACCTGCTCGTCTATCCTCTACCTCCTTCATCGACTGTGTCCTGCTCCACTACCCCCAACACCTGGGTCTGATCCCATCTGCCATAGGGGAATAGGCATCTGCTGTACCCGGTGTTGGACCTGTGGTGGCACCTGTGGCTATGCCTGCTGCTGCTGTGATACCTGTCCCTACCCCTGTACCTGCCCTGCCATCCCTAATGGATCTGTGAAGTGTGGGAATGGATAGCTCATCAAAAATGCCTGATATGCAGGCGTCATCCCAGCATCTACTACCTCTGGCAGGTAGTCCCACTGAACTGCAACCAAACTACGAATATCTATCATGGATCGTCCTGGATCCATCCGTGGAGGCCATCCCCGCTCTATATCCTTCTGTACCCTGGCGCGAAGATATTCCGACCGCGCACGAAGAAACAACACATCCTGTTTCTTCATGCGAAGAAAGAATTGAACATCCTAAAACATGCTAAAAACGTGCATAAATGATCTTGAAAAATGTGTAATCAAAATTACGAAGATGGGAGATCGATGACTCACCGGTGGTCCGTAGTCTGCTGGCCGACTGTGTCATCTGGAGCGCTCAAAACGATGATATCTCAAGTTTACTGCCATGTCTATATCAGAGCTCAAAATCACTAAAAGACAAAAGCACAAATTAATTGAAAATGACCCTTCAAGCCATTATATAGGTGTTGACCAAATTTTTCAAAGTGCTCGGATTTGCGCAAAAATCGCACCCTTGGCTAATTGGACCATTCTGGATCCATTTTCGGGATCAAATTCGAGATCTGACACACCCAAAAGCTTTAAAAATGCATTTTAAAATTTTAGGGACCAATGTGATCGAATGCTTGTGCAGTCAAATCTTTCTGATACTTTATAATTCTAGGAATCTTTTCAACTTTACATTCTCCATATTTTCAAAATTCATTTTGAAAATAGTCAACTAAAGTCAACTTTACATGATATACTGCTTCAAATCATATTTTTGGTGTGTCATCTTTCGATTTTGCTCCCGAGGGGGCATGATGATTACATCATTAAATACTTATTGCTCAGGGCATTTAGTTCCCATCTTATATCCTAGTCACTTGGGGCATCTCGTCACTTGGGGCATCTCATCACTTGGGGCTTTTTGTTCCCTTCTATCTGACATTTCTTCCATCTATCTTATCTTTTCATCAATTGATCAACCTTATAACAACTCTTCTCAGAGTTCGATGGACAGGTATTGAGACAGTCTAAACCTCAACTCCTGAGGATCAAACCTCGTTCTGGGGATGATTCTATGACTCTAATGAGACCTTGTTATCTTTTATCAATTTCGGGTATCTAGGTGTTCTATCTGGATCCTTGAAGGTTAAGCTTCATTCTGGAGATAACTTTCTAAATGCTATTAATTTCGGGTATCTAGGTGTTCTATCTGGATCCTTGAAGGTTGAGCTTCGTTCTAGAGATAATCTTCTAAATACTATCAATTTCAGGTATCTAGGTGTTCTATCTGGATCCTTAAAGGTTAAACTTCGTTATGAAGAAACTTTTTAAATGCTTATCAATTTTAGGTATCTAGACATTCTGTCTAGATCCTTAAAGATTATGCTTCGTTATGAAGATAGTCTTGTATATGAGCAATGTTAGTATGCTAATAGAAACCAAATTTAAATAAAGCTTCTACAAACTAAACAAAATTCATAAACTTCAAGATAGACTAAGATGAGCTCTTAATTGAGAATATGAGCCATTAATGGACTCTCTCAATAAGAAGCTCTCTTGTTGAGTAGCTTTATCTAAATGGATAGGATGTATGCTCAATATGCTTCCAAAGGCTTCAATGGATGATTGTGGATTTTTGGTGTGGATAGATGGCTTTAGAATGGATTTGGCTCTCAAAATAGCATTATAACTTTACTTCATGGATTGTGTTATTTTGCAAAGGGGAAGGATCCAATTTATAGGCAAGAGGCTTGAGGGATTGAGGGCTAAGATGCAAGGATGGGAAAAAGCTTATGGAAGGCTCAGATTGCATGAGAGGAGAGCACATGGATTGTGCTTCCTTATAGCCAATCAAGGAGTGACACATGTCACATGGTGAGAGGATGGAGGAAAGGGCAAGGATGAGTCAACAAAGGAGGCTCAAGAGATAAAATCTTCATAAAGACCCTCATAATGACTTGTAAGAGCAATAAAAGGGCTTGTAAGAGTCATTTATGACCTAGTGGACTTCATAAAGTTTTATGGTTGAGATATTTTGAGGGTGATGAGAGCAAATTCGACTTGGACTTGATTAGGAAGGTTTTAAGCTTGTTTAGGGTTGTGCAAATGATTAGAGGATGGATTAGGATGGTTTAGGATTAGCTTAGGGATAGGCAAGTGGATGGCATTTAATGAGGGTGGGTGAAGGAGGAGATATTTGTTAACTTTGGCTTGGGTTAGTAAGTCTTAACCCATGTTTAGGGAATGTGACAAGGTTAGGAGGGGATTAGGATTAGGTTTAAAGACATCTTCTAGAAGAGTCTAGATTTTGGAGGAGGATAAAGACTTTCTAGAATAGTCTAGAATTTCCTAGGATGAGAATGAAGACTTTCTAGAAGAGTCTAGAACTTCTTAGGATGAGGATAAATTAGATTTTTAGGAAATAAATAAAGTTTTATTTATTTCAAGGGTTTGGGTTGAGGAGATATTTATTAAAACTTTTTTAATAAACATGAGGATTAATATTTAATTTTAATTAAATATTTTGAGTTGGGATTAGGGGTAGGAAATGATGGGATTAGCCTTTAATCAAAATTAAAGAAGGATTAGAAGATTTTGGAAGAGGTTATTGGTCATAAGGAAATTGGCCAACTTTTGGGAAAAAAATAAATTTTTTATTTATTTTAGGATTTTTGGTCAATTTATTAATTAAATAATTAATAAATAAGGAAATAATGTTTAAATAAGATTTAAACATTTTTGGGAGGGATTCCTTAATTAAATATTTTTAATTAAGATAAAAGGATTTAATGGCATAAAAATTAATTAATTAATTAATTAAATAATTAATTAATTAATTAATGATGATGTCATCGGGAATTTTTCAGAAAATAAAAATACTTTATTTTCTAAAGGATTTTTAGGTGTCTACAAGTCTTTTAAATGCTATCGATCTTAGGTATCTAAGTGCTCTGCTTGAATTCCTTAGGATTAAGCTCTGCTCTAGAGAAGGTCCTTAAAAAGCTTATCAATTGGTCTCCGTGTCATCACCTTCGGAACCAATCTCATGTTCACATCATGCTTTCTGATTATCTTTTAATTGAACGTGTTGCTCGCACATTCATTCAAAGAGGGGCAAAATGTAATACCCCAAAATTGGTTCATTGCCATTATACCAATTCTAGTCTATTTCTGATAATTCCAAAGTCCTATTCTAATAGGCAATTCTCATTCTGCTATTTGCTACTTGACTTAATTGTTAGATGCAGAAAAACCCTAATCTGCATTCATCATATTTCTTATTTAATTCCTATAGTACGTACTCATATTAGTTTCATTAAACCTACTTGATTAATATTTAATTTAATTATTAAGTATATATACTTTAATTAAACTAAATTATATCCTAAGGCTAATATACTATGGAATTAAATTTATTTAATTTAATAAATACGCCTATCTTAATTAATTAAATGTAATTATTTAATTAAATGAGAAAGGTATTTCTAATTAATTAAATGTAATTATTTAATTAAATGAGAAAGGTATTTCTAATTAATTAAAAGAAATTATTTAATTAAATAGAGTACTTACTTCTAAATAATTAAACAAAGTTATTTAATTAAATGGGAAGACATTCCTAATTAATTAAATAAAGTTATTTAATTAAACAAAAGTGTCTCTAATTAATTAAAGATTATTTAATTAAATAGAAAAAGTAATTATGAGAGCATATTTCATTTTATTAAATTAAATATCTCAACAAAATCTCTCTTCAGTTCAAAAAAGGGGAATTTCCAGTTCACTATTGATCAAAAATGAGTTAACACAGTTAACTCCTTTTTCTACTCAAATTAAAATAGTTAACTCCTTATTTATCTCAAATTAAGTCTGTTAACTCCCTTTAACTTGGGAAATCTCCCTTTATGACTGAAACTCATCTTCAATCCTGATCGTTGATCTGAATCGATCTCAACCGTTGATGGATTCCAGGAAACTCTATTTAAGAGACCCTCATCTCTTCATTTGAGGGAGGATGAATTGATTTGCTATCGAATTGCTATTGAAATTCATGCTCATATTTACTTACATTTCTTGCACACATTCTCATTTTTAGTTTAATCTCATTTTAGTTTAATCATGCATATGCTTAATCTAGTTTGCTTCATTTGTTCTTAGATTACATTGCATCTTTCATTTTCTTAGATTAATCCGTATACTCATTCTTAGTTTAATTCCATTGTCAAATCTTTCGTTCTTAGAGGGTTTGGTTGCCTACACCTCGATTCTGAGGATATTAACAGGCAAAATCCTTTTAGATAGAAGGTAACAGGTCGCTTTGCAGGGCAAATTTTGGATGTACAATTCAATGTTCATTCCATGATGAATCCGCAAATAAGGACCATGTTGAAGTGTGTGCGTTAGCATAGGCCACATTTTCACGCATACAACTATATTTGTATTGATAGAGATGCATTATTATACTTGAGCATTTGATGTTTGACCTGTGATTTTTATGGTACTTACCCCATACTTGCATGTGTATGGTGCACGTGTTTATTTTATCTTTTTGTCTAACGTGTTTGATGTGGTTAAGGGAGGGAGTTGTAGTCACCTACAAGTTGAGATCTACACAATGTACCACTCCTCGCCATTGCCTGTTTAGTTTAGATATATTTATATACATGTACATGCTCATCTTTTATGCAAGATGTAAGTACTGGGCATCAACTTCCCTAAATTGCTAGGATGAGCATGCCCAATTAAAAATACTCAAATGGTGAGAATGGGAAGATAATGATCAGGTCTAATCCCAACCATAGCCTAAAATACTTGTCCTACAAGGAGGACTCTTAACAAACTATCTCCCCTTTTTAAAACTCGTGAGTCTTTTGTGCGTATGTTGTTTTATGAGTCTTTGATGAATTTTCTATTAATTAAGTCTAATTAAAAAATTAAATTAATGATTAAATTTAGTGGAAAATTATTATGACATTTAATATTTAATTATATTTAATTAATTAAAAAATTAATTAAATAAAAAGAATTGAATTCAAAGATAAAAGTTATAAATTTAAATTTTAGAACATGATAATATTTATTTAATTTAATAATAGTATACTTAGAGTTCATTTTTAAATAAATGCTAAATATTATTATAATTTAAGTTGATAAATATTTTATCAATTAAGTTTCAAAAATATATAAAAAGGAGAAAGATATTAAATTATGAAAAAGGTTTTAAGTTTGCATGATGTGTGCATAAGATTAAAATATATGAAATTAATTAAAAAGATAAAATATGTGAACTTAATAAAGATGTTTTAATAAAGTGTGCATGAGATTTAAAAGTTAATAAATTAAATAAAAGTGAAGTCAAGTGGAAAATTAAATAAAATAATTTAATAATTAATTTGATGTGCATGAAAGGAATAATAAAATAATATTTTAATTTAAAAAGAAAACTAATTGTGCATGAAAGAAATAATTAAATAAAATAATTGTAATTTAGAAGTGGTGGAGACAAAATCCCTAAAAGGTAATTAGAGTTTATATTAGAGGGTTTTCGGGTCATTATTACACACAGGTTTGAAGAGCAACTCAAAGGGTTTGGAAAAGAAGGGAATTTTTTGTGGTTTGAAGGATTTTGCTTGCAGTAGGAATTTTCATCTAGCTGTTAGAGTCTAACATTAGAACTAGGTAGGTTCTTGAGTTTTCATTCACCTAGTTAGAATTATCTTATTCAGATGATCATGTCTTCTTTGTGATTGTTGAAATCAATTTCTTTGTATTTCGTTGCATGAATCTATCACTTCTTGTTTTGAATCTAGGATAATTGTATTGTATCTCATATGTGTGAGAAGACTAAAAGAATAATAGATCAATCTGAAAACCTCATTCGTAGGTAAAAAAAGAAATTGCAATTAATTCGAGAAACGGTTTGAGATAAAAGAAAAAATTTTAATTAGAAATTTAAATGGTTCAATATATTTATCCTATCGGACTAAAATTTTAAATATTGTTAAAAATATATATATCTAAAAATATTTTTTGAGATCTTGTTTATTTTGAAAGTTATATTAAAAAATTATATATAAAAGAATATATTTTAAAAAAATTATAAAAATCAAAGTGGGAGGCAGGGGCTACCACTTCCCCCCACCCCCTTCATATATATGTATGCTGGCAACCATGTTGTTGGTGCAGGAACTATGTCAACAGTGTTGCCGTAGGCCCTGCATCAGCAGAGGTCACACGACATGCCCATGCGGCTATATTAATAGCATTAGGTTAATTTTGTTTATATTTGAAAATGAAAGTTTGAAATTATAAAGTTTAATATTAGGTTAGTATTATTTAATAATATTTTAGTTAGTATATTTTATAAATAGATTATTATTAATAATAAGTTTTTATTAATAAATTTATTTATTATTTAACAATTTTTATGAATGAATTTTAATATTAATTTCATTATTTAATATATTTATTAATATTTATTATTTTAATAAATATTTAATAAAAGACTAAGATTATTTTATTTTATTTCCACATTATTAATTAGTTTAATTAAACAAAATTTAATTAAGTTTAATTAATATATGAGAATACTTGGAATTTAGATCTATTTTTAAAATAATGATATTGGCTTAATAAAATTGGAATTTTTATGGAAAAACAATCATTATTATTTTAATTAATTATCCTTAAGGTATATTAGCGAGATTGACATAAAATAAATGGGGGTAATTTTATATTTATCCAAATTAATGAAAGAGTTGACTTATGGAATAAATTGAGAATTCATCCACTTAAAATGTATATTGAATCCCAAACTAAAACTTTACTTTTAACTCTATTGTGTATTTTCAAATCAAACCTAAACTATGGAACTGTACTATTTTGCTTGTACTGTCAGTGCTTTGGGGTTTTCGGGTTGATTAGATGTTGACTAGTCTAGGATGTTCACCAGAGGCTTTCTAAGATTTCTTTTATACCATTTATGTGGCTAGATGTCATGATATGTCTCGTGATTCAAATTGAAAATTATATTTATGAGGTTTACTTTGTGGAGCATTTACGTGTACTTGGGTTAGAGAACCAACTTGTTTTCAGGTTGCATGTTAAGGAACCAAGTTTGATCATTATGGGTGTTGTGGTATGAGACACAACTATGTTTTATGTTCTTAGGAGAGGTTGTCTAGGTACATGTCTTTGGGAGTGGCTTGCAGTAGGGGTCTGGGACCCAAAGTGGTCAGTGCCAAGGTAACCTATTATAAGTTATGTAATAAGTGATAATCTAGTAATTAATATTTTGGAGGGAAACACAACTAAAAGATAAGTTAGAGATATTTGCCCTGCCCATGCCTTGAATGTTTGTATTGACTAAGGATGGGAATGGGATGACAATATAACTGGTCACCTCGTCTTCTTGAGAGGGTTTTCTAGTTCTGCATGTGTCACGTTGAGGGTTCAGGGTTCAGAGTAACTAGTCTAGGGTAACTCAACGCTTAAGGGTTTGGGGTCTATTAAGAGATCAATCTAGGGTAACTTAAGTAGTTTGACCATGCGATGACACTCCCTAGTATGTAACCTTAGTCTCCTCTGTAGATTTTGTGCACCTTTCATGGTGTACTTATTGTTGGATATTGTTATTGTCATTATTTACTTTCATTGATGATCATTATTTACTTTCATTGATGATGATTAGTGATTTATGGATGATGTACTTTTGACATGTGGTTCTTAACTTTAGGTGAATATCTTTCATTGACTTTATCTTATGATCTTGGTATTTGATTTATACTTGGTTCATGTATGATGTTTGGTTATGTGGTGTTGGTATTGTATTGAGTGTTCTTTCTTTTGGATTATTTTATCTTCTTGAGTAGCATGTGTTACCTTTGAGGTAGTTTTAGCTATTAGGAATTCCTTGCCTAGGAATTTTTTATGTTTGATTAACCATATGTGGATCATTCATTATCTTCCCTACACAGTGGGAGTGGAAGCCTGACTAGGTAACCACGCGGTCGGGAGGTAGTGTCTTCTTACCATTTGGGTTTCCCCTTATATTGCTAGATGTTGGATGTTCATTGCAGAAGATGTACCTTTATCATTCTTATGTCTTACCTCAGAGGCTCTTTTCAGTTGATGTAATAATGCTATCATGTATTTTGATGTATTGTATCTATTTGTACATACCCTGCGACATGTGCAGTGGATGTTATTAATGGGATGTACTTTCATTGTATTAGTTATACTTATGTTTTGCTTATGTGATTATGTATTTGTTATTTCTTTATGTTTAGGAGACATTGTACTTGAAATTTAAACTAATTAATATAAACTTCTTAAGTGTGACTCAACGCAAAGGAAACCTTGAGGAATTGAGTATGTATCTATAATTGATTATGTGTCCTTGATGTGTATGTATTTATTGCTTCCACATTTTTGTTACTCTGATGTTGTTTAAACTTTTTTTTTAAATAGTTCAGTAAACTTTGTTACATGTTAGGTTTATTTCTCTTAGGTTCCCAAGCGGGGTATTACAAGACTATTCAATATTCATCACAATAACAAAATGTGTCAATAATAAGAAAGACACTAACAATTATTTCATAATAAAAATACATGCATAAAATAAATAACTTACGTCCCACCTTGTGTGATAGGGTGATGATCTATGTAGTGCCTGCCCCTAGTTTACTTTTTCCTAGTTTACATTTTTGCTATCATTGTCGAACTTTTTTAGGCCAGTTTTATGATTGATGATTAGTAGCATTATTTTGCAATTATCAGATATTGTTTCAAATTTAGTTGGTATATGATGAGATTACTTGGTACTCTATACTTCTAGTATGCATGATGATTATTACAGTCTTTTTCAATTATTGATGATGTTTAGTTAGATGGATTGTCATATGTGTTTTCTTATGGATACTTACCCCATACTACATGTGTATGGTGTGCGTGTTTGTTTTTTATATATAGTATTTCTGATGTGGTTAAGAAAGGAAGTCGTAGTCACATGCTAGTCGGGATCTACACGATGCACCACTTCCTACCATTGCTTGTTTAGCTTAGAATATATTGTGTTTGTACATGCATGGATTTTATGTAGGTTGCAAGTATCGGATATCAACTTCCCTGAATTGTTAGGATGAATGTACCCTATTGCATTATCTCAATGGTAAGAGAGGGGAGATAAGTTCTTAAGTCCAAATCTTAAACCTTTAAGCCATTTGTCCTAGAAAATTAGAACAAGTATCTGAGTTGTGTACCCTTCGAATGTGTCGAATGGCGTTAATTTGTGATTATAACTCTTTAGTTTGATTTTGTATGTGTTTTTCTATGATGAGTTTTCGTATTTTACTTTATGAGTCTTTGGTGAATTTTCTATTAATTAAGTCTAATAAAAATATTAAATTAATGATTTAATTTAATGAAAAATTATTATGATATTTTAATATTTAATTAATTGGAAAATTAATTATTTAAAAAGAATTAAATTTGAAGATAACAATTATAAGTATAAATTTGGAACATGATAATATTTATTTAATTTAATAATAATATATCTAGAGTTCATTTTTAAATAAATGCTAAATAATATTATTATTTAAGTTAATAAATAGTTATCAAATTTAATGTTCAAAATTAAATTTAGAAATAGAAAAAGAAATTAATTAATTAAAGTTTCATGATTGCATGATACATGCATGAGATTAAATTCAATAAATTAATTTAAAAAGAGTCAAGTGAAAATTAAATAAAGGAATTTAATTAATTAATTAATGTGCATGGGAAAGATAAAAGAAAGATAAATAAAAGTTAATAATGAGTTAAGGGTTGTGAGCAAGGAGTTCTATGGGGTGAATGCATAATTAGTGCCCCAATTTTTGGGAGAGAACTCCATATCACAACTTGGGGGTTCATTTTCAAAAGATCACGAATTTTGGAGAAGGAAGGAATCTTTGAAAAAGAGAAGGTTCTGAGAGGAGGGATTTTTCTCTATAGTTTTCTGAGGCCTAGCGAATTAGCATCAGTGTCCAGGTAGATGCTCGTGATTTTTGCATATTTTAATATGCTCCTTTCTTTCCTATCATCATTGTGTATGTTGAATGTTTTTTGAAGAATTCTTGTGATGAATGTTTTCAGTAATATGCATTCCTATTATGAATATTAAATCTTTTTTTTATTGGAAAATCAAAAGATCTGTATAACCCTCTTTAGTAGATTAGAGGAATGAGAAATTTATCAAGAAGGGTTTGAATACAAATGGGAAAAAAATCTTCTAGAAAAAAATATTTATTGATTGGGGAATTGCAATAAATTTTCCATCAGATTAATGTTGGGAATTTGTTATAAAAAAAAATCATTATACTACTGCATATGCAAAATTTCATAAAAAAAATTATCTTTTAAAAAAAATTATACAAAAAAAAAATCGTTTAATAAAATTTTTTTTACAAAAAATATATTAAAAAAAAAATTGGAAGGTGGGCAGTCACATCCCACCCCCCCAGCTGACGGCACTATCCACACCAGTGGAATACCAAAAATCTTTAAAGGCTGCACGGTAGGCCACTGTCATGGCAGAGCCGCAGTCGCCACCCTTATTAAAGGGTCGGTGATTGTTAACACAGTGCCCAATATTTTTTTTTAAAACATAGAAATATGAAATTTAATATTTGGATTTTATTAAAATTTAATTTAATTAAAGTTTTTAATAATATTTATTATAATTTATTTTTAAATATTATTCTATTAATATTTTTATTAAAAGTTTTTATTTTATAATAATTAATAAATAATATTTAATATAGTTATTAATTTATTTAAAATTAATTTATAAAAATTAATTAAATGTTATTTAATAGACATTAGTTTATTTAAAATAAAATTTAATTTAAATTATTATGAGCATTAGTTATAAAGATAGAAGATCTTTTAAAATTATTAATCTAACTCTAGTAGAATTATTCTATGGGAAATCAATGGGAGTCTTACCTTAGCAAACTCAAAACAAATATAATTTTTACCCTTAGTAAATTTTAGAAAATTGATTTCAAATTGTGGGGGTAAATCTTTGTTTTATTTAAACAAATACATTGGTTAATTATAAGGAAAACGAAGGATATTTCTTACTTGATAACAAACTCTGAAACGAAAATTGAAACCTCATATTTGACCAAACCATGTGATTTCGAAAGAAAACCAAAACATGTACTTGTATCTTGTTTCTATATGCTATTTGTGTTTAGAGTTTGGGGTTGACTAGATTGTTGACCAGTTATATGACATCTACTAGAGGCTCGAGGGTTTTGTGAGTGTGGTATCATGCTGACTCGATCTTGTTTACTTCTACTTAACCATGGTATTTGATGGTATGCTCTATGTTGAGTGTGTTTATATTGTTGGTTACTATGTTTCAATGTATTTGTGGGATAGCAAGATTTATGCTATGAGATATCTGATTTAACCATTTTGAGTCATTGATAAGTATTGTTGGGATACTTTTTGGTTCCTCATTAAGAAACGATGGATATTTTTATTTATCTTTGATGCTTTCTAGTTGTTCATAGAGAACTGATGTGATTATTATGATTATCTTTATAATTTTTTTTAGTCACTTGTATAGGACTAAGTTGATTTTACAATGATTATTTGATTTTTGATTTCATGAGCTTAGGGTAGGTAATCTATATGTGTTGTTAGGAAGTGGCTTGCAATGGGGGTCGGGTCCCTAAGTGGTTCCTAGGGTAACCCATTGTAAGTTGTTTAACAAGTGAAAACACTACACTAAATGAGAGTAGAATGAACCTAATAAGAGTCTTGTATGTTCTCGTTCATGCCTCGAATTCTAGTAAAGACTAGGATGGGAGTAGAGAGAACACTTGGTTGCAACCTTGCATTCCGTAGTATGCCTTTTCAATATGAGAAGATACTAGTGGCCACATAGGAATCACTAGGGACCCAAGGGTCCTAAAAGACTACTCAGGTAACTCCAGTGTGATTCATGTGATGAAACTTGCCCACTTATATAGTATATTCCTGCATGTTTTGTGTGCCTCTGGGTATAGATGTCGATCTGTATTAGAACCCTTGAGTTAGAATACTTTTAGGATTTCTTGGACTTAGAGAATACCTTTGATATTTGGTTTGATATCCTGTTTGGGACTTGAGACTATCTCCTCAGCATGGTGGGAGTGGGCCATTTAGATTCCACATGGTCGAGTGGTAGTGCTTTTTACTCTTACCATTGAGATCTATCTATTGCTACCATTGCTAGAGTTTCAATGTCTACATTTCCTTTCATTATATCTTTGTATCATGGATCTAAGGAGGATAATATATTTCTATTTTTACATATGTATATTCTTTTAGCCTTTCATACCCTGTGACATGTACAGTGGATGATTGAGCATTTCGAATTTCGTTTGCCAAGAGGCATTTAGAACAAATGTATATTATTTAAATGAACAATGGACTTTTAAATTATTCTTTCATATGGATGTGGTAATTGTTAGACTTATTATTAATTAAATATAAATGTGACTCAACATCTTGGGATCCTTAAGGAATGTAACCTGTTATGTAGTGCCTGCCCCTAGGTCGCATTTTGCTATCATTGTCGAGTTCTTTTAGGGCTAGTGTTATGTTGATGATTAGTAGCATTGTTTTGAGACTATCAGATATTGTGCTATGGATTCAGTTTATTATATGATGAGATTACTTGGTACTTTACATTTCATGTATGCATGATGATTATTACATTATATTCAGTTATTGACTAGTTAGATGATTTATTATCATATGTGTCTTCTTATGGATACTTACCCCATACTTGCATGTGTATGATGTGCGTGCTTATTTTCTTTCTGTATGGCATTTATGATATGGTTAAGGAAGGGAGTCGTAGTCACTTGCTAGTTGGGATCTACACAATGCACCACTTCTTGCCATTGCCTTTTTAGTTTAGTATATATTGTGCTTGTATATGCGTGGTTTTTATGCAGGTTGCAATTACCAGGTATCAACTTTCCTGAATTGCCAGGATGAGTGTACCCTATCACATTATCTCAATGATAAGAGAGAGGAGATAATTTTTCAAGTCCAAATCCCAACCCTTTAAGCCATTTGTCCTAATTAAAAATGAGGACAAGTATCTGCGTTGAGCGCCCTCTGAATGCGTCGGATGATGTAATTCGTGATATTAACCCTTGGTTTGATTTTGTATGTATTTTGGCTAAGATGAGTTTTCGTATTTTACCTTGTGAGTCTTTGGAGTATTTTCTATTAATTAAGCCTAATTAAAAGATTTAATTAATGGTTTAATTTAATGGAAAATTAATATGATATTTTAATATTTATTTTATTTAATTAATTGAGAAATTAATTAAATAAAATAATTAAATTTGAAGATAAAAGTTATAATTTTAAAGTTGAAATGTGGTAATATTTATTTAAATTAATAAATATTTTAGCAATTAAGTTTCAAAAATAAATTTAAAAGTGGAAAATATATTAAATTATTAAAAGATTCTAGATTTCATGTGAATTAAATATAAATATATTTTGTTTTAAATAAGTGGAATTATTAAAGTTAGTGCATGAGATTTAAAAATAATAAATGAATTAAATTGAAAAGAGTAAAGTAAATATTAAATTAATTAATGTGCATTATTTTAATATTTGCTCACATAGGAGTTTGCAAATTCTAGAGAGTTGTCATGTAGGCAACACAGGAGTTTGCACTCTAAGAATGCACAAGTTTTCTACACTTGGGAGTTAGCATATTATTTGAGCACATGGTGTCTACAACCTTATGACTCGTCTAGAAGGTTGGAGAAGGCTCATGTTTAGTTGTCATGCTTATCTTCTAATTCTTTCTAAACACATTCTAGATGCATCTTAGAGGCCTTTAAATAGAGGATCTCCTAGCGTGTTTGGACAAGCTTCAAAGCTTACATGCATTTGAGAAGCTCATATGCTTCTACATGCTCATACGTTTCTACATGCTCATATGCTTCTATAAGCACTTCTAGTCATGTGGAAATTTCAGTTGGTTTGGATCTTGGAAGAATTGTGAAGGTTGGAGAAGAAAGGGATTTTTTATGGACTTCTGAGGCATGGAAAATTAGCATCAGTGTCCATGTGCACTCGTGATTTTCGCATATTCCATTTGCACTCTTTCTCTTCTTGTCTTCATCGTGTCTATTATATGTGTCTAAATACACTTCATGAATGAATCCTTAATCTTGAAATTGGAATCTAGATATGTATTTATTTAGTTGCAAAGAAAACAATAGAAAATCTTAGTTCCAAATGAGAAAGAATTAGTTTTAAATCAGGTTTGGGTTTGAATTAGAGTCGAATTGAGGAATGGATTTTAAAATGGTTTCAAAATTTATAGTTAAACCTATTAGATAAATTAATGGGTAAATTTAGAGATTAGATATTTTATAGGAAAGTTTTTAAAATTGAAAAGCCCTATTTGTTTAAAAATTATGTTATATTTGCAAGCGTTGTTGTACATGTTTTCCTTGTTTAAAATATACATAAGTATTTTCAAATCTACATACATACATACATATATATATATACATGTCTATATACATATATATACATATACATATATATATACACATATATATACATACATATACATACATATATATATATATATATATATATATATATATATATATATATATATATATATATATATATATATATATATATATATATATATATATATATATATATATATATATACACTTATGTGTGTGTGTGTGTGTGTGTGTGTGTGTGTTTATTATTAAAATGCTGTTGTGCTTAAAAAGAAAACTCTGCGTATATATTTATATATATATATATACATACATATATACATATATATATACATATATAAATATACACATAGATATATGTATATATATATTGAAAAGTCAAATTGTAATCATAGTCAAAAATCATTTTAATAAATTTGAATCGCAACTCGTGTTTAAGAAAATGTTTTTATAAAAAACATTATAAAAAATATATACATATGTTGGAGGGGTGGGATTACCCACCCCGTACCCCCTCTGTCTTCATGCGACAACAGTCGCAGGGTACCCACGACGGGCCTTTTAACCGCCGCGGCGAACCTTTCTACTACCGCACGACTTATTAAGAGCCGTCAGTGATTTAATCACTGAAAAAATTTTAAATTAAAATACCTTTGTTTTATATATGTAGAGTACAGTTTGAAAGTAGATTATAATATGCGATTTGTTTTAAAAAGGTACGGCCATGTTGAATGTCAATAGCGACGACAGTCACAGAGTAAGGTACCGCAGGTACATATTTATTAAGTATTATATATTAATAATATATAATAGTAATTATTATATAAATTGATAATAATAATTATTATGTATTATTATATAATATGTTGATGATATTTTTATTAAATTTGTAGAAATCAATAAATAATATAGTTTTAAATTAATCAAAATTACTTAATTAGAATTAGTCCAATTAAGATTAATAAGAAGGTTTAAAATGAAATAATGGAGATTTTTAATGGAAACGATAGAATTGATGGAAGGAGATATTGAATTCATTTAATTTGAATATTAAGGGATTAGAAAATGGTTATCTTTCAATATTTATTTAATGTATATTAAATACTATTTAATATATATTAAATAATTTAGAGTTGTTTAATGAAGATGATTTTAAATTAAGAAGATTTTAATGATATTGGATTAAGATTTAATTAAGTATTATTAAATTGACAAGAATTCATTGTTACATTATAACATTTAACATTGCTACGATTTGAATTATAATGTTATTGTTAATACATAATGTATTATTAAATAAATTATTAATATACCTTAATGGTGTTAAGAGTTAGTTAACTAATGAAGTTTATGAAGAGATTCTCTAGAGCGATTATTTATAGTTTTGATGAGTTTATTATTTATTAACGTTTGTTGGGTCTAATAAACTATTAATAAATAATGGTATAAATGTTTTAAATAGTTATTAATTAATCGGATTAAAGTTAATGATTGAAGTTCTATAAAAGATATTAATCAATTTGAATTGGTTAATAATTTGGAGGAGTATTAATTAATTGAATTATAAATCAACGTACATAGGGGAAATTTATTTGAGATAATAATATTTGGTATTGGAGATTTATTATGGCTTGTTATTATTAAAGTATTAATGGGAACATTGTTGAAAGAGTGACTAATGTGGTCATTATAGATTTATTAAGTCATTATTAATATTAGAGAATTGGATTATGGTTGACCTTTAACTTACACATTATGGCTAGTTATTAATTAGGTCGTTGATATGGATATGTAAATTATTAATTTAATTAATTAATTAGAGTTAATTAAATTTAATTAATAATTAAGTTATGTAATAGAGTTTTTAATTGATATGATTCTTACATCGAAGTTGATAAGTCTTGTTCTAATAATGACCTTGGATATTTTAATGGTTGTTAGTGATGATTTAATCAAGAGACTTAAGTTTTAGTGATATTGAGTTTTAATTAAGAATTATTAGAATGATAAAATTCATGGATTGTGTACCTATGTTAATTGATCATAATCTTCTTATTCAAATATTGATAACTGGCTTTCTTATAGTTTAACGAATAATGATCCTTTGATTATGTTGAAAGTTGAAGTAACATTCAATTAAAATATGGATCTTAGTTAAACAAAGAGAACAATTTAATTAAGGGTCAATGATGATCAGTTTAATGAGTAAAGTATTTATCCTTAAGTTATTCTTAGAATATTATTTTAAATAATGGAAAGGATAATGCTATCGGGGAAACAAACGGGTTGACTTGTAGGTCAAATGATTACTCTTAGTATACTTGAAACAAAAATTGGAAACCTCTACACTTAACTCATCCATGTGATATTAGTAAACCAAAACATGTGTTTGCATTGTGTATTCTATATGCTTCTTGTTTTGGATTTTTGGGTTGACTAGTGTTGACCAGTCTTAGGTTGTTACCAAAGGCTCGGGGGTTATGAGATGTGATGGCATGTTGATCTTATTTAGTCTCGATCTTTATAAATCCAACCATGGTAATGTGATGAAATGCTCTATGAGATGTTTGTAATTACTGATTGTTATTGTTTATTAGTCTTCTTGAGTGAAGCTGAGTTATATGTATTTGAGACACTTGACTTAATCATTTTTGAGTCATCGATCAGTTATCCTTGGATTACTTTCTAGTCACCATGATGGGACTGAAATGTTGATTTATTTTTTGATGATGTCATGCTGTGACATGTTTTGACTCAACCATTTTGGAGTCTTTGATCAATATGATTTTGAGATATATTTTGGTTATTAAGAACCAATGGATACTTTTGATTATCAGTGATACCTTCAGTTGCCAATAGAGAACTATTGTGGTCATGATTTTCTATGGATGCTTTTCAGATGCTCGTGGAGATTTGATACTTTTATTGTGAATATTTGATGATTCTTATTGTGGATTATCCAGTTGCTCATATAGGATTGGGGTGATTTATGATTCCATGAGCTTAGAGCAGGTTATCTACTTGTAGTGTCGAAAAGTGGCTTGCAATGGGGGTGGGGCCCTAAGTGGCTGCCAGAGTAACTCATTGTAAGTTTTGTTAATAAATGATAACATTTACACACTAAATGGGGATTAAATGAACCTAAAAAGATAATTTTTTTGGTTCTTACCCATGCCTCAAGTGCTTGTACAGACTAGGATGGGAGTAGAGAGAACGTTTGGTTGTGACCTTGCATTCCATAGTATGCCTCGTCAGTATGAGAGGATACTAGTGGCTGCATGAGGATCAATAGGGACCCGTGGAGTTTAGCTAACTGCCAAGGAAACTTCTACATGATATATGCGATGACACTTTCCCGCTTGCAGAGTAGGTTTCCTACATGTCATTGTTGTGCCTCTGGGAATTAGATGTCAGTTTTGTGATTAGAACTTTTGAGTTAGTATACTTTTAGGATTCTTGGACTTATAGAGATTTATGCTATGTGATTTGGATAACCTGTTTGGGACTTGAGATTATCTCCTCAGCACGGTGGGAGTGGACCATTTAGGTTCCACGCGATCGGGTGGTAGTGTATTTTCACTCTTATCATTTGAGATCTGTCTGAGACACTGTGGCTGGAGCATTCTTGGTTGGTATTTATCTTCATTATGTTCTTGGATCATTATGATAGATGATATACCTTATGATGGATGTATTTACTGGTATGTTTCTTATATTGATGATTTGCATATATTAGATGATGTTATCTTATGCTTATATTTGCATGTTAGATTACTTTTTGCATATGATGTAGTATGTTTTAGGAGTGACATTCCTACTATATTAATACTAATGATCTCTTCGATGATTTGGAATGTTATGCATGGAGGGATGGCTAGGATCCACGATGGTCTAATGATGCTATTTACGGTTGGGAGGAACCGTGCACTTATTTATGTTATTACATCACGGATTAGAGTTAGTATGATGATGTGGTTTATTTATATGGATGTTTATTCTTTCGAGCCTTTCATACCTTGTGACATGTGCAGTGGATGATTGAGCAATTGAAAATGTAATTTAAGAATATTGGATGTATCATTGCTAAGGATGTGATGTTAGATGAATATTTAATTTAGATGTGATACAACGTTAAGGGATCCTTAAAGAATGTAACCTGTTATTTATGTTATGTTTACTTGTTGCTATAAGTTGTAAATGGTTTATCTCTCATGTTTAAAAAAAAAAATGTTTAGCAAACTTAGTGAAATTTTAGATTAATTCTTTGGATCCCTTGGCAAGGCATTACATTTGGTATCAGAGCCTGAGTTTCAACATTGGGAGCTCTGGGTATATTTGAATGCCACTAGTTGTTAACTAGCTGAACAAAAAAATGAAAACTTTGAACTATCATGTGTATCTCTTTCAAACTGAAAACTTGAAACTAGGTGAATTGAAACGGAACTTAAACTGTACTTGCATATTTTTCATACTTCAACACTTAGCTTTCAAAACTAAAAATTCTACTTAAACCTAAAAGAGGTCAAAACTAAAAATTGAAACTCATTCTAGTTGCAAAACGTGTATCTTTTATCTATGTTGTAAGGTAGTATGCCTTTGTTTATCATTGCAAGCATTAAGTTGCTCTTGTTTAGAATGTATTAGGGGATCTATTTTAGTAGTTGTCAAAAGAGTGAATGTTGGATCGATATGGCTTTCGGTTTACCATTAAACCAGAATCATATTGCTCTAAGTGTATTGTAGTGTCACCAGTAGAATCATATTTCCCTACAAGGGGAAAGGGTTCAATGGGACCTGCATAGTGAGTATCTTAGTTTTTCATTCTTTCAGACTTCCAGGAGTAAGCCTAATTCTAGGGGGGGTGGATGTAGTGCCTGCCCCTAGGTGGCATTTTGCTATCATTGTCGAGTTCTTTTAGGGCTAGTGTTTTGTTGATGATTAGTAGCATTGTTTTGAGACTATAAGATATTGTGCAATGGATTCAGTTTATTATATGATGAGATTACTTGGTACTTTACATTTCATGTATGCATGATGATTATTACATTATTTTTAGTTATTGATTAGTTAGATGATTTATTATCATATGTGTTTTCTTATGGATACTTACCCCATACTTGCATGTGTATGGTGTGCGTGCTTATTTTTTTCTGTATGACGTTTCTGATGTGGTTAAGGAAGGGAGTCCTAGTCACTTGCTAGTCGAGATCTACATGATGCACCACTTCCTACCATTGCCTATTTAGTTTAGTATATATTGTGCTTGTACATGCGTGGTTTTTATGCAGGTTGCAGGTACTGGGTATCGACTTCCCTAAATTGCCAGGATGAGCGTACCCTATCACATTATCTCAATGATAAGAGAGGGGAGATAAATTCTCAAGTCCAAATCCCAACCCTTTAAGCCATTTGTCCTAATTGAAAATTAGGACAAGTATCTGAGTTGAGTGCCCTTTGAATGCGTCGGATGACGTAATTCATGATATTAACCCTTGGTTTGATTTTGTATGTATTTTGGCTATGATGAGTTTTCGTATTTTACCTTGTGAGTCTTTGGAGTATTTTCTATTAATTAAGCCTAATTAAAAGATTTAATTAATGGTTTAATTTAATAGAAAATTAATATGATATTTTAATATTTATTTTATTTAATTAATTGAAAAATTAATTAAATTAAATAATTAAATTTGAAGATAAAAGTTATAATTTTAAAGTTGGAATGTGGTAATATTTATATAAATTAATAAATATTTTAGCAATTAAGTTTCGAAAATAAATTTAAAAGTGGAAAATATATTAAATTATTAAAAGATTCTAGATTTCATGTGAATTAAATATAAATATATTTTGTTTTAAATAAGTGGAGTTATTAAAGTTAGTGCATGAGATTTAAAAATAATAAATGAATTAAATTGGAAAGAGTAAAGTAAATATTAAATTAATTAATGTGCATTATTTTAATATTTGCTCACATAGGAGTTTGCAAATTCTAGAGAGTTATCATGTAGACAACACGGGAGTTTGCACTCTAAGAATGCACAAGTTGTCTACACTTGGAAGTTAGCATATTTATTAAGTATTATATATTAATAATGTATAATAGTAATTATTATATAAATTGATAACAATAATTATTATGTATTATTATATAATATGTTGATGATATTTTTATTAAATTTGTAGAAATCAATAAATAATATAGTTTTAAATTAATCAAAATTACTTAATTAGAATTAGTCTAATTAAGATTAATAAGAAGGTTTAAAATGAAATAATGGAGTTTTTTAATGGAAACGATAGAATTGATGGAAGGAGATATTAAATTCATTTAATTTGAGTATTAAGGGATTAGAAAATGGTTGTCTTTCAGTATTTATTTAATGTATATTAAATACTATTTAATATATATTAAATAATTTAGAGTTGTTTAATGAAGATGATTTTAAATTAAGAAGATTTTAATGATATTGGATTAAGTTTTAATTAAGTATTATTAAATTGACAAGAAGTCAGTGTTACATTATAACATTTAACATTGCTACGATTTGAATTATTATGTTATTGTTAATACATAATGTATTATTAAATAAATTATTGATATACCTTAATGGTGTTAAGAGTTAGTTAACTAATGAAGTTTATGGAGGGATTCTCTAGATCGATTATTTATAGTTTTGATGAGTTTATTATTTATTAATGTTCGTTGGGTCTAATAAACTATTAATAAATAATGGTATAAATGTTTTAAATGGTTAAATTTTTGTTCAACGTATCACCCAGAGATAGATGGATAGAGAGAGAGAGAGAGAGAATCAAGTTTTGGAGGATATGTTGAGGATGTATGTGATGGATAGGCAAACTCTTTGGGAGGACTATCTCTACCTAGTGGAGTTTGCTTACAACAATGGGTATCATAGTTCTATTGGCATGGTACCTTTCTAGAATTTATATGCTCATCCTTTTCATATTCCTTTGAGTTGGGACAATCTTGAGGATTGCATCCTGTTGGGTCCTAAGATGCTTTGAAATATAAAGCAACAAGTAGTGTGCATTTGAGAGCACTTGACTACGGCACAAGATAGGCAGAAAAAGTTTGTCGATGCACATAGGATGAATAAGCAATTTGTCACAGGAGAGAAGGTTTTCTTGAGAGTGCGTCTATGGAAAACTCTGATCCATTATGGAAAGGGTTTGAAGCTAGCACCTTGCTATGTGGGACCATTCAAGATTCTTGAGAGGATTGGTCCAGTTGCCTATCATCTTGCTTTACCATCCAACTTAGCTTGCATTCATGATGTTTTCCATGTTTCAATACTTAGGTAGTATATCCCTAATGTGATACATGTTCTTGATTGGAATGCATTGTAGGTAGAGGAAGGGCAACAAGCTTTTGAGTTAGTTCACATTCTGGAGCAACGAGAGTTAACCCTCAGGGGTCAAACCATAGAGCAGGTAAGGGTCCAATGGGACCCTACTGATGACTCTTTAGCTAAATGGGAGGATGCATCTAGATTACAGGATTTATATCCCTACTTGTTTATAGGCTTCCAGGAGTAAGCCTAATTCTAGGGGGTGGATGTAGTACCTACCCCTAGTTTACTTTTTCTTAGTTTACATTTTTGCTATCATTGTCAAACTCTTTTAGGCCAATTTTATGATTGATGATTAATAGCATTATTTTTCAATTATTAGAGATTGTTTCAGATTCAATTGATATATTCAATGAGATTACTTGGTACTCTATACTTCATGTATGCATGATGATTATTATAGTATTTTTTGAATTATTGATGATGTTTAGTTAGATGGATTATCATATGTATTTTCTTATGGATACTTACCCCATACTGCATGTGTATGGTGTGCGTGTTTGTTTTCTTTATATATGGCATTTATGATGTGGTTAAAGAAGGGAGTCGTAGTCACTTGCTAGTCAGGATCTACATGATGCACCACTTCCTGCCATTGCTTATTTAGCTTAGAATATATTGTGTTTGTACATGCATGGATTTTATGCAACTTGTAGGTATTTGGTATCGACTTCCTTGAATTGTCAGGATGAGCATACCCTATCGCATTATCTCAATGGTAAGAGAGGGGAGATAAATTATTAAGTCCAAATCCTAAACATTTAAGCCATTTGTAATAGAAAATTAGGACAAATATCTGAATTGTGTACCCTCTGAACGCGTAGGATGACGTTAATTCATGATTATAACCCTTTAGTTTGATTTTGTATGTGTTTTTTCTATGATGAGTTTTTGTATTTTACTTTATGAGTCTTTGGTGAATTTTCTATTAATTAACTCTAATTAAAATATTAAATTAATAATTTAATTCAATGAAAAATTATTATGATATTTTAATATTTAATTTATTTGGAAATTAATTAAATAAAAAGAATTAAATTTGAAGATAAAAGTTATAAGTATAAATTTGAAACTTGATAATATTTATTTAATTTAATAATAATATATTTAGAGTTCATTTTGAAATAAATGCTAAATAATGTTATTATTTAAGTTAATAAATAGTTATCAAATTTAATATTCAAAAATAAATTTAGAAGTGGGAAAATAAATTAAAGTTTCATGATTGCATGATACGTGCATGGGATTAAATTCAATAAATTAATTTTAAAAGAGTCAAGTGAAAATTAAATAAAGGAATTTAATTAATTAATGAATGTGCATGGGAAAGATAAAAGAAAGATAAATAAAAGTTAATAATGAGTTAAGAGTTGTGAGCAAGGAGTTCTCTGGGGTGAATGCACAATTAGTGCCCCAATTTTTGGGAGAGAACTCCATATCACAACTTGGGGTTTCATTTTCGAAGGATCAAAAATTTTGGAGAAGGAAGAAATCTTTGAAAAAGAGAAGATTATGATAGGAGGGATTTTTCTCTATAGTTTTCTGAGGCATAGCGAATCAACATCAGTGTCCAGGTAGACGCTCATGATTTTTGCATATTTTAATACACTCCTTTCTTTGTTGTCTTCATCGTGTCTATTGAATATTTTCTAAAGAATTCTTATGATGAATATTTTTAGTAATATGCTTCTTGTTATGAATATTAAATCTTCTGTTTATTGGAAAATCAAAAGATCTGCATAACCCTCTTCAGTAGATTAGAGGAATGAGAAATTTATTAGGAAGGGTTTGAATACAAATTGAAAAAAAATCTTATAGAAAAAAATTAATTAATTGGGGAATTGCAATAAATTTTCCATCAGATTAATGCTAGGAATTTGTTAAAAATTAAATTCAAAAAAATCATTATAATACTACGTATGCAGAATTTCAAAAAAAAAAAAAAATCTTTAAAAAAAATTAGACAAAGAAAAAACATTTAATAAAAAATATTTTGCAAAAAATATATTTAAAAAAAAAAATTGGAAGGTGGGCAGTCACGTCCCACCCCCCGACCGATGGCACTGTCCACAACAGTAGACTGTCGATAGCCTTTAAAGGCTACATGGCAAGCCACTGCCACAGCGACCACCCTTATTAAAGGGTCGACAACTGTTAACACGGCACCCTTTTTTTTTTTTGAAATGCAGGAACATGAAATTTAATATTTGTTGTTTATTAAAAGTTTTAAATTTTATTAAAATTAAATTTTTTAATAATATTTATTATAATTTATTGTTAAATATTATTTTATTAATAAAATTTATTTTAAAAATTAATTTATAATAGTTAATAAATGATATTTAATATAGTTATTAATTAATTTAAAATTAATTTATAAAAATTAATTAAATGTTATTTAATAGACATTAGTTTATGTAAAATAAAATAAAATTTAAATTATTATGAGCATTAGTTAGAAAGATAGGAGATCTTTTAAAATTATTAATCCGACTCTAGAAGCATTACTCTATCAAAAATCAATGGGAGTCTTACCTTAGCAAACTCAAAACAAATATAATATTTATCCTTAGTAAATTTTAGAAAATTAATTTCAAATTATGGGGGTAAATCTTTGTTTTATTTAAACAAATACATGGGTTAATTATAAGAAAAACGAAGGATATTTCTTACTTGATAACAAACTCTGAAACGAAAACTAAAACCTCATATTTGACTTAACCATGTGATTTCGAAAGCAAACCAAAACATGTACTTGTATCTTGTTTCTATATGCTATTTGTGTTTGGTGTTGACTAGATTGTTGACTAGTTATAGTACGTCTACCAGAGGCTCAGGGGTTTTGTGAGTGTGGTATCATGTTGACTCGATCTTGTTTACTTCTACTTAACCATGGTATGTGATGGTATGCTCTATTTTGAGTGTGTTTATATTGTTGATTATTATGTTTCAGTGTCTTTGTGGGATAGCGAGATTTATGCAATGAGATACCTAATTTAACCATTTTGAGTCATTGATCAGTATCATTGGGATACTTTTCGGTTGCTCGTTGAGAACCGATGGATATTGTGATTTATTTTTTATGTTTTCTAGTTGCTCATAGAGAACTGATGTGATTATTATGATTATCTTTATGATGCTTTCCAGTCACTTGTATAGGACTGAGGTGATTTTACTATGATTCTTTGATTTTTGATTTCATGAACTTAGGGTAGGTAATCTATATGTGTTGTTGGGAAGTGGCTTGCAATGAGGGTTGGGGCCCTAAGTGGTTCCTAGGGAAACCCATTGTAAGTTGTTTAATAAGTGAAAACACTACACTAAATGAGAGTAAAATGAGCCTAATAAGAGTCTTGTATGTTCTCACTCATGCCTCAAGTGCTAGTACAGACTAGGATGGGAGTAAAGAGAATGCTTGGTTGTGACCTTGCATTTCATAGTATGCCTTGTCAGTACGAGAGAATACTAGTGGCTACATAGGAATCACTAGGGACCCATGGGTCCTAAGAGACTACTCGGGTAACTCCAGCGTGATTCATGTGATGACACTTGCCTGCTTACATAGTAGATTCCTATGTTTCTTTTGTGCCTCTGGGTATAGATGTTGATTTGTCTTGAAACCCTTGAGTTAGAATACTTTTAGGATTTCTTGGACTTAGAGATTACTTTTGATATTTGGTTTGATATCCTATTTAGGACTTGAGACTATATCCTCAGCACGATGGGAGTGGGCCATTTAGGTTACACGCAGTCAGGTGGAGTGCTTTTTACTCTTACCATTGAGATCCGTCCGTTGGTACTGTGGCTGGAGTTTCCTTGTCTACATTTCCTTTCATTCTATCTTTGTATCATGGATCTGAGGAGGATAATGTATTTCTATTTCTACATATGTATATTCTTTTAGCCTTTCATACCCTGTGGCATGTACAATGGATGATTGAGCATTCTGAATTTAATTTGCCAAGAGCCATTCAGAACAAATGTGTATTATTTAAATGGACATTAGACTTTTAAATTATTCTTTCATATGGATATGGTAATTTTTAGACTTAGTATTAATTAAATATAAATGTGACTCAACGTCTTGGGATCCTTAAGGAATGTAACCTATTATGTATGCTTATAGCTGATTGTATGTTGTTGCTTCTTCTACTATGTGTTTGATGTGTATATTATTCTTTCTTTAAAAAAAAATGTTTGGCAAACTTAGTAAAACTTTAGATTATCTCTTTTGGATCTCATGGTGGGGTGTTACAATCTAGGAGTGTGTGATGGTCTTTCTCTTTCATTCCACATTAAGGTGTTTATCCTTTAATCATATAACTTTTTCTATTGTTGATATTAATATGACTTTGATTACCTTACAATGATTATATGATGTCCACAAATAGGATCTTCTCTTGATTTACTTCTCGCTCTCAAATTGAAATATGGTAGATAACTTAGAAATATATTTGAAATCTCTCCCTCTTTATGCACTTGATATCACTTTTGTTTTCCTTACTTCCTTGTTTATATTTTTATAATTCTATATACTAATTACTCCCATATAAGCCCTTTTTGTTATCAAAGAGTTGATTACTTAATGATTAGATCTTCCAAACCCTTATCTAAATCTCCTAAATACAACTTAC
Source organism: Cupressus sempervirens (assembly GCA_028749045.1). NCBI lineage: Eukaryota > Viridiplantae > Streptophyta > Pinopsida > Cupressales > Cupressaceae > Cupressus > Cupressus sempervirens. The sequence goes on along the minus strand of CM053789.1, from coordinate 180,232,936 downwards.
TTTGATATTTTTATTTCTCTTGAATTACTTTCCTTATTTTATCCATGATATCCTTTATTTATTTTTCCTTAATTCATATAATTCATTCATATTTAAAAATATTTTGACATTTACAAATCTCCTACTTCCCTTTTCTAGCCTTATTTCCTTTATCTCCTTGCCTATTCTTTATTACTTAATTTTAACCCCCTTATTTTATTTTAATACAAAACTCTCTTATGAGTTTCATTCTTTGTTGGTTTTCCTAATCATATGTTGGTGGCTATATTTTTCCTTGCTGATGTGTGATGTCCTCCACCTAAATATTGTTCTTACATGCCTCTCTTTTATCATACACGGTGGTTGCACTTAATGTCTTTTTTAGATTTTATGGGCTGCACTATTAATGTTATCCACCTTCATATATATATATATATATATATATATATATCCCTTTTAAATCCTGTTACCTTATGGCCGCCAAGAGCTCATGATCCTTGTTTTACTTGTTGTTTCCTATTATGGTTGTTTGTCACCTCCTTTCATTTTCTGCATTGTATACTCCTCATGTTGGTTATTAACCACTCTTCAATGCTTATATTAACTTTTCTTAATCAGATTTGTATGCCTCGAATGCTCTTTTAAAAAAAAAAAATGTGTCACTAAGCTCCTTTGAAGCTTCAATACCTCTGTCACTGTTAGCATAACTTCTCCACACTATGCATTCATGACTGCTTTTGTTTGATTGGTTTCCCAAAATCTCTTCATTATTCGATGATGAGAAAGGTTCATTATTATTTTTTCTTGCGAAGAACTGAACTGACAAATGAATTATATCACCAATTATCAAACGCATAGCTATTCTCATGTGTTGGAAATATATCCATAACAATAAAATATTTTAATTAATTGTTATACAAACATAGACTATTCGAAAAAATTGGGGCCTAATTAGATATTTGTCCACTGAAAAATCATTTCTACAACTTAATACTCAATAGAAAAGATATCAGTCTTTATCATCATCATGAAAAACTAATAATATCCTCGAGAAACATAGGTTCCACCCAATAGTATTCTCTTGAATACTCGTGATACAGTTGACACTTTAGAAATATTTACGAAGATGAATATAATTTCAGCAACTTTATTTAATGCTTCCTTTATTCAATCTTTAATTTGTCTACGAAAAGTTTAATACCAACTATAATCTTCGAGCAATATAAGCATCAAGGTATAATGAAATGATTTTATTCTATAGACGTATGGAACTCCTCCATGTATAGGCGAGATGTGGAAATATTATTTATGCCAACCTTTGTGCTATCGAAGTTTATTAAACATTCATGCTATATGTCTACCAAAAAAATGTTTTTCGATAGATAAAGTATTGTGAGACCAGTTATACTCAAGACACATAGAAATATAAATTTAGTTAATTATATTTCACTATTTTCACATATGTGAAATTATTGAATATTTCTCATACTTCATAGAATGGCTAGATCAATGTTTTGATACCACTTGCAATGTCCTCAATTAAGACATTAGTTTTTAAAATTCAAGTATGCATATAATTTCTATTCTTTTCTCAAATGATCTTTACAGGAATTTTATTATTCTATATATATATATATATAAAGAGTCACGTCCTTTCATATTAATAATTATATTACAATATATATTATTTTAATAATATATCAGCTATATATATATAATTATATTATAACACTTTATTAATATAGTGTTTCTATATTAAAATGTGATATATATATATATATATGGTATTATTATATGATTATAATATAATATTATTATTAATATTACTTTATACATAATATTTATTATTTAAATTATATGTCAAAATGGGTATATTACAATTTTTTTATGATTATTATTATTTATTATTTAATTAAAACTATTGTAATATTATAGAACAAAACTATGACAACAAGCACCACATGACACTTGTTTAAATTGAGAAATCCTTAAACATGTTTTGTATGGTTGATATTTTTATAAATGTGTGCATCCTAAAATATTTCAGTACAATATGGTAGTGCTTCCTTGAAATCCGCTCCTATAAGACCCCATATATATGAACTAATCAAATAGTTTTAATGATTTTAGAACTTAAAAATTTCACATATAAACATTAGTAAAAAAAATTAAAATAATAATAATAATAATGGCCATTAATTTTAAAAAATAACATCTATACTATAACAATATAACAACTGTGTTATTTTTTACAAAATGAAAACTACTTAAATGAAAAAGATGAAAAATCTGTAAAAGGGTTATTGTGTATGTCTTAAAGGATAATGTAAATTCTTTAAAATGCCTATTCATGGCAATGTGATAAGTCCATTTACTATCAAGAATAGTTTTTTTTATGTAACAATTTTTACCATTTATTAAAAACATATTTGAAATGATATAATTAATAATAATAATTAAAAGGCAAAAAAAAACAAGAGCTCTTTGCGAGCTTGAGTCCCTACCTTTAGGGATCATCAAGTACCATATCTAATATAGTGTGTTTTTAGAACATAAATAATCTTGAATATTTATGTGGAAGTCTAGTCATGGAAGATTGCAAGATGACAGTAACATAACATGAATTAGCACAATTGTTGCAACCGATGGGGGCATATCTTTCTTCTTTTGTTGCTTTAAAGTGTAATTTATATAAGCAACTATCTTCAATTGTGAACCATTTGCTATTGGAATCATTGGTATGATGTAATGGTTGAACAAATTTCTTTACAAATATTATATACTTTTTTGAATTATAAGTATAGCCAAATTCAATGTTTTAGATGCAAATTCACATACCAAATCAAAATCACGTGAGAATTATTATTTTTTTCAAACTAAAAAATGTCAAGTTATGAAATTATAAAAGAAAATTGGAAATTTTGTATCGAAGTGATTCATAATGACATTATGGTTAAATATGTTTATCATCATCATCATCATATATATATATATATATATATATATATATATATATATATATATGACTTAAATAATAAGAAACTTACATAATTAAAAAAAATTAAATTAATTGTGTATTGAATCTACTTCATTGTTATAAAAAAATTAAATAATCATATAAAATGAAATTGAAAAATTAATTTAACAAGAAAACAAAAATTGAATTAATGCTAATTCTTAAGGGAAAAAATCATAATTAAAATGTCTACTTTCTTTAATTCACATAAAAGTAATGCAACAATGATTCAAAACATTATAATTTCTTTGATATTTTCAATTTAAAAATCTCAAAACAAAAATCATTAAAAATGCAATAAAAACTAAAAAAAATTGTCCTTTGAATTCTACCAAATATGTATATTTTTAAAAGCTAGTTTTGTTTGTGTATTAGCATACTTTGTATTACTCATATTACAAAATTGTGTATTGAATAGGAGTATGTAAATCATAAATTTAAGAAGTTTAAGCTTTGTACAAGTATGAAAATACATTGATTTATGTAAATTATAAGGTCTTCCACAACATTTAGTGCCTAATACCACAATTAACAAGAAACACAATGCATCATAGTTCTTGCCTAACGCATAATGGTTGTAGAGGTGTAGATGAGTGAGAATAAGGTTAAATAGTTCTAAATTAACATTGTGAATGCATTAATTTTTCCCTAGAAATGCACTTGTGATCTAATAGGATGGCTCATATTTTGTTGTTAAGTTCCCATGTTATATTATTATATCTTTGGGCATTTAAGCCCATGAATAAGAGGCCAAAGTCCCCAATATTGCACTAAGTACTTAATATCATACTATGATCAATACATATGCATTAGACAAATTTGCACCTTCTACATCGACAATTAAAAACATGTGCAATGAGGAAAGATATCCATACCAATATTTGAATTATAGAACTTGAAGAAGTGATGAAGCATTTGGAGTATCACATTATATGTTTAAGAATACCATGCATGTTACTAGAGAACCATAAGTATTTGGGAAAACTCCCCCAACTATGTATTATTCTCATCTTGATAATCAAATGGAACACACACTATTTTTAATCATTCCATATGATAAAAATAGGTCCAATAACCTAAGCCACCTAAAGTCTTTGTTGAAGGTCTACCCGTTTTCCTGTAAAAAGTCATAGATATAAAATTGTATAAATAATTAAAATTAATATATTCTAAAGAAATGACAAAACTTATTAACTTTATTTTTCAATGACTCAATGTAAGAAGAATGATAAATAAGGTTTATTAATAATAAATAAAATAAATAATTATACACTATAAAATTATCATCCAATGATAAATGAAATTGTTCAAAAAAAGTTAGATGCACGTAATGGTAATATCTACCTAATAACAAGGATGCAAAGCGTCTAGTTCCAGTCAAGAGAAGAGAATAATATGAATCTTATGCAATAATATAATGTATAAAGCCTCATCGGTCAAAAAAAAGTATAAAGTCTCCAAAATAAAATGTTGCATTTTGTGTATAAATAATTAAAAGCCTTACAAAACAAGTCCATTTGTCAATAAACATATCTTTATGAACTATTAGATCTTTGAAATGTAATATAGATGAAAACTTTATAGTTGTGTGTGTGAGAGAGAGAGAATTAAATATAATTATTTTTCTTAATAAAACAAATAGTTAGAATAAAGTCATGATTATAATAAAAAATTAAAATATATTATATTTTAATTAATGAAACTAAGAATTTAATTTTTATATTAAAACTCACATTTCTCTAAGAAAAAAATGAAATGTATTGAAATATAAAAAGATTTTATAAGTAAAACTAATTGTTTAATTTTACACAATTAGAGAAGGTTTACTATTTAATGTTTTGTATTTCTAAAATTTTCATAAAATTAAGTAATTTTTAATTATGAAATAATATCTATATAATTTAATATGTACATTTGTAAATAATAAATATATGTAATACATATAAATTTGATGCTGATGAATAAATATGATGTAATAAATAAAAAAGAGAATATAACTATTTAATTTTAATACATAGTTTATAAAAACTTAATAATAATTTATATATCTTTTAGAATTGAATTATTTCTTTTTTGAGGTTATTTCCTTTAGTATGTTTTTTTTTTTATATCAAGTCATATCAAATAGTCATATCAAATAGTTTAAAAAAAATATCAATGTAAAACTAATAATAAATATATTTAAAATAAGAAATTAAAAATATTTTACTTTATATTTAAACTTGGTAAGAAAAATAGATTGCGATAATTAATATTGATTAGACATATTGTGTGAGGTGGAAGATAAAATGATTAAAAAAAAATCTTATCAACTTATCACAAATGTGGAAAAGATAAAGTTGTAATTAATGCATGATGAAGTTGTTAGAAAATATTTATATTTTTGTTGAACAAAATTGTTTTTCTCCTCCACCAAAAATAGTATGGACCAATAGAATGAATGAAAATGTGATTTATAAAATAATGAAAAAATTGAAAAAGATATAAACATTTGAAGTTTCATATAATCTTTTAAATTCTTTGATTTGATTGGTTAGTGTTAGTGTCATAATAAGTATTTCTGCCAAGAGAAGAAAATAATATGAATTTTATACAATAATAAAATGTATGAAGTCTCCAAAATAATATGTTGCATTTTGTGTATAAATAAATAAAAACCTTACAAAACAACAAGTTCATTTGTCAATAAATATATTTTTATGAATTATTTCAAATATAATATAGATGAAAACTTTATAGTTGTTTGTGAGAGAGAGAATTAAATATAATTATTTTTCTTAATAAAAAAAATAGTCACAATAAAATCATGGTTATAATAAAAAATTAAAATATATTATATTTTAATTAATGAAACTAAGAATTTAATTTTTTTTATATTAGAAATAAGGAGATCAAAATTACAAGAGACCACAGAGTATCAAAGTTCAGAGGCCAAGCCTCACACCATCAAAATGAAGTATATACAACGAAACAACAGAACAAAATCATAGACCATGACACCAAGTAAAGCTCATCAGCCTAGGTATCTACCCAAGCTACCCAGCCCAAGGGGCCATCCATCCATACCATGCTTTTCGGATCTTGAATTTGATTATGCATGTAAACCATCTTACTAGAAGCATTGTGAGGTCTTCTTTTAATCTCATTGCTAAACCTACTAAAGGTTTGATTGAAAACATGTATGTTATCCAAGTGCAGCCTCCAAAAGTATCCATGATTAACCTCATTCGCAAAAAAGGTAGCATGATCATCCTTGAGCAACCTTTTGAATTTAGTTTTGTTGATTTTCATGGTCATCTGAATCTGCGAAATTTTTTTAAAATAAGTGAGACTTCAAAAAACCTCAGTAAGCATTCTGAGGATATTTTGAAACCTATCTTCATTTATGCACTTCCAAATTTGCCATAAAATGTAAGATGAGGTAATATCCCAAAACATATTAACATCTTTTCTAGCATTAAGGATAAAGCCAGTAATAACTTCAAAAATACTGAAATTAGAAGGGATAGAAATACCAAACATTAATGTAGTGTCTGCCCCTGGTTCGCATTTTGTTATCATTGCTGAACTCTTTTAGAGCTAGTTTTATGTTATTGACTAGCAACATTCTTTTGAGATTATTAGATATTGTGCTATGGATTCAGTTAATATGTGATGAGATTACCTAGACTCTACATTTTATGTATGTATGATGATTATTTTTAGTATTCGCAATTATTGATGATGATTATTACATTGCTTCCAGTTATAAATGATGATTAACAAAATGATTTATTATCATATGTGTTTTCTTATGGATACTTACCCCATACTTGCATGTGTATGGTGTGCGTGTTTGCTTTGTGTGTTTGCTTTTGTATGGCATGTCTGATGTGGTTAAGGAAGGGAGTCGTAGTCATCTACTAGTCCGGATCTACACGATGCACCACTTCTTGTCATTGCCTGTTTAGTTTAGTAAATATTGTGCTTGTACATGCATGGTTTTTATGCAGGTTGCAGGTACCAGGTATCGACTTCCTTGAATTGTCAGGATGAGCGTACCCTACCACATTATCTCAATGATAAGAGATGGGAGATAAATTCTCAAGTCCAAATCCCAACCCTTTAAGCCATTTTTTCTAACTGAAAAATTAGGACAAGTATCTGAGTTGAGTACCCTCCAAATATGTCAAATAACATAATTCGTGATATAAATCCCTTGGTTTGATTTGTACGTATTTTGGCTATGATGGATTTTTCGTATTTTTACTTTTGTGAGTCTTTGAAGTATTTTTTATTAATTAAGCCTAATTAAAAGATTTAATTAATGGTTTAATTAAATAGAAAATTGATATGATATTTTAATATTTATTTTATTTAATTAATTAAATAAAATAATTAAATTGGAAGATAAAAGTTATAATATTAAATTTGGAATGTGACAATATTTATTTTAATAATAATATATTTGGAGCTCATTTTTAATAAATGACTAAATAATATTATTATTAAAGCTAATAAATATTTTAGCAATAAAGTTTTAGAAAATGAAATTTAAAAGTGAAAAATATATTTTAAATTATTAAAAGATTCTAAATCTCATATGATTAAAATATAAATATATTAAGATTGAAAAGAGGAGATATTAAAGTTAGTGCATGAGACTTAATAAATAAATTAAATTGGAAAGAGTAAAGTAAATTGGAATTATAAGCTTGCGTGGGAATTAACATGTGTCAACAACACGAGGGTTAGTGCATCAATTAAGCACAAGGTGTCTACAATTATATGACTCATCAAAAAGAATTAGAAAAGACCCATGCTTAGGTGGTGACACCTTTCAGCGGTTTCAAAAAGCATTCCAAAGGTTTCTTGAGAGCTCTTGATATTCAAGCATTCATAAAAGCTTAAAAGAAAAGCTTAATAGAAGCTACAAGGGGAGGGAAGCTACAAGATTAATGGAAGTCACGAGCTACAAGCTAAGGTAGAAGTTTCAAAGCTTACATGCATGGGAGAAGATTCATATGCTCATATATTTTTTACTTGCTTCTACGCTCCTTCTAGCACCTCTAATCACTTGGAGGATTTGATCGGCTTGGATTCTTGGAAGAATTGCAAATGATGGAGAATGAAAAGATTTTTTATGGACTTCTGAAGCATCACAAATTAGCATCAGTGTCCAGATGCACTCGTGATATTCTCATATTTCCTTTGCACTCTTTCTCTTCCTGTCTTCATCATATCTGTTTAATGTGTCTGAATACTCTCTATGATTGAATCTACTATTTAAAATTGGAATCTAGATATTTTATTTAGATGAGAAGAAAATAATAGAAAAACCCTAGTTCCAAATGAGAAAGAAATTAGATCTTAATCGGGTTTGGGTTCGAATTTATATTAAATTAGAAAGAGAAGATTTGGAATTAAAATAAAAATTTTATGGTGAAAATTCGAATGATTAGATGTAATCTTTCTATCAATTATATTTTTAGATGCATATGAACAAACCCTTTTATGGTAGAATTTAGAGAACAATTATCATAACAGGAAATTCTTAATTCATCACAAATTGTCCTGTCGCTGCCCTTTGGATAGACCCGAACTCAGTCATTCATAACTTTTTATCAGGATCGAATTTATTCGATCGCTTCAGTCCGAATTGGCACAACTTGGCCCTCTCTAACATATTTAAATTTCAGGTCGATCCAACGGTTCATTAGGGAGATATGGTCGCCGTACTGGGACTGTTTTATTCAAAAACGGATGTCTCTTCATCTTCCATAACCAAGACTTCTTTATGCTTAAACTTCACAAAAATAATATATCAAAGTAATATAATCAGAATTTAATAATTATTTAATTAGTCTAAAGACTAATAAGAATGTTCTAAATGAATTAATGGAGATTTTTAATAGAAAGTTGTGGATGGCGCTGATGGATAGAGATATTGAATTAATAGAGAATAGATGACTTTCAATATTAAATACTATTTAATATATATATTTAAGAGGTGGTAATTTATAAAAATGTTTAATGATGATTATTAAGAGACTCAAATTTTAATGATATTGGATTTAGATTTAAATAAGAATTATTATATTGACAAGGAGTCATAGTTACATTATAACATTGTTATAACATAGCTACAATTTGAATTATTGATATGTCTTAAAAGTTAGTTAAATAATAACTAATGGGACTTATGAAAATATAGTTTGATGGGTTTATTATTTATTAATGTTTGTTGGTTCTAACAAACTATTAATAAATAATGGTTTAAATAGTTATCAACAAATCTGATTAGAGATAATCTAGTGGAGATTATTTAATGAATTAAAGATATTATTGCAATCTTCCCTTATTAGAATCTTATTAATATGCATTAGTTTTATATGGTCTATTATCTAATCTAATTAAATTTAATTTAATTAAGATTAGTTAATAAGAAGTGTAATTAATTATTAGTCAATCTAAGTAAATGGATTAAAAGAAAAGAAATTTTAATATAGTTTATATAGAGAACTTTTTATAATGTATATTGAATACTATTAAACAATTTTAGAATTGTTTAATGAAGATGATAATGCTAAGAATTTGAAAATTATTCATGTTAAAATCTACAATGAGTCTTATTGGTTTGTGATAGGGATCTTTATCAAACAACTTTTGTATAAACAAAATATTATTAGAACAATTAGAAAATGGAGTCTAATGGTTGATTTTAATATTGATTAAATAATTGTAAGATGATAATTTATATTATGTTGATTTAGACTTAGAAACTCTAAATGATATTAGATTAAGATTGAATTATTATGTTATTGGTTAATATGTTTGAATACCTTAATGGTATTAAGAGTTAGCTAATGAAGTTCTATGTAAAGTTCTCTAGATTGATTATTTATAGTTGTGATAAGTTTATTATTTATTAATGTTTGTTGGGTCTAACAAACTATTAATAAATAATAGTATAAATAGTTTAAATAGTTATCAACTAATACGAACAGTGTTACTCTAAAAGAGATTAGTTAATGATTGAGGTACTGTAAAAGATATTAATCAAATTGAATTGGTTAATAATTTGGAGGATTATCAGTTAACTAAATCAACGTACATAGGAAAAACTTATTTGAGATAATAATACTTGGTATTGAGTATTTATTATAACTTGTTATTATTAAAATATAAATGAGAACATTGTTGCAGAATGATGAATGTGATCTATTAATAAGATTCCCAATATAGCTTGTCATTAAATATTAGCAAACTATTATTATTATTGAACTATGAACCTGAATATTTGTGTGTGGCTGACCTTTAGTTATTAGTCAACTAATATTCATTGGGTTGATGGTTTGGTTGTGAAATTATTAATTAAATCAATTAACTAGAGTTAATAGGATTTAGTTAATAATTAAGTTATGTAATAGAGATTTAATTGATATAATTCTTTTAATGAGATTGTAGAAATATTAATATCAAGTTGATAGGTTTTATTTCGATGACTTGAATAACGACTTTAGATATTTTAATGGTGAAGACTTAGTAATATATAATTATTAGAACAATTAAAGGTCAAGGATTGTGAACCGATATTAATTGATCATTCTAATAAAGTTATAATCTCTTATTCGAAGAATGATAATTGGTCCTCTTATAATATAACGAATAATGATCTTAGAAAAGTTGAAAGGTTAATTAATTAGAATCTGGATCATAGTTAAATAAAGAGAACAATTTAATTAAAGGCCAATATCATGTGTGAAGCTGAGATGTATGTGTATGAGACACTTGAGCTAATCATTTTTGAGTCATCGATCAGTTATCCTTGGATTGCTTTGTAGTCGCCATGATGGGACTAAAGTGTTGATTTATTTTTTGATGATGTCATATTGTGACATGTTTGACTCAACCATTTTGGAGTCTTCGATCAGTATGATTTTAATATATTATTGGTTGCTTATTGAGAATCAATGGATTGTGAGGATATATTTTGGTTATTGAGAACCAATTGATATTTATGATTAACAGTGATGCCTTCAGTTGCCAATAGAGAACTGTTGTGATCATAATTTTCTATGGATGCTTTTCGGATGCTCATAGAGATTTGATGATTCTTATTATGGATATTTGATGCTTTTATCATGGATATTTGATAATTTTTTTTATGAATTTTCTTTACAGTCGCTTGTACAGGACTATGGTGATTTATGATTCTATGAGCATTAGGGTAGGTAATCTACTTGTAGTGTCAGAAAGTGGCTTGCAATGGGGGCCTTTGCCCTAAGTGGCTGCTAGGGTAACTCATTGTAAGTTTGGTTAATAAGTGATAACATTTACACACTAAATGGGGATTAAATGAACCTAAAAAGATAATTATTTTTATGTTCTCGCCCATGCCTTGAGCACTTGTATAGGCTAGGATGGGAGTAGTGAGAACGCATGGTTGTGACCTTGCATTCCATAGTATGCCTCATCAGTATGAGAGGATACTAATAGGCGCATGAGATCTGTATGGACCCATGGAGTTTAGCTAACTGCCAGGGTAACTTGTACGAGATAAATGCGATGACACTTTTTCGCTTGTAGAGTAAGTTTCCTACATGTCATTGTTGTGCCTCTGGGAAGTAGATGTCTGTTTTGTGATTGAAACCTTTGAGTTAGTATACTTTTAGGATTCCTGGACTTTAGAGATTTGTGCTATGTGATTTTGTTAGCTTGTTTGGGACTTGAGACTATCTCCTCAACACGATGGGAGTGGACCACTTAGGTTCCACGCAGTCGGGTGGTAGTAATTTTTCCACTCTTATCATTTGAGATCCGTCGGAGACACCGTGGCTGGAGCATTCTTGGTTGGTATTTATCTTCATTATGTTCTTGGAGCATTATGATAGATGATATACATTATGATGGATGTATTTACTGGTATGTTCTTATATTGATGATTTGCATATGTTAGACGATGGTATCCTATGCTTTACTTTGCATGTTAGTAGGATGTTTTAGGAGTGACATTCCTACTATGTTATAGCCGATGATCTCTTTGGTGCTTTGGGATGTTACGCACAGAGGGATGGCTAGGATCCACGATGGTCTAATGATGCTATTAACGGTTGGGAGGAACCGTGCACTTAGTTTATTTTGTTTGATCTTTATGATGGATGTATATGTCTTTTATAATGATGTATCATGTGATTATGTCTACTTTGATGTATCATGAATTGGAATAGGATGATGTACCTTATTTCACATATGTATATTCTTTTAAGCCTTCATACCCTGTGACATGTACAGTGGATGATTGAGCATTTGGTAATGTAATGTAGGAACATTGGACTTATCATTATTATTCATGTGGATGTTGTACTAGATGGATTCATGTATGTTAGTTAATTTAGATGTGATACAACGTTAAGGAATTTTTAAAGAATGTAGCCTATTATGTATATATGTTATGTTTATTTTCATTTGAATCGTTGCTATTGCTTCCGTAAATGTTATGAATGGTTTTATCTTTCATGTTTTAAAAATTAAAAATAAAAAAAATTGTTTGACAAACTTAGCAAAAAAATTTGGATCCCTTGGCGGGGCATTACATTTGGTATCAGAGCCAAGTTTCAACATTGGGAGCTCTGGGTATATTGGATGTCACTAGTTGTTAACTAGTTGATCAAAACAAAAACTTTGAACTATCATGTGTATCTCTTTCAAACTGAAAACTTGAAAATTAGGTGAACTAAAACAGAACTTAAAACTGTTACTTGCATATTTTTCATACTTCAACACTTAGCTTTCAAAATTGAAAATTCTACTAAAAACTTAAACGAAGGCAAAACTGAAAATTAAAACTTATTCTAGTTGCAAAACATGTATCTTTTATCTAAGTTTCAAGGTAGTATACCTTTGTTTATCTTTGCAAGTATTAAGTTGCACTTGTTTAGAATGTATTAAGGGATATATTTCAGTAGTTGTTAAAGGAATGATATTGGATCAATGTAGTTTTCGATTTACTATTAAACCAGAATCATATTACTCTAAGGGTGTTGTAATATCTTCAGTGGAATCATGCCTCCCTACAGAGGAAAAGGGTTCAATGAGACCCACATAGTGAGTATCTTAGCTTTTCATTCTTGTAGGCTTCCAGGAGTAAGCCTAATCTCAGGGGGGGTGGATGTAGTGCCTGCCCCTGGTTCGCATTTTGTTATCATTGCTGAACTCTTTTAGAGCTAGTTTTATGTTATTGACTAGCAGCATTCTTTTGAGATTATCAAATATTGTGCTATGGATTCAGTTGATATGTGATGAGATTACTTAGACTCTACATTTTATGTATGTATGATGATTAATTTTAGTATTCACAATTATTGATGATGATTATTACATTGCTTTCATTTATTAATGATGATTAATAAGATGATTTATTATCATATGTGTTTTCTTATGGATACTTACCCCATACTGGCATGTGTATGGTGTGCGTGTTTGCTTTGTGTGTTTGCTTTTGTATGGCGTGTCTAATGTGGTTAAGGAAGGGAGTCGTAGTCACCTGCTAGTCGGGATCTACACGATGCACCACTTCCTGCCATTGCCTGTTTAGTTTAGTATATATTGTGCTTGTACATGCATGGTTTTTATGCAGGTTGCAAGTACCGGGTATCGACTTCCCTGAATTGTTAGGATGAGCATACCCTATCACATTATCTCAATGATAAGACAGGGGAGATAAATTCTCAAATCCAAATCCCAACCCTTTAAGCCATTTGTTCTAACTGAAAAATTAGGACAAGTATCTGAGTTGAGTACCCTCCGAATATGTCGAATGACATAATTCGTGATATAAACCCCTTGGTTTGATTTGTATGTATTTTGGCTATGATGGATTTTTCGTATTTTTACCTTTGTGAGTCTTTGGAGTATTTTCTATTAATTAAGCCTAATTAAAATATTTAATTAATGGTTTAATTAAATAGAAAATTGATATGATATTTTAATATTTATTTTATTTAATTAATTAAATAAAATAATTAAATTGAAAAATAAAATTTATAATATTAAATTTGGAATGTGACAATATTTATTTTAATAATAATATATTTGGAGCTCATTTTTAATAAATGACTAAATAATATTATTATTAAAGCTAATAAATATTTTAGCAATACAGTTTTGAAAAATGAAATTTAAAAGTGAAAAATATATTTTAAATTATTAAAAGATTCTAAATCTCATATGATTAAAATATAAATATATTAAGATTGAAAAGAGGAGATATTAAAGTTAGTGCATGAGACTTAATAAATAAATTAAATTGGAAAGAGTAAAGTAAATTGGAGTTATAAGCTTGCGTGGGAATTAACATGTGTCAACAACATGAGGGTTAGTGCATCAATTAAGCACAAGGTGTCTACAATTCTATGACTCATCAAAAAGAATTGGAAAAGACCCATGCTTAGCTGGTGACACCTTTCAGCGGTTTCAAGAAGCATTCCAAAAGTTTCTTGAGAGCTCTTGATATTCAAGCATTCATAAAAGCTTAATGGAAGATACAAGGGGAGGGAAGCTACAAGATTAGTGGAAGCCACGAGCTACAAGCTAAGATAGAAGTTTCAAAGCTTACATGAATGGGAGAAGATTCATATGCTCATATATTTTCTACTTGCTTCTACGCTCCTTCTAGCACCTCTAATCACTTAGAGGATTCAATCAGCTTGGATTCTTGGAAGAATTGCGAATGATGGAGAAGGAAAGAATTTTCTATGGACTTCTGAAGCATGGCAAATTAGCATCAGTGTCCAGGTGCACTCGTGATATTCTCATATTTCCTTTGCACTCTTTCTCTTCCTATCTTCATCATATCTGTTTAATGTGTCTGAATACTCTCTGTGATTGAATCTACTATTTGAAATTGGAATCTAGATATTTTATTTAGATGAGAAGAAAACAATAGAAAAATCCTAGTTCCAAATGAGAAAGAAATTAGATCTTAATCGGGTTTGGGTTTGAATTTATATTAAATTAGAAAGAGAAGATTTGGAATTAAAATAGAAATTTTATGGTGAAAATTCGAACGATTAGATGTAATCTTTCTATCAATTATATTTTTAGATGCATATGAACAAACCCTTTTATGGTTAAATTTAGAGAACAATTATTTTAACAGAAAATTCTTAATTCATCACAAATTATCATGTCGCTGCCCTTTGGATAGACCCGAATTCAGTCATTCATAACTTTTTATCAAGATCGAATTTATTCGATCACTTCGGTCAGAATTGGCACAACTTGGCCCTCTCCAACATATTTAAATTTCAGCCCGGCCCAACGGTTCATTAGGGAGATATGGCAACCGTACTGAGACTGTTTTATTCAAAAACGGATGTCTCTTCATCTTCCATAACCAAGAGTTCTTTATGCTGAAACTTCACAAAAATAATATATCAAAGTAATATAATCAGAATTTAATAATTATTTAATTAGTCTAAAGACTAATAAGAATGTTCTAAATGAATTAATCGAGATTTTTAATGGAAAGTTGTGGATGGAGTTGATGGATAGAGATATTGAATTAATAGAGAATAAATGACTTTCAATATTAAATACTATTTAATATATATAGTTAAGAGGTGGTAATTTATAAAAGTGTTTAATGATGATTATTAAGAGACTCAAATTTCAATGATATTGGATTTAGATTTAAATAAGAATTATTATATTGACAAGGAGTCATAGTTACATTATAACATTATTATAACATAGCTACGATTTGAATTATTGATATGCCTTAAAGGTTAGTTAAATAATAACTAATGGGACTTATGAAAATATAGTTTGATGGGTTTATTATTTATTAATGTTTGTTGGGTTTAACAAACTATTAATAAATAATGGTTTAAATAGTTATCAACAAATCTGATTAGAGATAATCTAGTGGAGATTATTTAATGAATAAAAGATATTATTGCAATCTTCCCTTGTTAGAATCTTATTAATATGCATTAGTTTTATATGGTCTATTATCTAATCTAATTAAATTTAATTTAAATAAAATTAGTTAATAAGAAGTGTAATTAATTATTAGTCAATCTAAGTAAATGGATTAAAAGAAAAGAGATTTTAATATAGTTTATATAGTAAACTTTTTATAATGTATATTGAATACTATTAAACAATTTTAGAATTGTTTAATGAAGATGATAATGCTAAGAATTTAAAAATTATTCATGTTAAAATCTACAATGAGTCTTATTGGTTTGTGATAGGGATCTTTTTCAAACAACTTTATTATAGACAAAATATTATTAGAACAATTAGAAAATGGACTCTAATGGTTGATTTTAATATTGATTAAATAATTGTAAGATGATAATTTATATTATGTTGATTTAGACTTAGAAACTCTAAATGATATTGGATTAAGATTGAATTATTATGTTATTAGTTAATACATTTGAATACCTTAATGGTATTAAGAGTTAGCTAATGAAGTTCTATGTAAAGTTCTCTAGATTGATTATTTATAGTTGTGATAAGTTTATTATTTATTAATGTTTGTTGGGTCTAACAAACTATTAATAAATAATAGTATAAATAGTTTAAATAGTTATCAACTAATACGAACAGTGTTACTCTAAAAGAGATTAGTTAATGATTGAGGTACTGTAAAAGATATTAATCAAATTGAATTGGTTAATAATTTGGGGGATTATTAGTTAACTGAATCAATGTACATAGGAAAAACTTATTTGAGATAATAATACTTGGTATTGAGGATTTATTATAACTTGTTATTATTAAAATATAAATGAGAACATTGTTGCAGAATGATGAATGTGATCTATTAATAAGATTCCCAATATAGCTTGTCATTAAATATTAGCAAGCTATTATTATTATTGAACTATGAACTTGAATATTTATGTGTGGCTGACCTTTAGTTATTAGTCAACTAATATTCATTGGGTTGATGGTTTGGTTGTGAAATTATTAATTAAATCAATTAACTAGAGTTATTAGGATTTAGTTAATAATTAAGTTATGTAATAGAGATTTAATTGATATAATTCTTTTAATGAGATTGTAGAAATATTAATATCAAGTTGATAGGTCTTATTCCGATGACTTGAATAACGACTTTAGATATTTTAATGGTGAAGACTTAGTAATATATAATTATAAGAACGATTAAAGGTCAAAGATTGTGAACCGATATTAATTGATCATTCTAATAAAGTTATAATCTCTTATTCGAAGAATGATAATTGGTCCTCTTATAATATAACGAATAATGATCTTAGAAAAGTTAAAAGGTTAATTAATTAGAATGTGGATCATAGTTAAATAAAGAGAACAATTTAATTAAAGGCCAATAAGTAAATACTTATCCTTAAGTTATTCTTAGAATGTAATTCTTAATAATGGAAGGATAATGCTATCGCGGAACAAATGGGTTGACTTGTAGGTCAAATGATGAAACTTAAGACACTTGAAAATATACTTGCAAACATAAAACTGGAAACCTCTACACTGATTCAACTATGTAAGATAGCAAAATCAAAACATGTGTTTGCATCGTGTATTCTATATGCTTCTTGTTTTGGATTTTGAGTTGACTAGCGTTGACCAGTCCTAGGTTGTGACCAGAGGCTCAGGGGTTATGAGATGTGATGGCATGTTGATCTTATTTGGTCTCGATCTTTATAAACCCAACCATGGTTATGTGATCATATGCTCTATGAAATGTTTGTTATTGTTCATCAGTCTTCATGTGTGAAGCTGAGATGTATGTGTATGAGACACTTGAGATAATCATTTTTGAGTCATCGATCAGTTATCCTTGGATTGCTTTGTAGTTGCCATGATGGGACTAAAGTGTTGATTTATTTTTTGATGATGTCATATTGTGACATGTTTGACTCAACCATTTTGGAGTCTTCGATCAGTATGATTTTAAGATATTATTGGTTGCTTATTGAGAACCAATGGATTGTGATGATATATTTTGGTTATTGAGAATCAATGGATATTTATGATTAATAGTGATGCCTTTAGTTGCCAATAGAGAACTGTTGTGATCATGATTTTCTATGGATGCTTTTTGGATGCTCATGGAGATTTGATGATTCTTATCTTGGAGATTTGATGATTCTTATTATGGATATTTGATACTTTTATCATGGATATTTGATGATTTTTTTTATGGATTTTCTTTACAATCGCTTGTACAGGACTGTGGTGATTTATGATTCCATGAGCATTAGGGTAGGTAATCTACTTGTAGTGTCGGGAAGTGGCTTGCAATGGGGGTTGGGGCCCTAAGTGGCTGCCAGGGTAACTCATTGTAAGTTTGGTTAATAAGTGATAACATTTACACACTAAATGGGGATTAAATGAACCTAAAAAGATAATTGTTTTGATGTTCTCGCCCATGCCTTGAGCACTTGTATAGGCTAGGATGGGAGTAGTGAGAACGCATAGTTGCGACCTTGCATTCCATAGTATGCCTCATCAGTATGAGAGGATACTAGTGGCCGCATGAGATCTGTATGGACCCGTGGAGTTTAGCTAACTGATAGGGTAACTTGTACGAGATAAATGCGATGACACTTTTTCGCTTGCAGAGTAGGTTTCCTACATGTCATTGTTGTGCCTCTGGGAAGTAGATGTTTGTTTTGTGATTGAAACTTTTGAGTTAGTATACTTTTAGGATTCCTGGACTTTAGAGATTTGTGCTATGTGATTTTGTTAGCCTGTTTGGGACTTGAGACTATCTCCTCAGCACGGTGGGAGTGGACCACTTAGGTTCCACGCGATCGGGTGGTAGTAATTTTTCCACTCTTATCATTTGAGATCCGTCGGAGACACCGTGGCTGGAGCATTCTTGGTTGGTATTTATCTTCATTATGTTCTTGGAGCATTATGATAGATGATATACCTTATGATGGATGTATTTACTGGTATGTTCTTATATTGATGATTTGCATATGTTAGACGATGGTATCCTATGCTTTACTTTGCATGTTAGTAGGATGTTTTAGGAGTGACATTCCTACTATGTTATAGCCGATGATCTCTTCGGTGCTTTGGGATGTTACACACGAAGGGATGGCTAGGATCCACGATGGTCTAATGATGCTATTAACGGTTGGGAGGAACCGTACACTTAGTTTATTTTGTTTGATCTTTATGATGGATGTATATGTCTTTTATGATGATGTATCATGTGATTATCTCTACTTTAATGTATCATGGATTGGAATAGGATGATGTACCTTATTTCACATATGTATATTCTTTTAAGCCTTCATACTCTGTGACATGTACAGTGGATGATTGAGCATTTGGTAATGTAATGTAGGAACATTGGACTTATCATTATTATTCATGTGGATGTTGTACTAGATTGATTTATGTATGTTAGTTAATTTAGACGTGATACAATGTTAAGGGATCTTTAAAGAATGTAGCCTGTTATGTATATATGTTATGTTTATTTTCATTTGAATCGTTGCTATTGCTTCTGCAAATGTTATGAATGGTTTTATCTTTCATGTTTAAAAAAATAAAAAAAATAAATAAATAATTGTTTGACAAACTTAGCAAAATTCTTTGGATCCCTTGGCGGGGCATTACAATTAACCAAACCTCTTTGGCAAAAGTGCACTCAAAGAAAATATGCTTTCCCGTTTCTGGGGTTCTACAAATGCTGCAATAGTTAATATCAGAGAAGGAGTTCCTAATAGGCAACTTATTAAGAATAAGTAACCATTTAAAACTTTTAATTTTAGGATCAATAGAACTTTTCCAAAGATAATCAAAAACCTTCATCCAAGAAGAAATATCCAAATCGGTAATCCAAATATTGTTAATATGATTGATTATGTCAACATTATAATTTAAAATAGAATAAATATTATTCCCTTTAAGTTTGGAGATGATGATACCATCAGGCCATTTTATCTTCAAATAACTATTAAAGTCCACATGACATAGGGTAGGGATATCATTACTACCTTTAACAATCATACTATAAGTCTTTTTATGAGATTCAGGAAGTTTAAATTTATTCTTTAAAACATCCCAAGGGATAAGTTCGTCCATTTCAAAGATATCAATGAATTGCTTGATTCCAAGGTTAGCCCAATACTTAGCCGAGCACCCTTGGGTAAGAGCAAGGGGTTTATTACCAAGCTTAAGGTTCCACCAAATGGATCTTTCACCATGGAGGGTTTTATTATCATAGAAGTCTTTGTTAGTGATGAATTTCTTAACATGGTTCCAGGCTTTCCAGATGGATTTAAAAACTACCAAGCCTTGAACTATAACAGGAAATTCACCACAAATGAGATCAATGAGAGGAAGATTTTTCCAAAATTTAGCATTTTTAGGATATCCCCTCTCAATATTATTACGAATCAAAACTTTCCAAGGATCATCTCCCTCTAAGGCATGAAAGATCCATTTGGAGGCTAAAGAAAGACCACAGAGTCTTAGATCTTTCAACCCAAGGCCCCCAAGGAGCTTATCAACATGACACCAATTCCAATTGACAGAATGCAACTTTTTATTCCCTTCCCATTAGACTAAAGATAATTTCTAATAGCTTTCTAGATTTCCAAAACTTGGTAGTCATTAAACATCCAAGCAAAGGCATAATATATATTGTAAGAAGACAGAATCTTTTGGCAAACTTGGATTCTTCCAGAAAGAGATAGAGACCTATTGTGCCACTTGTTCAGCTTATTATGGATCTTATCCTTGACCCAACCCCACATCTCTTTTAAAGAGGGATCAACAGAGAAAGGGATACCCAAGTATCTAACAATTTTAGAGGGACCACCCCATTGGAAATCAAATTTACTAAACCAATTAGGAGGTTGATCATTCCAACCAAGACAAATAGATTTGGCATGAGATAATCTAGCTCCAGAAATTTTACAGAAGAAGTTAAGTTTATTGATCATGGCAACAGAAGAATTTAATTTTTATATTAAAACTCACATTTCTATAAGAAAAAATGAAATGTATTGAAATATAAAAATATTTTATAAGTAAAACTAATTGTTTAATTTTACACAATTAGAGAAGGTTTACTATTTAATGTTTTGTATTTCCAAAATTTTCATAAAATTAAGTAATTTTTAATTATGAAATAATATCTATATAATTTAATATGGACATTTGTAAATAATAAATAGATATAATACATAAGAAATAGAATATAACTATTTAATTTGAATACATAGTTTATAAAAACTTAATAATAATTTATATATCTTTTAGAGTTGAATTATTTCTTTTTTGTGGTTATTTCCTTTAGTATGTATTTTTGATATAAAATATAATTATTAATTTTATATATATATATATATATATATATAAGTTTAAAATATATTTAAACTAAATGATAAATTGTTTAAACAAAAGTATTATTAATAATAAATGATATAATTTATAAATTGTAACACTTATCAATTATACATATTACAAATACTATTATAAAATATAATTAAAAAATAATATTGTTTAATTTATTTTTATAAAAGTAAAATAATAGTAATAATTTAACTACTTTTATTTAAAAAGTGAAGTTTTAAAAAAATTAAAAATTCAAATACAAAGATATAACATATTGAAATTATATTAAAAAGACATATTTAAAATACAATATTTTATCTATTAGATATAAGAGAATCAGAAAATACAAAGCAACCAAAGTACCACCACGAAAATCAACAAGGAGGCCAAGCCTCACTAAAGAAGAACAACATCAGTTGCACAACATAATAAAAAGAGAAGAAGGACTATCTAACTAAGAACATCATAGTACTTGACCACCCAAGCAGTCCAACCTAAGGGGCCCTCCATCCAAACAACACTTTTACTTTCTTGAATCTGCATCAGCCTTAATAAATCTTCTTTTATTATATATATATATATAGATATAGATATAGATATAGTTATAGTTATAGTTATAGTTATAGTTATAGTTATAGTTATAGTTATAGTTATAGTTATAGTGAAGTATAATTTGAACTTATGCATTACATGAAGTTTTAGGAACAAGTCATATCAAATAGTCAAAAATAAACATCAATGTAAAACTAATAATATATATATTCAAAATAAGAAATTAAAAATATTTAACTCTATATTTGGACTTGGTAAGAAAAATAGATTATGATAATTAATATTGATTAGACATGTGTGAGGTGGAAGATAAAATGATTGAAAAAAAAAATCTTGTCAACTTGTCACAAATGTGGATAAGATAAAGTTGTAATTAATACATTCATTAATGTATGATGAAGTTGTTAGAAAATATTTGTATTTTTATTGAAGAAAATTAACTTTCTTCCCCACAAAAAACAGTATGGACCAATAGAATGAATGAAAAATGTGACTTATAAAATAATGAAAAGTTGGAAAAAGATATAAACATTTGAAGTTTCATATAATCTTTTAAATTCTTTGATTTGATTGGTCAGTGTTAATGTCATACTAGCACTGACATGAATGCATAAGTATTCCTGCCCATGGCAGGATCTAATAATTCTTTGAAGTTGATGTGGATTCTAGAAAACCCTGTAATGGTAAAATAGCATTTCCCATTAAGGTTACTTTGTGAGTAAAAAAATCTGAAAAAGTGAATGCAAATTCATTTCCAATGAGAGTTGAAATTCGGACTGCATAAGAAAAGAGGCTAAAATAAAATGAATATAGAATTAAAGAAGCAAAATAGTAGGCATAATAGGTATAAGATTTATTTCATGAGAAGGGAACAACACGTAACAAACATGTGACATCTTCGAATAGAATCGTACTGAGAGAAATGTGAAGTTTGTAAGAGATCAGTAAAGATTTTGTCGAAGCTATCTGACAAAAGTTAAGAAAAACCTTTACAGCAATTAGGCGAGTCCACGTAAACAATTTATTCTTACCAGGGTCTCATGACTTTTACTTATTCAGTCCCTGCTATAGAATCACTCAAACATAGATTGAGAGCTTTTATATCAATTGCAAAAACACTAGAAGATGGCTGGGAAGAGGTGAACAGAGTTTAGAGAGGCGACGGGTGCATTGTGAATTTGAGTAGCTCACTTCTGGGGATTGGGAAGGCTTCACCACTAATTCCACAATGGAGACTTGTCAGAAACTTCCAGATAAAATATTGTTGTTATTTTTGGAGCTGAAAAACAATTATGTGCATTATAAGATAAAAACAAAAATTTAAAACAATGATATCCTATAACATTAATTCGGATAATAATCAGGACAACCTAAACATATATATTCTCATTCCCCAAAGAGATGATAGGTCCATCATCATTAAAATTTTGTAATGAGAACATGTCAACAAAAAAATAGAAAATTCAAATCTTATTAGAAAATTCTGTACAAAACTCAATCAATCTCCACTCATCAAAGATTTCTAATAGTCTTTTCACAACAATTAATAACGGTCACGAGTGCAATATTGAATAGAAATTTTAGTGGTAGAGCACCTTAAATTCAAGAAAATTAGTGTGTGTTCCTAGACGGAGAAGAAAACAGAGTAATGAATGTACAAAGTGCTTTAAATTTTTCCAGTTTCTTTTGGACACGTAGTTAAAATTAGATAAGTCGTACAAGATATCAAATGAAGTCTAAAAAAAAACATTAACTACATATTTATCCTCTGTAATATTTTCTATATTTTTCAATTAGAAAAATATGAATTATGTTGAGGAAAATAGAACTCCACCAATCAAAAAACTGTTTTTGTTGTGATAAATGAACTAAAAAATATTCAATCTAAAAACTTTAGACAACTGATGCATGCTAGGAAAAATAAATAAATTGGGATAAAATAAAAACATTAGTTCAGCTAATAAAAGGTTGAAAAAGAGACACATCATATTTGAAATAAATATGAAATATCAATTAAGAGGCCACAACACACTATTTTGAAGCGCGATTTTCTATGTTTTAGAGTACAGATCCTAGAAATCAACTCTGGCACAAAAATCTCTTGTACTTTGTAAATTTTGGAAATTGTATGACGTACCATTTTCTATGAAATTCGTTCATCCCATTTTTAAAATAGCAAAATATCATCTAGTTGAACTTTAATTATTCTTTCCTCTAACGAGAGGTCCTCGAGGGGGCTTGGGCTCTATTTTTTGGGAATTGGCGGTCCCATGCATTTTTTTGGTGGAGGCTAAAGCTTTAATTAGAATCTTTTCCTTATTTATAGGAGCCCTTACTTTTTGGCTTTTTCATTTTGAGCGGATGAAAAAGGGGTGGGGTTGGAATTAGCCCCACTAGTGTAGGAGAAAATTTTGCCACTTGTCAATAATTTGTTTTCATTTTTCCCACCGAAAACCAATTCATCTTGCCAAAATTATGAAGAAATACAATTTTCATATTTAATATTTCATTTAAACAGTTTTCATGGGACCACCAACTTTTTTGTTTGTAGGAGGTAATTGTTTAAAGCGGATTCACATTAAAATTTCATGAGACCGCTTCTGTTTAAAAGTTCCTCAAAAACTCAGCGACACCCACTCTATTTTAAAGCAAGCGGGTGCCCATGGAACCTTACCCTAAATTTATGTACCTGGTTAAGATTTTGACATTTTCTCTTTCACATCATAGGCTACCTCCTTCCACCTGTCAATGGGATAAAGTAAGGGTTGATCTTCTAACGGGGAGAGACGTAGTGGTGAGAAGGTAGAGTAAGGTTGGCGGCTACAAAAAAAAATGCTTAAAAACTCCTCCGCCGCAGCAGAGTAAATTGAAAAAGAACTGTCAGAGCAGTTATGATAATGGCGGCTCAACTTGGGCCTTTCCCACCTCTACTTACACCAAATCTAACTACAGTTATAAGAACATCCTTCTTGGATTCTCCTCACCAATCTCTACTTTACACTAATAAGAAAAATCGCATGATCGCGACACCATCATAAGAAAAAGCTGATTTTGAGGAGAGCGCGGAAGATGAGAGATTAACAGCAGATCTACATTCACTTACTTTACAGGTCATCTAAGGTTGCTCTGATTCAGGCAGAGGATTTATTTTCTACAAGGTAAGTAGACTATTCTAATAAAATTTGGACGCAACTGAGAATGGAAACAATTCCATACGCAATTTTCTGAGTAATGTAATTTGTTAATTGTGTGAAGAACTGCTTGAATTGGTTGACTGTCCTCAAGCCCCTCCATTCGTCTTTTTGTTTTTTATTACTCTGCTCCTTTACCATCACCTGTTTCACATGAGAATTGGTTTAATCTCCCCAGTTTATCGGATCTCTTTCTAGTTTTAAACAGAGGAGTAGGGGATGGGGTTCTCTCTCTGGTTCTTCCTGGATAAATTGGCATTTTCTTCTTGCAATTACACTGAGCTATGTCTGCTAGCAACAATTACCAGGAGTGCTAAGCGCCATTTTCTAGTATCTATTTCCATTTCAAGTTTGCATATGGCACTGTCCTTAAATTTCTGCAGCGTGCTTCAGTGCATATAATGCATCAAACTTCATTTTTTAGCAGTATTTCATGTTTTACAGTTTGGATTCTGCCAAATCGTATGTCTTTTTGAGAATAAATGTATATTTATTGAGCAGTGTTTTGGACTGCTCTGTTTTGAATGTAATACAGCATATTTTAAATTTTTCCCTTGAAGGCTCTGGTTTAGCTGTTCTGTTTTGCTGCTAAGTATTTTTCATCATCATTTTCCAGGATTGTCTGTATCTCTGCGCAGTCTCCTTCTAGTCTACTAGTGGAATGACAGGAATTAGCACTGCCCATAACATGAAAGAGAAGTCACCTCTGCCGATGTATAGCGAAGATGGGGAGACGGTGGCGTCTGGGGACATTTTGTCACTTCATAGTCAAAAAGAGGTAGAAGCTGTGAATGCAAGCACAGTTGTAGAAACGTTTTCTCCTAACCTGTTTAGGATTATACCCATTGTCCCCAACAAACAGGATTACAGCTTTGTTGAAAAGGTTCAGCTTCCACAAGATGAAGTTCTGGGCCTCTGTAATAAGCTTGTGCCCTCCTCTGCATCTTGCTGCGTAGGTGAGCCTCCGAGGGTTAATATCAATTTCAATTCACTTAATCAACTATGCTTACCTGCAGTCGGGTTCTATGGAGATAAGAACATGATTATACGCATCTTCCGCAAGGAAACTCTGGTGGATGCCACTGTTCTGGCGGAGATGGAAAGAAGACTATTGAAGCCTGGATTATATGTTATTCTTCCTAAAGAAGGATGTAGCATCGTAGTTTTCTACTGGCATGAAGCCGAACATTTTAAGCAGGCTTCTAGGAAAGATGTATCTTGCTATTTCATAAGGTACCTGGCTGAACTTTGTGATAGTGTACATGTTTTTGTGGAGGGGAGCTATCCTTTTGAAGCTCTGGCTGTCTCTGCAACAAGTGCTAGATCAAAAGCTAAGCGCACCAGAAGGATTCATGTCTCCAGTGTGAAAATCTCCGAGAATGATGTGGAGCTCTCTCCTGGATATAGTCTCAGAATTGACGGAGGAGAGAACAGTAAGAAAACTTCTTCAGGGGCGACAACAAATGTTGTAGCTGTCAACAATTATAATGACACGCTGGTGTTCTGTGAAGGGTATCAGCACTGTTGTTTCCTAAAAACAGAGAAAAGAAGTCCGCCGACTTCTAAAAAACGAGAAGAGCTTCTGAATTTGACAGTACGCTCAAAATCTGGTTGTCGGCGTCTAATGTGGATTACTCTAGACTGAGTAATGAACAATTCATAAATCTTCTTGAATGTTGCCATCCGCAAGAGTTCAAAAACCTCTCAGATTTTAAGGAATCTTTGAAGATGAGAGAGTCAGCCAGGAGATTGGAACAAGCGGAGGAGTTTGGAAAATGTATTTTCCAAGTTCTTCCGGAATTTTGTTATCACGTTCTCCTTATCGTGGGCGGCCAAGCTAGCACATCAAAAGACAGTGATGGGCACACAAATTTACAGAAAACAAAAAAGTTGAAATCATGCTCTGACACGGAAATCGATGGCAACAGATTTGAGGAACTGCATCGAGAACTTTCAATGATTTTAGCAGGCGAGAGTAGCGTTTGCAATGGAGATCAGAGGGTGTTGTTGCTGGGATCAGACATAAAATTTATATGCAGCAACTGGGAGTCTCACGTAATTACCGTTGAAGGCCCGATCCAAGGAAAGCAGACAACGCCTTTTATCCATTATGGACAAGAAGTTGAATTCAAGTGCTCCTCTCAGTGCCCCTGCTACAGAAAGTTAAGGGGAAAAGCGAAGTTCCTTCAGCATGTTGATGAGGTTAAAGACTTCCCATTCTCAGGAGATAAAGTTAAAGTTTCTTCTGTCTGCTCCAGCCACATCTCATAATAATATCAAGGAAGTACATGGAATTATTTATCTTGTGAATAAGACTGCTTCTGTTTCTGCAATTCGTAGTTGGGTAGAAAACGTGGTTCCTGTTGAATTGAGTTGCCTGGAAAGAAATATAGTTTTCACTGCCTTCTTGTTGGGTTCTGACGAGACTCTTGCCATCAAATTTATGGAAGAGCATTTGACAACCCAAGCCACGCGCAGTTTGCCGCGCAATACGCTATCACAATTTGATCTAGAGGCCCTCTTAACTCACGACACACTCAAAACCGTGTGCTGTCAAGTCTATAAAGACCAGGAACGCAAGTTCATGGAAAACATAAAGGAGTTGTCAGCTCTTGTGTTTAACAAGACAAGCGAGGACCTGGGGAAGGCAGAGCAGAGGCGATCCAGAGAAGCTGAGGATAAGTTTGTACAGGAATTGAAGAAGAAGATGTCTACGGTAAACAGTGGCATGTTAGTGACCAGATATATTGAAGAAGCGAACAGGACCAGTAGGCCTTTGTGGTATGCAAATTCACGGCAAATGGAGCTGAATGTGAAGGTGTCGACGGAGGAGGAATATCCGTTCACCATTGTTTATAAAGTTTCTGAACTGATTCCAATGACAAAAGGCATACCTGAGTTTAATAGCAACTATGGGCGTACAATTATCCCAACATGCGGGGAATCGGTAGAGTTAGCAGTCGTCAAACCTCACCAGGAAAGATTATTCAAAGTAGTCATCCTCAAGTCAGGAGAGCAAATTCTTCATTCACAATCTCAAAGAATCCTCCTTGTATCTATACCGTTATCCCAAGATTGGTTGTAATATGACTAACATGGGTCGTCCTATTCATGCATTTAGGAGAGGATTCGACTTGCTGGCTGTAGATGAAGGTACCAGATCCATGGCTCTCTATGAAAAAGAAAGGTCAAAGATTGTAATATATAAGTTTGACGAATCATTTCGGAAGATCTACTGGACTGGAGTTGAGGTTAACCTGGAGTCATATAAGGGGAGCAAGATCATTACATGGATGCATTTAATTCCAGGGAAAATGGAGCTTTTGTTGGTTGATTACACCAACAGGGCAAGGATTGCTGAAATCCACGAGAGAACTATGATGAAGGCAAGGCATATTTCTCTTCCTTCGCAGCAGCACTCTTTGAGAGCGTGTGTTTCTGTTGATGGATATTTCTTCCTCGTCTTCAGGCAGTTGCAACTTCAAGCTGAAGATAGTGATGCTGTGGGTACAGGGCATGCAATTCCTAGAAAAGTTCTTGACATTTATGTTCTGGGTGATACCATGAGCTACTTAAAGACGATCCCTTTGGATGCAAGAGAATGCAGAATATCTGATTTGGAACAGCTTGAGGCGAAAGTTACAATCTTTGGGTCACAAAGTCAGCTTTTGCTACATAGCCCTGTAGATGCTCCTGGTTGTATACTTTCATATGTCCTGAAAACTACTTTAGCTAGAGAAGTTGTGCAGTTAAACCAAGTGGATCAGATTAGAGCTCCGGGAGATGATATAGAAATTGCTGGGTCGTGCCCGTATTTGGGTTACATCTATGATATTTTTGACAAGTTTGCAGTAATACCTAAGTTGTTTCCAGATGCTAAGAGAAGCATTACTTTCAAATTAGTACTGGAAAGCGGTAGATCAGTTCACTGCAATGGTGAGGGTTGTTTCACATATTTAGAAGCTCTAATTAGACAATTAATGGCCCGAAAAAATAAAGATTTTTCAGGAATGAAGATTCAATTTGAAGTGAATAATGTAGAGAATTATTCAATTTCAGCTTCAGCGGAGCAGCAGAAACATGTGAAAATGGGAATGTGGGTTCGGAAGCTTATTTCGCTTGTTCCCATCCAAATAGCTCGTGCAGAAAACAATGCAATGGTAGCTCATAGGGATGGACTTCAAATACCAGCTGATTTTAGCTACGTGGACAGTGTATCACTTGCTTACTCCATACGATTTGGGTTCTATGATGCGGTCCTTAATAGTTGGAAGGGCAAGATCAAGGTCATTTCTTCCATGGGAAAGCAAAGTTCAGGAAAGTCATATTTGTTGAATCATCTGTCAGGGTCTCTTCTTGATGTCGCAGGTGGCAGATGCACAGATGGAGTGTGGATGACCGTTACAACAGACGACGATGGAGATGGCAGCGAGGGAAGTAGCTGTTTGTATGTGCTCTTAGACTTCGAGGGACTCGGCAGTTTTGAGAGAAGTGAACAGGAGGATATGCTGCTCTCTGTTCTCAATGCCTCTGTTAGCAACATCACAATATTCAACAAAAAGGTGTCATTTCTCTCTAAGGACGAACTTTTTTACTTTTGTTTTTTGTTGTTTAAATCCTGGCCGCCTAGAGAGTGCACAATAAGTCGAAAGGAGAAGGTAACTAAGTTTATATGAAATATATAACATGAAAAAATGATTTTTCTGCTGTGAACCTTCGTTTGGTACTACAGGACTTTCACTTGGACAAGGATACAGAATCTGCGTTCAGCCGCTTCCAGAGTGGAATTCATCTTCTGAAGCAGGACAGGAAGCTATTTAAAGGTCTATTTTACATTGCAATCAAGGATGTGGACACATCTGATGTAGAAGATCTTATGCAAGAATTTCATCAGAAGATTTCCCAGATATGCAGCAAATCACAAGAGAATTTCATTTTGAAAATGTACGATGGAAAGGTCGAGATTGCTGCTATGGCTCCTTATAATAGATCAGAGTATTATAGAGAGAGCCTGAGTGAGCTAGCAGAAACAGTGGCAGAAAGAATCGATTCATGCTACGACAGTGGATTCACCTTCTTGAGGGATCTGAAGCTTATAATAGCCCAAATTGCAGCAAAAGACTGGACTTCTATTGACAGCAAGCGAGTTGCCGTAACAGTTGATATTCTGAGGAGAAATCTTATGTCTGCGGTCCACAGGGGATGCCTTTCTGTGACACATACTGATGAAGAATTGAGGGTTTTGGATAACTTCGATACACAGGAAGAAGTTCTTGATTTTCCTGTTATTGTCGGTGATTCTTCGTGGAACATAAGAGATACAGGATTGTATCTCTCACCATGTACAGAGTCAGAGACTTCAGTTACTATAAGAGACGTTTTTTCTCAAATCAGGTCGAAACTGGAGATGTTTTTCCCGAGGAATGGCAGCGACGGCGAGGAGTGGCATTCTTCATTTGAGAACTTTCTGGAGGCGCTGGCAGACAGAAGGCATGCTAGAGTTAAGCAGTGGATAAGTTCAAACACCTCGGATTTCTCTGATAATGATGAGGTGCAAAGACTGCAACTAGAGGTTGATGTAGTTGTTGGAAAAGTAAAGCAAAGCCTAATTGTTTGTGGATGCAAATGTTCTGTTTGCTTCTGGAGGTGTGTGGTGGAGAAAGGCCATGGTGATCAACATTCTTGTATGGGGAGTCATTCGTGTACAGAAAATTGCAGTTATTGTGCTCGAGAAGGAGACAGCATAAGCTTATGTGGGGATTTAGCAGGGCATGAAGGAAATCATAATTGCAAAATGCAAAATCATACATGTGGTGAGAGCTGTTACTTATATGAAATCTCTTCAAACTGTAATCAGCGATGTTCTCTGGCGCCAGGGCACCCTGGCCAGCACAAGTGCAATTCTCCTCAACACATTTGCAGTGCTAATTGTTCTCTCCCAAGCTGCAATAATCCCTGTGTTGCTCCGATTGAATCCAACCACGAAACACATCAGTGCCATGAGAGATACTGTCAGAGCAAATGCACCATAGATGGGTGCAGCAGGACATGTGGGGTTAAAGATCATTTCCATGATATGGATCAAAATGCAGAGCATTTTTGCGGAAATGAGCATGCTTGCACCCATGAGTGTGAGATGCCGGGAATATGTGAAATCTTCACCGAGCTCGTGAAGCAAACCCGGGTTTTTCAGGGACAACGGGGATCTTTTGAGTATGAACTTGTGTCAGAGCAAAATGGCTTGCGCAGAGGCTGTTGCATTCCCATTCCTCCCTACGAAATAGATCACGAGGGTCCGCATGTGCACACAAAGAAAGAAGATTCTGTGCACTATTGTGACACCAGATGCCAATCTTGTGGTAACTTCTGCCAGCTCCCAATAGACCACTTAGGTCTGCACGATACAGTGCACGGCAATATGAAAAATGCAAGTTTCATTTCAGAGGGCGAAGATATTGATAATGAAGACCACAAGTGCAAATGGGGAGAGACAGGGGAAGCAGAAATGTGTAACATGTATTGCAAGAAACAGGGGCGAGGACATATCCATCTGGTTTTTTGTCCGGGCTCCAGGAAATGCACTGGCAACCTCTATGATGGTTCGAGGCACGAAACAGCGAAATATGGACCTGATGTGGATGTTCCGAAAGATGAGATGACTCATGAGACTTACTGGCAGTATGTTAGGTTTGTTGATCCTTGCACCGAAGAAGAGAGCGAGGATTTTGACCGGTGCAATCACTACCGTAAATCTGAGGAGCACAAGGCAGAAGCCGGTGGTGTTTCTGACAAATCATTTTGCACTGAGAAACTGTGGCACGCACCTATCAAGAGTACCGGACAGAGTCTAAGCTCTGCAGGCTATATAACTGATGATGGCCACCATTTTGGATGTGATCATTCTAAGAATGCCCTCCTCTGACATTATGCTCGCTATGGGAAAGTTCAAGAACTATAGTTGTTTGGCACTGTTGGTTGATGCAAGACAGAAGACAAGTTTTATTAGGCGTCTAAATTGGTGAAGTCTATATGGAGTAGATAAATAAGTAGTGTAATGATCTGTTAGAGGATCTTAAAGAGAAGACAAATTGAGTGAAATTTTGAGTGTGATTTGGGAGTCATGGCAGTAGTATTTCATTCATTTAGTCATGAATGTTGGTCATTGCATTTCTTAAGCTTAGTAATCATGTAATGTGTTTGCATCATACGATTTATGAGCTGTCTGTAGTGCGAGTGGAGAACGTAGTTGTAATGAAATTTAACATTAAAATGAAGGGTATCTGTAACTAAAGATTATAGTCAAAGGTTATCCATGTCTTATAGAAGAATCAAAATTTGTTAGTCTTAAGTAAAGTTACCGTGCGTAGGGTTTCAGGGAGAGGTATGAGTTTTGATAAATCTGATATTCATTATTGAACATCAGCATTGTAATGGTCAAAATCATTATTAGCTGAATATTAATATTATCTCTGTTATTTTATTTTCCTTTAAGGGAGAGGTATGAGTTTTATAAATCTGATATTCATTATTGAACATCAGCATTGTAATGGTCAAAATCATTATTACCTGAATATTATCTCTGTTATTTTATTTTTCTTTATTGGTTGTTTCAACCAACCCTTAACAGAAGTCTTGATTCTTGATTCATATTAATGGGAGTTATTCTATAAGATAAATGGGTTCATGAAAAATTATTGACATTAAGAAGTTATTAAATACTTTTAATCTACCAATTACAATTTATTTTATTTAAGTTTTTTGATGTAACTAGTATATTTTTAAAAACTATATGACAATTTTTTTACTTATCAATTTTTACAAATTAATTTTCTATATTTTAATTGGTTGAATGAATTTTATATACTGAATGTAGTGAGATATGATTTTTATAAAATATAATTTGAAACCTTATCCTACTATTTTTCTCCATTGGTTTTTAAAAATCTTTTTATACTAATTTGAAACATATTTTTTTTATTCTTCTCACAAATTATTTTACATAATTAGAAGAACCAAATAGAAATTCAATTCCATAAAACCACCATATATAAACTATTACTATTACTAAAATTAACAAAATGAACAATAGAAAAATAGATAAAACATTAAAATTATTAACAACCATTTAGTTTTAATCAACCATATTAGATCTATACTTTATTTAATATTGATTAAAATATATTAACTCAAAATTATAATATTTTTTTTACACAAATTGAATTTAGATTATATCTATTACTTTACTCAAGGCAAGTACTTAGCCAATTAGTGGCCTTTGTTAGGGATGCCGCTATCCTCCATCCAAACTGTACAGTTGACCAATCTTCAAAAAACTGAAAACATCAAGGATTTTTTAAAAATTTCAATGTTTGATCTTCATGATTTTCATAGTTTGTAATCGAACACAACAAAAAAAATGAAAAAAAATCACTACTTTTTTGTGAATTTGGAAAAAAGAAAGTTTTGACTTTGTTTTGTCTTTAGTGCATTTTGGATGGAGATTAGCATGTCCCCTTTGTTAGCATATTCTATGTAGAGAACATTTGCTTGTCTGATAGAAAAAAAAATCATGCACCTAATCTGTGCAACCACATATTTTTTCTACATGTCTTGTTGACGCTTCCATAGCTCACATCAAATAAACATTTTATATAGTACCCCATGACTTGTACATGTTGGAATTTACAAGTGGGAAGATTTACTTCTAAGAGGGGGGGTAAATCAAAAGTAACAAACTTTAACCTCTAAAAACTTTTAACTGAGATCAATCACATGCATCTAACATATCTAATAAACATGAAAGTAAAGACATGCATGAAAATAGATAACACAAGATTTGGTCACCCAGAAACCCTCCAAAATGAGAAGATAAAACTGGGGTGGGGATGACACTCACAAATTATCACTACAACAATATGTAACTAGTTAAGGTTACAAAGTTTGACCAACATCAATGGTCTGCCCTGAGAGAGACCTACCCTGTTAAAGGCTTTAGACCTTGTTAAAAGTGACTTGGTTAAAGAATTTACAAACACTCACTTGGAATGTTACCCTATTAAAGGATTTGCAACCCTGGTAAGGATCTACAATATAGTTGTTAAGCCAACCTATCATCATAGGATTTTCATTCTCCTAATACAATGGTTAGAAAGTATAGTAGAATGTCTTGACCTGATGACTTACAATCTTCAATTACTGATTCCAGATCCTTGTTCTACTCAATCTGATCCGATCCTGGGTGATCCCACAATAATGGGTTCCACTTTTTGACCAATTTTGACACTGAAATCAATATTTTTGCAACAAACGTCACGTTCAAGTGACTATATCTCCAAAACTATAAATAATTTCAAGATGACATAAACTAGTGATTTTGAGTACTTTGTTCCTACTTTGTAACCATATTTTTTAATCTAAAAAAAAATTTTATTTATGTCAATTTTTTTATCTCCTCCAAAAAGTGGTACATAATAAAATTCAATATTTTAAAAAGTGACAGTCCGTTTGACACACATAACTTTTTTTCTAGAAATGATAATTAAGTAATTCTTTCGGTGTTGGATTTGTAACATCAATATCCAGTGTCTGCATTTGGTTTGATTTATTTTTGTTGAATATTGTATAGTTTATGAAGTTTTGAAGTGACATGAACCGTAATTCAGACATACGTTCCGTTTGACACAGATAATTTGAAGTCAATCTATCATAAACCATTTTTTTTTTTTTTGAATAGAAATGTATCTCAATAAGCCAGTGCTTCCATATTTTTCAAAATTTTTTTGACCTAATTTACTAATTTTCTCGAGGTGTCAAAGTCGGTTGATGTTCAATCGGTAATGAACCTATAATGAGTTAAACTCATATTTGAAAGTCTTAATGATTAAATTATGTAATAAAATTATAGTCGTTGGAAAGCTTGCTCCAAGCAGCACATTTTGACATTTTTTATTTTACAGTAGGAGATCATTCTCTTGCAATTATGGCAGTCAAAAGAGCAAAAAAAGAAAAAACATAAAAAAAAAGGTTAAATTTTTTGTGATTTTGGATATAACTCTGTTCGTAGTGTTGATACTCTATTATGATCAACTTGATTCTACAATGTTGCTCTTCCTCTAAGTCCTTACACCCCTTTTGCTTTCTTCAAAACTTTGCTAGCATTCTTTCATGCATTCCCACACAACTTCTTACTCACTTCCACTCAACACTAAATTATGGGGTTTCGACCTCCTTATAAAGGCTTCGAGACTTACTTAATTCTTTCAATATTTCTTGATTGGTTGCATGTTAATTACATAGGAAATGTAATAGATTTGATCTTATCTTTTAGATCCTTCGAGATTCATCTTAAGTCGACTCAAAAAATGGTTTACATCTAAGTTTTTGAAGATGCAAACTATATAATGATTCTGTGTTACTCAACAGTTACTTACTAATTACTGATGCTTGACACATAGAGGATTTCTATCTTGCTCGGCTCCAATATTAACTCTATCTTGCTTGGCACCTATACTGGCTTGGCATCTATTATCACTCGGCATCACTTGTCACTTGGCACTTCAAACTTGCTCAACACCTGAATGACTCAGCACTTGTTGAACTTTTGGCTTAACACATACTGTAGTTTGACATCTATATTATACTCGGCATCAATCTTAGAATTTTCTTAAGTGTGTTGACACTCAATTTCCAAAACCATTATGAGACCAACAATCTCCCCCTTTGAAATGAGTGTCAAAAACACTTAACTTAAAAACTTATAACTCCCCCTGAGCTAATGTGCCATTTCTGTATCCGAAACTCCTTGTGCTGAATTTGTCTCATGCTGATTATTCTGATACTCTTTATCTTTGGCTTGCCATTCCTTTCCTTGTCTACTCTATTTTTGTCTACACTATTTCTGCTCCCCCTTTCATACATCTTCCCTTGCAATTTTTGTATCCTTTTGGCTTTATCCCCTTGTTTCTCCTTAAAAATCAAAATTTTACCACCTCCCCCTTTGGGTATTATTATCTCCCCCTTTTTGGGCATCTCCCCCTTTTTTGACACTTATGTCAAAGGGTTCTATGAATGAATTGAATATTTAGCCAAAAAAGATTTATTTACCTCCATAATAATGTTTAGAGCAGCATCCCAATTGTCTAATGCAATTTCTAATACTTTAAGCTAGATGGTTATCTCCATTGCAAGGTGTACCAGGCCTTCCAATGTAGAAAGATTGGGATCTTTCTTCAAGACATTCTTTGCATAGGCCATCTCTTTGTACAAAACTTCCATGTGAAGGGTTATGGCAGACTGTATCTGTATCAACTTGGCCTTAGTATTAGCCTCATTTGCTGTGAGTACAACTAATTCCTTTTGTGTGTGAAGCGTTGTAACAAAATGCTTCTCACTTTGAGTTGGATCCTTGGTAGCTGCACGTTGGATACTTTGAGGTTTCTTTCCAAGCTCAATATCCTCTGGCTTGTTTCTTGTGTGAAGTATGAGGAATCACACAATTTGGAGTATAATGAGAATATATTCTCAAGTCTTGCTTCCACCCTTTCAACCTTTTTAGCCAGTTCTACTTGAGAAAGTGCTATTTCACTAGATATTTTCTCATTTACCTTCATCTATAATTTCTTCTCAAACCATTCAAGCAATTTAGCATTGGTATCTAGGTCTTCATTCTGTACCTGGTCCACTATGTTGGATAACTGTTCCATGATGGGCTTTGTCTCATCAGGTACTTGCAAGCTAAAAGCATCTAAACAGATGTCCTTGATTTCAATCAGTGCCTGCCTTTGCCTATACTCATTCTTGAGTATCTCTTACTTCTTCTTCTTCTCTAGTGCCTCTTGCACTTCATTGATCTGCTCTATGTTCATTGTTTTATAGTCATAGCTTGGTATGACTATCTCCTCATCAAGTGTAGGGTCTCCATAGTGAAGTACCCTTGCTACCTTGGTAGGCTCGAGTCTGGTGCTGATATTTGCAATGGTACTACATCAGTGCTTGGCTATTGCATTGTTCTAGTGGGAGTCCCTGTAGTAGGCAAATTGACTAATGTTTGGATTGCCTCTTGTTCCTTCTCCTTAGGACTCTCCTCTTCCTTGTCTTCTTAGTTCTACCTTGATCAATTATAGTGATCAGAGGAGGTGCACCTTGACTTTGTGTTGTAGGAATAGAGGTATCCTTCTATCATGTTTTCTCCTTTTCTTGCTTCTCAGCAATTGAAGTGACTATGACTGTGGAATCAACCTTAACAGATGCATCTTGTGCTACTTGCTCTTGTGGTTGTCCACTTGTAGTTGTTAGAGTTTGTGAAGCTGGTTCTTGTGGATTCACCTTCTCCTTGGTTATCTCAGCTACTGCCTTCTCTAGTTCCTCTACACTCACCAAGATTGGATTGGTACACAATTGTGCTTGCAAAGTAGTTTGGTGAAGGATCTTTTTAAGATCCTCTACAGTCAATGGGTTGGTGTTCTCACTAGTACATCTGAGACCATTTTTTGACCATTATTGGTCAAAATTTTGACCCACTTTTCAACCAAAATTCTACCAAAGTTGACCAACCCATTGGTTGAAAATTTTTCGGTCGAAAAACTTCCATAGCCATGGTGTAAGTTCTTTCAGGAATTGGTCGAAATTTTGACCAAATAAGGAAGAAAATTTCGACCAATAAAGGTAGAAAATTTCACCAATGTAGGTAGAAAATATTGGCCAAGAACGGTAGAAATTTTGACCAAAAAAGGTAGAAAATCTTGACCAAGAAAGGTAGAAATTTTGACCAATAAAGGTAGAAAATATTGACCAAGAAAGGTAGAAATTTCGACCAATGAAGGTCAAAATTTTTGACCATTGAAGGTAGAAATTTTGACCAATGAAGGTAGAAATTTCTACCAATGCCTGGGTGTAAATTTTTTTCAGGCATTCTATAAAAGAGTTCACATGCCTTGTGTATGATATGAGATTTTGCATGCATCCTGCACTCTCTCATCTGGCTGATGATGGATTACAAAGAGTGATCTGAAACGATGACACTAAGAAACACACAATCAAATCCAAAATGAACTTGCATTACAAATGGATTGTGGAAATCTGATATTGTTGATTTTGCATGCATGTCTACCAGGACAATCACAACTTAAACATATAAACATATATGTTTAAGTTGTGATTGTCCTGGTAGACATGCATGCAAAATCAACAATATCAGATTTCCACAATCCATTTGTAATGCAAGTTCATTTTGGATTTGATTGTGTGTTTCTTAGCGTCATCGTTTCAGATCACTCTCCATAATCCAACATCAGCCGGATGAGAGAGTGCAGGATGCATGCAAAATCTCATATCATATGCAAGGCATGTGAACTCTTTTATAGAATGCTTGAAAAATATCGACAGTAACTAATCAAATTGTCGTAAACACCGACAGTAACTAATATGCTTCTTCATTAATATGCCTGATAAAATAAGCAAACTTGGCAACTATGCACAACAACTTACATGCTAAAAGGAAATCATTTAGGAGATATAGAATTTGAACAACCATATGTTAAGATTCTACAATTTGTATCACTTGCCTAAGTCTGACAGTTGAGAATAAGTTTGTCATCCTCCCTACAGTATGTTCCAATGGCCTACACATCCACAAAAGTTCTAGCGTCTCAAATTTTTAGAATATGAATTGTTTGGTATCAAATGGACATGATTGACAATAAATCATCATATAAAAAGACTCCCATGCGAAGCATGAATAGCAAAGGAAATGAATATGGGTGATAGGGAAGAGAATTTAATAATAGAGGATCTTAACTTTAGTTACAGTCATGATATGGGTGATGCACAACTACCTCCTGGATTCACGTTCCATCCCACTGATGAAGAGCTCATAACACATTATCTCATTAGAAAGGTTTTTGATAGCAATTTCATAGGAAGGGCCATTGCTAAAGTGGACCTCAACAAGTGTGAGCCTCAGGGAAGGTTCAATTCTCTCCTTTATTACTCACTATGCATATAATCCCACACATCCATTTGATCTTGAATGATGATATGTACTGAATGCTAAGTGTCTGTACTGAGTGCTCAAAAACCATCCATTTCATGCCTTCATCTGTACACAATGTCTTTCTAGTTTCTATCTACTCGCACGCCCATTTCATTTCATATGATCATTTGAAAATTGTGTCGCTCTAAGCTCTCAATTGTTTCCTCTTGATTGATCATCTCATAACTATTGAATGAGAGCTTTGGGATATGCTATAGGCATCCATCAAAGCATAAAAGGATTATGTTAGATGGTGTAGATGAAGTAGTAGCATTTTTCTTGGGAGACATGCTTGCAAAATGGAAGCATAGCTAAGTCATGTGAACTGTTTGACAGGATGCCTAAACATAATGTGGTGATCAAAAGCCATGGTTGCTAGATATGCACAAAATTAATATATTAAGAGAATATATTTGTTTAAGTTGCAACTACCCTGGTAGACATGCATGCAAAATGTGGAGTCCTAGATGAATAGTTCAATTGTCATGCTGTTGTTTAACTGAGATCACTTCTATCTTGTTTAATCCTACATGTTCCTGGTTAGTAACTTATAATGCATGCAGTCAATTCTGATCATTCCATGAATATCGAGCCCCCATACTCATGGAATGATTTCCATTATTCTTAAATTCTATTGCTGAAAGTAAATAGTTAAAAGAAGTCACTGGTTCTGCAATTGGTGTGGTAACAAGTTTAACACAATGTGGAAAACATCAATTAGAAATGTGGATGGTTAATAACTCCTATCAATGCATTAATAAAGAAAACCAACTTGATTTGAGACTCCAAAGGATCAAGGAAATCTTGTAGAAATTGAAGTTTTATTGCTTGTGGTATTACACCAGTCCATACACTCGACTCCCTCTTCTATATCTATAACAGTGGCTCCCTCTTACATATATAAGACTTCACAATATAACCAATTCAACCATCATTGGGTTGAAAGGTTCAAGTCTAAAACTAATACTTCCCTCCAAAATCTAAATGACCGTTATATGTTTGAAAATTTGAACTTAAAACATAAATCATTTTATTAAATCTACATGAACAATGCACAACTTTTATTCAACAGAGGTATAAAGAATACTCGTGATAGATAGTCATTGTCAGTATGCTCCAGAATACTGTCAGATGGCTTGTTCTCGTATGTTTTGATTGTCTCCAAGTAACAAGCACACTCTTCCACACTGTAATCTCCAAACAACAATCCTAATTAAAGACAAAATAATACACCAAATCATGTACAAAGGATCCCAAAGAGACAATGTAACAGTGTTTAGGAAAATACAACATAAAGTTTCATGAAGATTATATTGTGAATATGTAAACAAAGATAAGGCACAATAAGTGTACTAAGGAAATAAACTTAACAAGCCCTAAAAATCCAGCATTGTGAATGATATATTCCTTGCTTATTTAATGACTGATAACATTTGGAAAAGGCTTATGCTGCATTAAACGAATGAGCATCCAAGGGTAATGCTAGTTGAAGCAAGAGCACCTTGTGAGTGATACAAGCTTCAATATCCCACAAAGCATTAAATTAGTAGACTAATGACATTTGGAAATGGCTTATTTTGCATTAAATGAACGAGCATCCAGGGCTAATGCTAGTTAAAGCAAGAGCACCTTGCGAGTGGTGCAAGCTTCAATATCCCACAAAGCATTAAATTATTCCACTGGCAAAGGCATCTTCGATCAAAGTTCATGTTGAGCATTAATGGGCAAAGCATCATCGTACGAAACAAAGAGTTAATCTAAATGAGAAAAGAGAAAAATGCAGAGTCAACCCAAAATGTGAACAATCAAGAAACAAAATGTTGGAAAATCAAGATACTCTGGAAATAACTAAATTTAAAACCTTCAATGCACATTATGGTTGAAGTCCATAACTATACCCTGAAGCTATGCAAATGAGAAACAAGATTCATGATAGTATTTTGGTGTCACCATGTGTTGTGTACTATAGTAAAGACCAATTTGCCAATTCTAGCTCTTTAAATGGGCAAAGGAAATCAAATTATCACAATAAAAGTAGATGCAAATTTCAGTCCTGATATGATTTGAATTAGAATTAGATGAAAAATTGTCTCTATTTAAGTTTTCTCATTTGAATTGCCAAGAAACGTCAATCTTAAAGATAAACACATACCTATATACTCTCATGACAGATTTGGACAGCCAAATCAGTTTCATAAATTCTCTTAGAGACTGCATGTTGATGACAAATCATACACAAAAGGATTATAGTACAGACTGTTGTAATATGCAGCCAACCAGAGGGCCCTATACTATGCCCCATATCCTTCAAAATGTACAAAAAAATTGGGTTTCATGATCATGTCAAACATACAATATCGAAGGAATGTTCTGTAAATAATCTGTAAACAATATCCTTCCAAAACCAAAAGGGAGGCACATGCCTTGGAAACTATTTGCACTTTAATTGCGTATGCAAACTTGTAATTTTGCATCCAACAGCTACCAAAAATAACCGACAGGCTTTAGAACTTTAGAGATTCCAATAAACTCTATCCTTAAACAAAACCTTTGAGTAATAAATGGCATATTTTCTATTTGAATGTATTAAATAGGACTCTATTAATATGATCAAGGAGAAGATAGAAAATATATTCATTACAAGAAAATATATACTTATTACGGTTAGCTCACAATATCAAGATTTTGAAAAATATTTGGATGCAACTATATTTCGCTAGAAAAAGATGGCTGTAAACATAGCAATTCCAAAATAAATTTAATTACAACTAGAATTTAAAATTGAGGTCACTAATAAAAAGACAATAAGATGTCACACGTCTTGTAGCTTCATACAACCCTTCTTTAGATTAATTTAAAAGTCCTGGAAATTAATTATTTTTTTTTAATGTACAAATATTCAATCACATGTTTACAGTTTAACTCCTTATAAATCAAAGGATGATTTATTCCATTTCTTCATGTTGGGTTTCACAAAGCTAAGTTTTTGACTAATCTATACATTGCGGTATCATCAATATTGATGCTCCGGCTACCTTTAACCTATTTTTGCGATCAGGGAGCTTCAGCTACATCTTTTCAAAGTGGAAAGGGATG
Organism: Cupressus sempervirens; assembly: GCA_028749045.1. NCBI lineage: Eukaryota > Viridiplantae > Streptophyta > Pinopsida > Cupressales > Cupressaceae > Cupressus > Cupressus sempervirens. The sequence continues at coordinate 180,190,740 of CM053789.1, read as the reverse complement.
ACCTTCCCAAGATCTCCAACTATAAAACAATGGGGAAGTGGTCAGAGTCAATGAGAGAGATAAAAGAGAGCACGCATTAGACATTAACCATTCAGGAGAAACAAAGCATGATCCAATTTAACTTAGATATGATCAGTTTCAACCCTTCTATTTGATAATGTCTAAGAGCCACTCTAAATGTCCAAATCCAAAAGAGCATGATCTTGAATGAAATCCATTAAATCAAAATGGCTATCAATACCCTATAACTATGAAAGCCCCAAATTGCTCTTGCAAACCCTCATCTAATTAGGGCTTGCTCATTATATGACTCTCTAATGAAGTTTCAACTAAATGAAAGATGTTTCAGCATTAGATTAACATAATAAACTTATCCCAATCATAAAAACATAATATTGTTCAGGAAAATTGCTCATTGCTGTAACCAAACCTCATAATTAGAGTTCCTTCAATCATAACAAGTATGTTGATGACCTTGCACAATTTGTCATTCTGCATTCTAGTGGTTAGGATAGTATGATACATGTTAGTTTGAGACCATCCTATGAGGGTTAGGGCATCACCTTGCACAGTTAGTCTTTCTACATTCTAATGGTTAGGATAGTATGATACATGTTAGTTTGAGACCATCCTATGAGGGTTAGGGCATTTGCTTTCATAGAATGGTCATTTACAGTTAGTCTTGCTGAAAATAACAATGAAGTAGAGACTTTCATGGCTTTGAAGGGTTTAAGAGAAGTTGTAGCTTTCTGATGCAAAGTATAGACTAAGGGTGACTCCCTTGTTATTGTTACAACCTTATGAGAAATCAGATTTAAGATTGATGTTTAAAAAACGTGCCAACCCAAGATGTGCCAACCCTTGCATTTTGTTAAAGCCATTATAGGTATGGATGTGTGGATACAATTCCAAATGTGACTTTTCTTACACTACTATGGTGAAAGATAGATACCTACATCACCCCTATGTCCAAGAAGTCGATGTACAGGAAAACTTTCCTAAGACAATTCCTTGCACTAATGTGGTGAAAGACAGACACCTACATCACTCTAGCTACTTCATAAGGAATGAATGGGTTGTGAAAGTATAAAATGAGCTACTTCATTTGGAATATAGATGATCATTGAATACTACAACACCCTGAAGGACATATTGCTACTATCTTCCCAGACAACTCCATTAGAAAGTTTGATCACATTTCTCCACTCTTTTAGGCTGTTAGCTGGATAGGTCATTGAACTAAAGACTGCAAACATATTTATCTAAGTCTCTACTAAAATTTGTATGCTATATATTGCATTGAGTTTGATTAACCTTCGTATATCCTTTGCTTACCTTGTGTCTCTCTCTCAAAGGTATGGGATAGACAAAAATAAATAAATTTGGCATTCCATAATGTTCCATATCACGTAATGTTTTCTAAAGCATTTCTTATTTTACTACAAATTCATAGTTAGAAATAAATTTAACTGATAATAAGATATGAATCTTGTAGCTATCATTCAAAATAAAAATTCAAAAAAAACACCCAAAGGGATATTTGAAATGGGCAAATTAATAATACAAAAAACAAATTTAAACTTCTATTGTACCTTGATCTTCTCCATAAATTTTCCATCAACATCTAAATGTTTAAATGTGATAGGGTGCCATCCTTGCATGTCAATTTTTCTTTTAGACTGATTCCAAGAAGTGTAAGTCAGGGTCCGGTGCTCGAGTTCATCTTCAAGACCTTTCATCTAGATATGATAAATGAAGCAAATGAGTTAAAGTGGTGTTGAAAGTAAGAAATCAACAACAGTTGGAAGTTTTTGAAAATAAAATTTTGAATATCTTTTGATTCCCTTATATCAAAAATTTAACCAAAAAACACAAGCATTCCAGGTTACAATTGCAGAATTTATTTTCAATAAAAACATAGTGATAGCACTGCTTTTAGTGGTAATAAAACACATTTTCAGTCCAAGATAAGAAAGATAATCAAGTGCATAGGAAAATGATCATAAAAGAGGATTAATAATCATACCTAGAAATGTTTGTACATAATGCTCATAAGGTATACAGTTATGCTCTTAAGAACATATGATCTCAGCTATTGATAATGGTATGAAATGTTGATGAAAAGGCTATGAAGTCAAATTGAGAAACTTGGACCATAAAACTTCAGTGACAAATATTAACAAGAAAAAGTAAAAGGAAAGTAATACATACCAGAACAATAATAGATGATAGAGATGATGATGCTATAGGAGGAAGATAATGCAAGGTCTTCTTAGTGTACCAATCTAGCTCCATCTATTTTAAAACCCACTTATGATCTTAATGATCCATCACTAGACATGAATCTTTGAAATCCATTGGATACCACTGAAACAAACATCAATCACAAGTACATTTATCCTCTTACTCTATATTCCATTAAACTTTCTTGCAATAACCCATTTCGAGAAGCCTCAAATAAACTATGAAGCCTGATATATGGCAAGGCTTACAAATTTTTGAAATGGGTTTCTCAAATCTATTGGATACCATTGTATTAAACATCAGTCACTAGTCATTTTGTCCCCTAACTCTATATTCCATTATACTGCAAGAGCTTATGGTTGGTGATAAAAGGAAATTGGGGTCTATTATTGCAAATTTGAATCCAAAATACAAGAAGCATGGAGAATGACCCACCTGTACTAGAAGACTTTTCAATACATTAAACATATGAAGAGAAGGTGGGCATCTTGTAAAGGAGCACATGCAAGACTTAGTGCTCTTTGGGTTGTGTGCAGTGGGCAACATGTGAATGTCTAAATCTCACTGAACATATCACATGATTGATTCTTCAACTATAAAGATAATATCTATGTAAAATTCTAAATACATATATATAATTGAGTTTCTATCTGACAATATTATTTAATGGATTTAGTGAAACTTCCTAATGTCACTATGGCGTACTATCTCCTACTATGCCACAAACTGAACCCTCCTTTAGGAATCTAAACAAATCAAGTACAAAGGAAACAAAATAAGAGTTATAAGGGACAACGATTGCACCTAAACATTACTTCTAGAATGCTAATAAAAATCTAACAACTATCTAGGACCAAATCAGATATACAAAATCAATCATAGAGGCACCATTGAAATCAATCAGGGAGTTGAAGAGTTCTTATCCTCCTATCCAAATTAGAGTTAGTTGTATCGTCTTATAGCTGGGAACACCCCAAATCCATCACAATTGTTGTGTGTCATCTCCTATTATGCCACAAATTGAACCCTTCCTTTAGAAACCTAAACCAACCGAGTACAATGGAAAAAAAATAGGGAGTTGTAAGAGACAGATTGCACCTAAATATTACTTCTAGCAAGGAAAGTAAAATCTAACACAAATCTAGAAAACATATGAGCTATGGGAAGATACCCATAATTGAATATAGTATTTTAATACCCCACAGTTAGCTTCGGTGCATGTAATTTTGTTAAATAATGCCAATGGATGCCAGAGACTTTAGCAGCCAGTTTTGCATCAGTATTGCTAAAAATGGGTACAACAACTGCCAAAATGATCTCAGCATGTCAGAATACCATTTGAGGAAAAAGTGTCCATAAGCTGAATTCCAATCTCCACCTTCACTTTTGAAGAAGTGGGTGTCCTCTGGCCAATTGTTATAGTGTCCCACATTGCTTGGTGGATGACCCCATTTTTTATTGCCAATGGCTATAGCTCTAACTTTAAGGCTAGACAACATGTACTGCAATTATACAGGCCAAAAGAAATGATGGAATTATATCAATGTCAATGTATGCTTGAAGTTACAATAGGCAGTAATGGAGTAGAAGAAATCGTGCAAGAAGATGTCAACAATAAAATATAAGGAATAGGAATGAATTGGAAAATTAAATCATAAGTTTTGAATTTGAATTAGACTTTGTGGATCATAAAATTTAGGTGAAGTTTAATAAGTAATAATATTATATTAAATATCATAAAATTCAATATATTCTATGACCTGGTTGACAACAACAAATAAGGTAAATCCAAACATAAATAGCCTAAAGGAATGAACTCCCAAGTTTGAATGCACACACCCTATTGGAGATCAATGCTAAAAACATTAAACCATAAGACTTGGGGACAACAATGTTACACATTAAGATTTAAGGTTTGAAGGTCAAAGGCTTCATCATCCATGTCAACTATTATGTGCACAATATGTCTATTAGCCAAGAACCTCAAACTTCTTTTAATAGAATCGATAAAAAAATGTATATTGATATTTGACTAATTTTTGAGAGATAATTTGAGAACTGACACAATAGTTGTGATTCCCCATGTTGTTGCATTGTACATAAACTTGCCTGCATTCCACAATTTCTTGATTTTATTTCTTCTATTCATGCTTTCAAGGGCAGTTGAAATGACTACAAAAAGCAAATAGATTAGTTGAGACTGAAAAGGAGATGTCAAATAGTGTTTCTTTGCATAAAAATAACCAAGTTGGAGGACACTTCACATGAGGCATGTTTGAAACATCAATTAAGGAGGATTGGCAAGAACATTGATGCTAAACCCATTTCTGAGGGATGGTGGGAAAGTGTATAGTTCAAGAAAGGGAAAGGAGGTAAAAGTGTGTGGTCATGTCTCCAACATGAGACTAAAGGTCAACTTTTCTTGTGAGTCAAAAGTTGCACTAGGTTTTGTCAAAGATATGCTAGAAGACAAGATTCTCAATAAGGATTGGGACTGAGGCATTACTGAAAATTCATGGTAAAACGATAGGCCACTCCTATGCTTCAAATAGAGCGTTGAAATTGGTGATATCAGAATGTATTTCACAAATTTATGTTATGGGCAGCAGTAGTCATGGATCATTTTAGACCTACTACGTGCAAAGTGTCCATTTTATGTTAGTTTGAGCTTCACTTGGTTTCAAGAATACTATAATATTCTCTACTTAACAAGGCCAACCACATGAAGGTGGAAGCTCATCTGGGTTCACCCCCCTCCCCCTAACATCAATCTAAAGTACCCATTATCATCTAATTACATAGTTCATTCATTCATTCATCCATTTATGAACTATAACATTCAATCAATACAATCACATAACATTCATTAATATGATATAAAATTCATTAATACACAATACTAATCAAGACTTCATTAAGGCATAACAATATTCATTAACATAAAATAAAAATTAGTATTAATACGCATCATTCATACATAATTACTTAAAACAAAGTTCTTTCATTATCCAACAAGGTTTATCAAAGAAGATTTTTAAAACATCATTTCTTCTTTTTGTTTTTCTGAGCTCTCTTAAGAAAAGCGCTCATAGGAGCATCCATATCTACATCATTCTCCTCCTCTTCTGGCACGTGTAATGTCAAATTACAATGGCTCCTTCTCTTTGGAGGAGTAGGAGGTTGCTGCACTAAAGGGTGCTCTATTGCAAGAACAAGTGAATGGGATAAATTGGCATACTCTTTTTCTTTTTTTAACTGTTACAAATCTATAATTAAGTACTAGTACAACATAACATGCATTTTTTTTACCTAACAATGCCACATCATGTACATTAACATTTTGATCCATTGCCACGTCAACATGTTGAACACTTGGAACATGCTCCACTCCTTCGGCATGATGTTCAACATGCTCTGAAATATTCAAAAAAAGGATACATGTCAAATTGCAATTGAAGATGTTAAATTGTATTCATAATCACATAATTAATTTCCAATAGAAAATTAATACCTCCACCACTATAATGCACATTATGGCCTTCGTCATGAGTAGGTTCTGTGGTAGGATATGAAGGTTGCAATAAAATGTTATGCACATTGTTATGTAGTCAATTTATGTTCAAAACTAATACCAAAAAAGAATCGTCTCAACTATTCAATTTCATTTACTTTTCATCTGACCAATTTACCTATGAGATATCATTTGGTGCACTGGATTCTTGGGTAAGGCTTACAGATTCTTTGTGTAGGCATGTAGCCACGACTTTATAGCCTTCCTTCAAGGCAAGTTTTCTATCTTCATCTGTGACCTCCACATTGAATTATGTGCCCTGTATTTTTTGCTTAATATTATCAGTTTTGTATGTATGGTTTCACTAAACAGAATTGTTTGCAACATTATATTAAATTTTTTTATGAAATTTCATTGCTCCTACTTACAAGTCGAGACTGGAGATTCATATAGCCACTAGAGCCAAGTTTGTGTTGGCCAAACTTTTCTAGTCTTGCTTATGTAGCCACGGATGTGTCCTACAATCTATGAACACTTTCAAACATCTTATATTATATATTTACAAATATCAATAATTAGTGCATGATTACAATGTACTTAATACTATCATGACATACCTCTTTTTTCCCTGTGCTACTTCATTATCTCTATCTTCACATAGCCTTTTTTCCTTTGCATCTTCTATTATTTCATTCCACTCCATTGGTGGAATCATAGGAGGATGGTCATACTTTGGGTTATCCTTAAGAGCCCTTCTATATTGATCCCTCACAGTCTTTATATGCTTTGCTGCTCTTTTCAGAAGTAGACCATTGTCAAGTATGTTTTTTCCAAATTTCTCGTCAAAAGATGCAATTAGCTAATTTTTTAATTCCACAGCTTGTAAATTCCACCTTTTTAAAAACAAATAGATTGTTAGATCAATAAATTTAATATATTACAATAAATGGAAGAAAAGAAAAATTATGTAGCAATGATACGAAACTACATACCTTTTAGGTAAGGTGGGTCCGAATAGTCTCAATGTCATATGAAAAAGATGTTTAAAGAAAACATTATTAACTACAAAAAAATAAAGGATTTATCAGTCCAAATCGAGTAATGTAAAAATAAATTAAATTTACACTTTAAATAAAAACAAATTTAAAGCACCTAGAAGGTTTCATTCTTTTAACGAAAACATAGTTTTCTTATTCAACAATAATGTCTGTTCATATGAACTAGTACTAATCACACGAACTGCTCCAGGAAATGGATCAACTTCAACAGTACTACTCTCTATTGGTCTATCAACTGAAACATCGTGACAATTAAAGCAGACACCAAATGAATTGAATGATAGAGAGACGCCACCTGTCACACTTTGTTAATATGACCAATTAATTTGCTGCCTAGAAAAAATGTAAATTATAATAATAGAGAAGAAGACAATACCAAAGACTATGAAAGGTGTAGTCAATAATATCCAAACAACTATTAGATTAAAGATAAAACTCATTCTTGAATAATGAAGCTTAGAAACTCTTATATATTTTCTCGGAACAAATTTAAGATGCAAATACATATGCATACTTATGGATATAATCAAATTGAAGAAATTGAGTAGCAAAAATGTTTTTTCCTCGCATTCCATTAAGGATTTAATTTAGGATTTTCTTTCCATTAATCTTATTAATAAGATCACATATTTGGAAAATATTCATTCTAGAAAATGTACCTTCATTTTGTGAATATATTTGTGAAGTAATCTCTACAGGCAACAAAGCAGTTAGAGTTTCTAGTGGGTAGAAATAAGAGACAGCCTAACACTTATTATTTGGAAGAAGCAATGGCAGTTGCACAACACCATGATGCAATAGCTGGTACTTCAAAACACCATGTGGGCAATAGCTGGTACATTGTCCAAAACATGATGTTTGATATTGGACTAGATAGTATAGGATCTGTTTCCATGAAGCAGTTGTGGTGCAGGGCACCTAACCAATGAGGCAGGGGAACACGTATCTATGAGGTAGGAGAACAAGTACCTATGATGTAGGACACCTTGCCACTCCATGAAAGGGAGAATTCAAGTAGTTAGGGTGTTGGAATAAAGGTTTGGTCCATACTTTACTAGGTGGCCCATGTTTTGTAATAAAGGCTCATGTATGTAAGGTCCATTAGCACTTTGGTGTGTTTATAAACCAAGTGGCTCAATGGGACCAAGAGGCCTTAGAATAGGGTGTTTGAGTCAATATAGGCCTAGTGGAATGTTTTTGAACTTGTTGAGTTCATTAGGTAGTTGGATTTGCAAAAATACAAAAAGTTGCATAAAAAAGTTGCTGACAACTTTTAAAAATGTTGCTCGGTATTGTTTAAAAGTTGTTATTGTTTGTTTTAAGTTGGGGAATGACTACTTGGTTGTTCCAACAGTCATATAGGCCTTTATATATATCATGTGTGATCTCAAAAGGCAAAGGAGATCAGGTTGTAGTTGATGCTTGGAGAAAACGAATAAAAAACCTCTAATTTACTAGTAATTTTTCTATTATAGTGGGTTGTTTGGTTCCGTACGGTACTGTTATGATTACTAAGTGTGTGGATTAGTTGTAGGGGTGTGTTCATAAGTTTTTTTGGCTTTGATTTGACATAAATTGGAGTTGGGGTTTGCAAGTTATCAACATTTTAGTAACAAGGGGTCTGAACAACCCTATTTTCTAGGGCCTTGTACAAATGCATCCCTAACTTGCAAATCCACTAGTGGAAACCTTTGAAAATGAGGGATATGCAAGTTAAGGGACCTAGGAACATGATTCTAGGAGTTGGAGGCATGGTAAGAAGGAAAAGCATTTTTCCTAGCTGGCCCTAGGTCAAGCAAGACCATGTGCTTGACTAGTTTTTGCAAGTAGAATGGTGATAGTCATATTGGGAAGCACTGTTGACTAGTGCAAGTGCTAAATCTAGTTGCAAATTGATGTACTAAGGATTTCCATAAGTAATTGGGGTCTTGGGAACCCACCTTCTCCATTCTTCCTTGAAGCCCTAGCCTAACTTGATCAACTAGGCCTAGATACCAAGAAGCAGTTTGGGGGTGCTAGAGCAAGATTTGCCTAAGAAAATTTTAGATCCTTAGTAAGTTCCTAAAGAGGTTCTTGGAGTGGTGGAGAAGTCCCTATTCCATTGAGGGATAGTTGGTGAAAATACAAAAAATCAGATTGGAAAGGCTACAAGGATTGTAGGCCTAGAAGTGAAAAGGTGTGCTATGGGTTTGGTGGATTCCAAACTAATAGTGGATTGTGGTTGGACTGCATGTCCTATTTTCTGTCACCATTTCTTGTGTCAGTGGGTGAAGTATTTGAAGTAGATTTCCCATTTAGGCTTAGTAGTTGTGTATACCCGATGTGGGTAAAGGGACTTGTGCTAAGTCCTAGTATCCTATGTTGGATTGTGAAAGCCATTAGAAGTCTAGTGGAAAGTAGTTGTTGCAGACTCTGCATCAGGTTGCTATTTCAAAGTAAGAAGTGAACATAGAAGTTCATACTTTTAGTTTGAATTCTCATAAACATACACAAATAAAATTCTTATTTGAATAGTTTTTTTGCTTCTCTGGTAGTAACATGATGCTTCTAAAACTAGGAATCTATAACTTTTATGTCTTGTTTTCATAGTGCCCTCTTATGAATATTAGCTACTACCCCAAATTTGAAGAGGAGTTTGGTGTATTTTTTATTTATATTTTTATTTAACATAGTTTTAATTCATCTGCAATGGATTTTCATTCTAATCATATTACATTGACGAACTGAATTGTAAGTTTCTTCATTGTTATGTATTCAAGAAATTGTTTTGTATAATCCCTTGTGATGGAAATGCAATGAATCGATCAAAATTCTAGTAATTTTTTTTATTCCTAAGGGATTCTCTTCTTTAAATACTAGATTCTAGATCTATCAGTTGAGATCATTACATTCACATGTACGTCGTAAAAATTAAATCTGAATAAAATGTGGAAGATTTAGAAGCTTTAGTCTCTAGTGACCATAGATGGATTGGTCACCAAAAGGGTTTGTAGCTCAGTGGTAGATCATCCCATCATCAACTTGGTGGTCCTTAGTTCGACTCCTAGCTGGTACATAGAAAAGTTTACCCTGGTATCAAAGCCAAGGTAAAGTAGACCAAGGCCAGGATAGGAGCCCCAAGTACTTGCAGTTTGGATGAAAGGGAATGTAGGAAACACCTGAACCATATTTCTAGACCTTATATTTTGAATTTACTTAACAGGTTTCTATGTCTAACCATCGTCTACCACTTATCTTTGTTACCTATGATTATAAAGTTGCTCAACAATACTTGTTTCATATCCTAGGTTGACATGGAAGTGTCTTTGAGGGAACTCCATGTAGGAATTGAAGAGAGAAAGATAGTACAATAATTTTTGTGAACGACACAAACATAGATCAACAAAGGGTGTAAATTGTAAACAATCTTCTCCCTTGAATTATACAAGAGGAATGCCACCCCCAAAACCTTGATTAGTAAGAATGGAAAAGAGTAAAGATTTTAACCTCCGCTACACTTCCTTAACATAAATAGGAAAATTTAGTTGCAACTCAAACAAATCAACTAAATTTAGACATCTATATAATGCAAATGTCATCTGCAAAACAAGAGGAATCTATATAATCCAAATGACATCTCTTTGATCAACACTTACAAATAGGCATGCCAAACTAGAATCACTAAAAGATACAATAGCTGGCAAAAAAATTAATGTCAAGATTGTCACATTGTATAGCATGTAGAAACTATAGAAAGAGATTAATGAGGAAGCTTACTCGCCATTGATGGCATTCAAAGTTCAAGAGCTTTAGTAACCTCATTATAACTCAAATTGAATTCACAGTAATAACAACTAAAATGAGAAAAAATGTCTCCAAAGTTTTAAGAGCTTCACAATACAAAGGAACTAAAAGTATATAAGATGAATATTCATTATCATGAATGGAGATAACTTCTAGCCTAGCATGAAAGAGAAGCATAACCAATGGGCTACAAAATCTAGAATATTAGTAAAGTAGTCCAAATTGGCAACTGTAATCTTATAGAATTGAGAGTGTATTTTACTTGTAAGCTTTAACCACATAATCATCTACAACACAATGGAAAACATACTTCGAAGCTTAAAGCTCCTGTGCATAAGGATGTTGTATGAAGCAGAATGCCTTAGGTGCTTGAGCTTCTTGCTTTCAATAAAATGCAGATGAGTGATTGTGATGTTCAAGGAAATTCTAAAAAGTAAATGCATCACAAAAGCGTCCAAATGACCCATAAGTTTGGAGTATATTTGAAGCAAGAGTATTTGACAGGACAAATAATTCAAGGCATATGACCTACATTAACTTATACATAATTCCATCAACAACTGTCATTATTTTATCAATTATATATGCCATTACCATTGTTAACAAATGTTGTGCAGCAACTTCAAGTTTAAATAAGTGGAGACCAAACGCAACTTGCAACCAATAGTTTGGTACTTTTATAGACCTCAAGCTGTTAATTTTACTTATTCAACACTCTTCAAGAAGCTAGAAAAAGGTGATAAAAACAAATTTAACTACACTAAATGTGGTGTGGATGACACACCATAAGGCTTTATTCTTACTGGTAATTTCAACACAAAGTTAGCAGCAAAATTATAAAATGAGAAGTCATGTAGAGATTAAATGTTTCATGGGAAACCAACAGCGAGAGATAGGAATAGAAGGTACCAACATATTATAGGGAGAAACAGTCAAGGGTCATGAGCCCAAAAATGTCAGAAGTGCAAATGAGAATTCATGAGGAAAAGGTATACAAGACAAAACTGAAAGGCTACCTCCCTGCCTATCTCCATGTCTCTCTATGTGTGGGTGTATATATATGTATGTATGCATGGTGTGTGTATGCATGTGTTTGTGCGTATGCAGGCTTCTGTAGACATAATTTAAGCACTGATATGCTACTTCATTGTTCATCAACTTGTACAAATACATTACAAAATATAGAAAAACAAGGTTTTACCAATTCTAGTGGGCATAGATGAGGATCTTTGCATGGCCCTTGTTGCTGACAATGCACTAGGCAATAGTGGACCGACAACCGAAGGAGGATTCTGCACTTCATCATGAGCTGAAGAATACAATATTGTTAGCAAAGACATTTGCAATAGATAAAGATCAAATAGGATACTAGCTAGAAATGTCCAAAAAAAAGGAGTTTAGTGTTATAATGTTGATGAAAACAAACAAAGTGCTACTTACACGAAGGTTGTGCGCAACAACCATCACCATGTTCACCATGTGATGTCACAATTGGCACATATGTCTATATAAGTACACATAAAATTAGAGATCATGATCCATAAGATAGTATAAAATATTCATATCTATTGAACTTCTATTATTGCTTTAGTTGAATTACTACTTACTTGCAAATATTGGATTCTATGACCCAATTCTATTCTCAGTGCCTCTTTCTCCTCACTTCTGTCACCCTCGATGATAATGTTAACAAGTTCATTAGTGTATCTTTGCTTAATTTTCTAGGTGATGAACACAGGGTCAGTACTAAGGGTGATGTTATGTAGATATGAAGCCCATATTTTAGATCGCATTTGATCAGTGGTCATTCTAGCTTTTTCCTATCATTTGTGACATCAAATATTAGTAAAATTTCATCAAAATAACTTCAAATCCATAAAGAAAAGAACATAATAATATGATATTTATTTCTATATTAACATTAAAATTTATAATAATTAATGTTTACCTCTACTGAAGGTGTCTGAGATGGTGCATCCATATTGCCTTGGGAAAAAAATTATCAAGTCTTAGAAATTAGTAGCAAAATTAAAGTAATAGACTTACCAAAAAAAAAAATTAATAATAAAGTAGATTGTATATGTAAATCATTTCGCTTAAGTTAAAAATTTAGTGTAACTAATGTGTATAGCTAAAAAAATATTTGACATGTTCTACTTAATGTTTATATGTGCACATATGGTTTAGAAAGAAAAGTTTGGTCATACAAGACCCCATCATAGTTGACATTGATCCTACTTGGACATTTCATTGATCATCATGATCTTCATCCATATCATCATCATCATCATCATCACCATCATCATACTTGTCACTTTGATCATCATCGTCACCACCACCATCTTCATCGCTATCATCATCATCATCATGACCATCATCACCATGATCATGATCGTCATCAGCATCATCATCATCATTATCACCATTATCGTCAGCATCACCAAAATCATCACCATCTTCTTCATCTTCATCATTGGGTAACTATTGTTCCTGATAATCATTTACTTCCTCTTCTGCTTCTTCAATTTCTTCTTCTTTGATCACATTATACTTTATCGGCCTTCCTCTTGGGTCATGTCTAACAACAAATGACCAACTTGGTTTGTGTGGAACACCAAAATAAAACACTTGCTTGCATTGGCTTGGAAGAACGTAGGGCTCATCTCCAACTGGCTCAAATGACCTTGTATTAATCATACTAAATCCACTATCATGTTCAATAATAGTCCTATCAGGATCATTTTGATTCAGTTGTAACCTGAACCATTTGATGAAAAATAGAACTATTTTGAATGAATTAAAATCACACTCAAGTATATCATCCAAAATGCCATAGTATCAATTTTTAGATCGTTGAGGATGTATGTCAGCTCTAGACAAAATATTGGTGACTGCAAAGACAACACTTATCCCAGAATCACACGTTTTCTTCGTTTCGTCTAACTTTTTTGTGCAAAATTTATAGCCATGGTAGTACATAGCTTTGTGGTGTTTGATCTGTAATTATTCAAACATTCTAAGATTATTTGCATCGATCTGTGAGTTGATATTAAACTTATGTATGATGATTAGTAATCTTATGCGTACCTTTGTATCTCTTTAGCCATATATTAGATCAAGTACCATTTGTGTAACATTGGGATCTCCATTACGATGAGCTTCTTTAACCAACGATACAACACCGTCCCATGTTAATGAGTGACCTTTTTTTGAGACTGTTCAATCCATATCGTCATCCAGTCAAGATTGTTTGCAATATACAAGTGTAGTGCATCCCACTCACGACCAACTATAAAGAAGACAATTATACCAGTTAGAAACAACTTATATATATTGATGATGGATAAGAATTATTAAACTACAAAAAAGAAGAAGTTATAATTACCTCTCACCCTCCTCAATCTACTTTTCCCCGTTAGGTACTCCCCTTTGAATTTGTCATTAGAGTTGGGATCCCAAATGCGATCTACATGGATATCCTATTGGAAATGATTGAAAAGATCATAAGTAAAGTTGTTGGAATGATCATATGGAACTGATAAAGAATGTTCTCAATCATTTTTTTGTCATTGATGTCAAACTTGCTACTTGTAGGAATGACAATTGTTTTAGTGATCCAAATACTATCAATTAGTTGATTAACAAGGAGGAGGAAATCAATAAGATGTAACTAGAACACCAAGAGAAAGGTTGATGTTATGATGTTGTAATGAAGTACAAGGATCATTCAAGCCATTGATGAAATAAGTGTATTGATGACATACTATAAGACACAAAGAATGGGCACACTAAAACATATCAAAGATATAAGGTTTTAGCTAAGACATCTGTAAAGCCTAACTAAAGTTCATTAGAGAGAGGGAGCCGAGCAAAGCTAGTAGGTGCCGAATAGATTCTTAGTTGAAGCCGAGCAAGTTAAACTTCAGATGCCGAGTGATATAGAGTTTATCAAGTGCCGAGAAAATACAAGTGCTGAGCAAATACAGTGCCGAGCAGATATAAGTGTCAAGTAACACAAAGGTGCCGAGCACCAGTAAAACCAACAGTGGCGAGTAACACAGAGGTGCTGAGCACCAGTAAATCAATAATGCCGAGTTGCTGCATTATTTTGAAAATTGAAGATTCGCCAGATCTAAGCCGACAAGGTTTTTATCTAGAAGTTTGTAAATTAAATGGAAGATAAGAATGATGAGCTAGTGGCACAGAACACCATGTAGAATGTTTTTGAGGTTACAACTAGAACCTAGACAAAGTTTCTAGATAAAAGCAAGATATGGGGTAGATACATTGTATCCTACCTAATCCATTAGAAACCCTAAAATTGGAGAGGGAGAATCGAGTGGCAAAGGAAAATCATATTTCTATTTAAAGATTCATAAGTTCATAAAGGAGAGAGAGAGGCGGTCAAACATGAAAGCATAAAATGCTGAAGGAGATGATAAGGAGGAAAGAGAGCATAGTTACTCTGTTTCAATAAGAAGACCTCAGATATGGATGCATTTGTATGATGAGTAAGAAGACTTAAGGAGACAAATCTTGAGAGAAAGACAAGTAGTCAGAGCTGAAGTGATTGAAGCCAAGCAAAAGATTGAACTGAAAGTGTGATCTAAAATTTGCAAAGTATGTTGTAAGTTGTATCAGATCAAAAAGCCATTATTGATACTTTCTAGCAATTGTAACAGATAGTTTAAATCCTATGGACTTAGGTTGGTTTAATAGCCATGAGATAAATCCTTTAACAGGGTGACATTCCAAGTGAATGTTCTAAAGTCCTTTAACCAGGCCCATTCCTAACAATTTGGTGAAATCCTCTAACAAGGTCACATTTAACAGTGTGTTGTAAGCCTTTAACAGGGCAGGCTTTTAACAGGGCATCACTTTAGAAGAGTCAAAATCAAGTAGCATGTTATTGGTGGTTTTTCCCAAATTGGGTTTCCATGTAAATCATTGTGTCATGTGTTGATCTTGCATGTTTTATCTCTGCATA
Source organism: Cupressus sempervirens (assembly GCA_028749045.1). Lineage (NCBI taxonomy): Eukaryota > Viridiplantae > Streptophyta > Pinopsida > Cupressales > Cupressaceae > Cupressus > Cupressus sempervirens. The sequence goes on along the minus strand of CM053789.1, from coordinate 180,175,157 downwards.
TTGATTTACTGTAACTTGCTAATATGGTTGATTTAAGTTTGGATGGATGAAAAGTGTATGGATTCATTAAAAGTAGTGAAAAAGTATTATTAGGACATTTGGACCTTGAATAACTAATTCACCCCCCCCTCTTAGTTATTCTAAAGAATTCTAACAATTGGTATCAGAGCAAGACTGCTGATTCAGTTTAAAGGGACTATAAGCAGAAAAGATCAAAATGCCTAAGAGAGAAGTTCCCAAGCTCAACAAAGACAACTTTATTGCATGGAAAAGTTTGATGAAGCTAAATATTGGATCCATAGGAGATTATGCCCAAAATTCAATTGTCACTAAACATGTTGATCCAATAGGTACTCTTACTACAGAAGACATGAAAAACAAACAAGAACACAATCAAACAATGCTGGAGATTGCTTCTGCACTCAACTATGCTGAATTTGATGATATCAAAGGATGTGACACTGCATTCAAAATGTGGAAAGCCCTATCAGACATCTATGGAGGAGATCAGAATGTACAGAGAGCAAAAAGAGAAAGTCTCAGAGGAAAGTTTGATGATATGAAAATGGAGGAAAATGAGAATGCTACTCAGTATGCCGCAAGAATAAAGGAAGTGGTAAGTGCAATAAGATGCTTGAATGGTTAATTGGATGAAGATACTATTAATAGTAAGTTCTCAAGAACCTTGCTCCCTATCTATGCTATTAGAGTATCAACAATACAAAAGTTAAGATGTGTGCCAGGAAACAATCTAAGTTTTGAAGGTATAATAGGTAGACTCACTGCATTTGAGTTATCTAACTTTGACAACTACAAGCCTGAGAATGTTGAATCTTCTTTCAAGGCGAAGCTATCACTGAAAGATGTTGAACAGGTGAAATCAAAGAAAGGAAAAAAAATGAAATATGTAGCACTAATGAGGAAGATGTGGAACAATTGGAAGCATTGCTTGCTAGAAGATTTCACAGAGGCAAATGAAAATTCAAAGGTAAGATGCCTATCATTTGTTTCAATTGCATTGAAGTAGGTCATATTGCTGCCAGGTGTACACAGAAAAAGGATTACAAGGAAGGCAACAAAAACAAATTCAAAAGAGATGACGACAAGAAAGATTACAAAGAAAAAGGTAAGAAGTGTTATATTGTTAAAGAAAATTTTGATGATAATGATGATGAAGTTGTTTATGTAGCCATGAAGGATCAATCTGATGAAGAAGAGCCCATAGCACTGGTAACATGTATGAACAAGAATGACAGGTGGATCATAGAAAGTGGATGCTTACATCACATGACAGGAGACAAAAGTAAGTTTGTTAACTTTACTCAGTATGATGGAAATAGTGTTAGATTTGGTAATGATGCTCTATGTCAAATCAAAGGAAAAGGTTCCATTAAGCTCGCAGAGAAAATTTCATTTGATAATGCATACTATGTTGAAGGATTAAACTACAATTTACTGAGTGTCTCACAGTTAGGCAATATAGGATGCAAAGTAGAATTTGGAAACAAAATTGCAAAAATCTATGATACTGATGGTAAACTGATAGGAAAAGGAGATCAAACAAGGAGTAATCTGTTTTACCTTGATATGGATGATGTTTCTTGTTTTATTGCAAAATTTGATGATGAATGGTTATGGCATAGAAGATTATGTCATGTCAACTTTGATAATTTGGTCAATATTAGTAAAATGAAGAAAGTCAGAGGTTTACCAAAATTGAAGAAGCTTGACAATATCATGTGCAAACAATGTTAGCTAGGAAAGATAACAAAGTCAAGTTTCAAAAGAAAAAACTATACATCTAGAGAAGTACTTGAGTTAGTTCATATTGACTTATGTGGTCCAATGGAAGTACAAAGCTATAAAGGAGATAAGTACATAATGTTGTTTGTTGATGATTATTCTAGGATGATGACTGTTATGTTTTTAAAGAAAAAATCTGATGGTTTTCAAATGTTTAAGTGGTATGTGGCTAGAGTTGAAAAGGAAACAGGAAAGAGCTTGAAATGCCTAAGATCAAACATAAGTGGTGAATTCACATCAAAAGAATTGGAGATATTTTGTAATGATAAAGGAATCAAAAGACAAACGTCAGCTCCTAGAACTCCCCCATAGAATGGAATTGCTGAAAGAAGAAATAGATCAGTGATTGACTATGCCAGAACATTAATGATGGAAAATACTGTTGCTCTAAAATACTAGAGAGAAGCTGTAAGTGTAGCTGTTCATACACTAAACCGAGTACAAGTCAAGAAAGGTACAAATACAACACCTTTTGAATTATGGTATGGTCACTCACCCAATGTAAAACATTTCAAAGTATTTGGTTGCAAATGCTTTATCCTTAAAGATGCTAGAAATGAAAAATTTGATGCAAAAAGTGATGAAGGCATATTCCTTGGTTATTCCACTAGAAGTAAGGCATACAAGTGTTTGAATACTAACACTAACAAAATTGTGGAAAGTGCAAATGTAAACTTTGATGAACATACAAAAGTCCAAGCTCAAGAACCAAAGAAAATGGATGAATATAGAACCTTTGTGTATTCTTATGAAGGAATGACTATTGATGAGGATGATGTCAATCAAATTGAAACTCAACAACAAGTTTCAGTTTCAACTGACTCACAACTAGTGAATGCCGAGTTGCATTCAGAAGTCAAGTTGCGGAATGAAGAAAATGCACAATCTGATTCTGAAGATAGCACACATGAAATAAATGAAGAACATCCTGACAATGAAGTGCATAGTGACCCTAAATTAGAAAGATAAAAAATGGAAACGAGGACAGAGCCAAGATTATCCAAATATGTAAAAAGACATCACCCTGCTGAACAGATAATTGGTGACAAAAATGCAAGACCAATGACAAGGAATAGACTGAGACATGAATCATGTCTGATTAGTAGATCTAAACCTAAGACAGTATATGGTGCATTACAAGATGATGACTGGTATAAAGCTATGGAAGAAGAGATTGATCAAATAAAGAAGAACAAAACTTGGAGTTTGGTTCCCAAACCAGTTGACAACAATGTGATTGGCACCAAGTGGTTATTTAGAAACAAGCTAGATGAGAATGGTAAGATTACCAAAAAAAAAGCTAGACTAGTATGCAAGGGTTATGCTCAAGAAGAAGGACTAGACTATGGGGAAACATTTGCCCCTATTGCTAGAATGGAAGGTGTAAGAACTTTACTTGCATATGCTGCATATTAAGATTTTAAAGTCTATCAGATGGATGTAAAGTCTACTTTTTTAAATGGTATACTAGAAGAAGAAGTCTATATTGAACAACCAAAAGGATTTTTTGATGAGAACAACAGGGATATGGTTTGTAAGCTACATAAAGCACTCTATGGTTTGAAACAAGCACCTAGAGCATGGTATGAGAGACTTCACAAGTATCTAGTGCAAATAGGATTTGAAAGAACTGATGATAACGAAAACATATACATCAAAGAAGAAGAAGGAAAGGATATTATTGTATCTAAAATTTTTGTGGATGACATAGTGTTTGGTGGAAAGGAAGTGCTTTGCAAAGGCTTTGCTGACAAAATGAAACATGAATTTGAGATGTCTATGTTTGGAGAAATTAAATTTTTTGTTGGATTGCAAGTACATCAACTCAAACATGGTATATTTGTGACACAATCAAAGTACATCAAAGAGATTATTAAAACGTTTGGATTGGAGGAGTCCAAACCAGTCAACACACCAATGGCAACAGGAAATAAGCTATCCAAAAATGATGAATCAGCTGAAGTCAATCAAACAGTGTACAAATCCATGATTGGAAAACTACAATATGTTGTACATAGTAGACCATACATAGCATTAGTAGTTGAAATAGTGGCTAGATTCTCTACTAATCCTAAAGAAAATCATCTCATAGCAGTAAAAAGAATAATGAGATATCTTAAAAGAACTGATAACTTTGGTCTATACTATAAAAAGAATGGAAAGTTTGAGCTCAATGCATATATAGATGCAGATTGGGGAGGCAACATTGATGATAGAAAAAGTACAAGTGGAGGTGCATTATTTCTAGGCAAAAGGCTAGTTACTTGGACTAGTAAGACACAAACATGCACATCCTAGTCCACTGCAGAATCAGAATATGTGGCAGCAACAGTCAATTGCACAAACATTGTGTGGCTCACACATCTATTGAAAGGAATGAAAGAAGAGGTAACAAAACCTATGATATTGTATTGTGATAACATAAGTGCTATAAACATATCCAAAAATTCAGTAATGCATAAAAAAACCAAGCACATTGCAATCAAGTATCATTATGTCAGAGAATTGGTAGAAGACAAACAAGTGAAGTTGGAATACATCCACACAAAGCAACAAACTGCAAATATCTTCACCAAACCATTGCCCAAGAATGCTTATGAATATCTTAGAGGCAAGTTGGGGGTAATACCCCTAACTCAAGTAGTTTAAAGCAAAAAGGATGCTGCGCTGCATCAATAGGAACAAATCATTGAAATATCAGAAGAATGATGCAAAGGATGACAGTAGGAGTAGAAACTCCAAATTAGTCACAAGCATGGTGACAGAGGGAGAAAACATCAAGAAGCCAAAGCTTATATTTTGCATGATAAAGATGCTCATCTTTGGCATTTATTTCAAAGAGGGAGAAATATGCAGAAACCTAATCAATACAAAGCAAGAGGGAGATATATGAGATCAGTAGTAAAGATGCAGTAGCCAAGAAAAGTAGTAGACAATGTATACAATCTTGGTGGTAACTAAGTTGATTAATTGATCAGTTTGGTTTGCCATCAATGCCAAAGAGGGAGATTGTTGGAAATGATTGAAAAGATCATAAGGAAAGTTGTTGCAATGATCATATGGAACTGGTAAAGAATGTTCTCAATCATTGTTTTGTCATTGATGTCAAACTTGCTACTTGCAGGAATGACAATTGATTTAGTGATCCAAATACTATCAAAATGTTGATTAACAAGGAGGAAGAAATCAATAAGATGTAACTATAACACCAAGAGAAAGGTTGAAGTTATGATGTTGTAATGAAGTACAAGGATCAGTCAAGCCATTGATGAAATAAGTGTGTTGATGGCATACTATAAGACACAGAGAATGGGCACACTGAAACATATCAAAGATATAAGATTTTAGCTAAGACATCTGTAAAGCCTAACTAAAGTTCATTAGAGAGAGGGAGCTAAGCAAAGCTAGTAGGTGTCGAACAGATTCTTAGTTGAAACCGAGCAAGTTAAACTTCAGATGCCAAGTGATACAGAGTTTATCAAGTGCCGAGTAAATACAAGTGCCAAGAAAATACAAGTGTCGAGCAGATATAAGTGCCAAGTAACACAGAGGTGCCAAGCACCAGTAAAACCAACAGTGCCAAGTAACACAGAGGCACCGAGCACCAGTAAGTCAATAATGCTGAGTTGTTGCATTATTTTGAAAATCGAAGATTCGCTAGATCTAAGCCGACAAGGTTGTTATCTAGAAGTCTATGAATTAAATGGAAGATAAGAATGATGAGTTGGTGGCATAAAACACCATGTAGAACATTTTTGAGGTTACAACTAGAACCTAGACGAAGTTTCTAGATAAGAGCAAGATATGGGGTAGATACATTGTATCCTACCTAATCCATTAGAAACCCTAAAATTGGAGAGGGAGAATCGAGCAGAAAAGGAAAATAAGATTTCTATTTAAGGAGTCATAAGTTCATAAAGGAGAGAGAGAGGCAGTCAAGCATGACAACATAAAATACTGAAGGAGATGCTAAGGAGGAAAGAGAACATAGTTACTTTGTTTCAATAAGAAGACCTCAGATATGGATGCATTGGTATGATGAGTAAGAAGACTTAAGGAGATGAAGCTTGAGAGAAAGACAAGCAGTCAGAGCTAAAGTGATTGAAGCCAAGCAAAAGATTGAACTAAAAGTGTGATCTAAAATCTACAAAGTATGTTGTAAGTTGTATCAGATCAAAAAACCATTATTGTTACTTTCTAGCAATTGTAACAAATAGTTTAAATCCTATGGACTTAGGTTGGTTTAATAGCCATGAGATAAATCCTTTAACAGGGTGACATTCCAAGTGAATGTTCTAAAGTCCTTTAACCAGGCCCATTCCTAACAGTTTGGTGAAATCCTCTAATAAGGTCACATTTAATAGTGTATTGTAAGCCTTTAACAGGGCATCACTTTAGAAGAGTGAAAATCAAGTAGCATGTTATTGGTGGTTTTTACCAAATTGGGTTTCCATGTAAATCATTGTGTCATGTGTTGATCTTGCATGTTTTATCTCTGCATATTGATTTACTGTAACTTGCTAATATGGTTGATTTAAGTTTGGATGGATGAAAAGTGTATGGATTCATTAAAAGTAGTGAAAAAGTATTATTAGGACATTTGGACCTTGAATAACTGATTCACCCCCCCCTCTCAGTTATTCTAAAGAATTCTAACATATCCGCTGCAAACTTTGGAATATATTCAGTAATGTACACCATGGTCTGGTATATCATATATCCCTCTATCATAGAACCCTCAGGACGTGCTCTTTGTCGAACAAAGCCCTTCATAAATTTCAAGTGCCTCTCAACCATCCACATTGATCTAGCTTGTACAGGTCCACACAATTCAATCTCCTCAACTTGATGTATGAGGTAGTGTTCTTTAGCATTGAAAAAGGTTGGAGGTAAACACTTTTGCTTTTCACACATAAGTTGTGGAATTTTTTTCTTCCAATATTTTATATCTTTTTTGTCAATTTCTTTAGATGATGACCACCTAAAAGAGATTCAACATGCAAAACTACATAAACGAGATTTCAAATAAAATTATACAATAGATTTCAAATAAAAAGCTAGAAATCTAGGAAAAAACACTTCTAACCTCATGTATTTTCCAAGATCATATATAACTTGTTTAATACTGTTGTCAAACTGTTGTGGAAGGGATAGAGGTAGGATGAACTACAATCATTAAAAATGATCATTTCAATATATTATTAAATAATGCAATAGGTAGTACATTCAATCTTACAAATATATTGTAAATAGAGAACATGACTTACCTTGATGAAGGTATGCCAATTATGTGTTTTCAACCCTGGCCCAAAATCACCTTTCTTTGACAAAAGAGTTCTTATATTTGCAGCAAATCCTATTGGAATTTTTTTTTTTTAATGACTTCTTTTAATGCATCACTTAGTTGCTTTGTTAATAAACCAAGGAAGGGCACTTGTATTTATACAGTCTCCATTGCTATTTGATTCAATGAAAGCTTTTAGTGCATGATTGGATTCATGAATGTCAATAAAATTTTTGGCAATTTGTTCTCTATCACGCCTTCCATCCAACATTTTCCATAGTGTCTCTATTACATTCTTTCCAATATGAATAGCATCAAACAAATGCGCAATTGGGAGATCCTTGTAGTACAGTAACCTACTAAATTGAGTAGGATAACTTTTCATTCCTCTAGAAAGTTGGTCATTGATGCCTTGATGACCTTCACAAGCATCAATTACAACATTAGTAAATATAAGACAATATCAAAATACAAATTTTAAACTTTGGATGACAAATTGGATATTACCTCTATGATTTAGTCGATCATATTCCAACTTCCATAAATGAGGTATCATTCTTCATGGCCTTGATGATGTCTCTTCTTTCCCATTGAAAAGATGTTTTTCAACAATTTGATACCTATGATTATTGTGGAGAAAGTGTATAAACTCATCAAACACCGGCTTTCTTAAAGTTCTTGAATGACGAGATTTCATATTTGGACCACAAACTTGACATGCAAATTTTCCCTTTGTCTAAAGACCTAAAAGATCATGTAGAAGTGGATCATGTACAATTATCATGCATGACTTAAACATTTGATAGTAATGTGTAAGCAGTATAACAAACCAAAAATATGTGATATTAACAATATAACATATCTCAAAAATGAGTTAGCCTAGGGGCATCATGTATTGTCCATACAAGCATTGCATGGAATTGAAATTGTCGATGTCCTATTGGTCTAGAGGTGTCATACATAGTGATTCCATTCCATAACTTCAACAAATCGTCAATTAGGGGCTCAATATACACGTTCATATCTTTAACTTGATATTGACCTAGCAATTGAATGAACATAAATATTACATTATTATTATGACCATTTTCATGCACTATTTATAAATTAATTTAGATAACTATAAAATGAAAAAAATACCTGGCACAATCATTGACAACATTATGTGCTCCCTCTTTATGGACATCCGAGGAGGAATGTTATTGTTAATAACAAAAGTAGGCCACACTGAGTAAACAGATCTCATATCTCCATATGGATTGACACTATCTACTGCCAATGAAAGCTTCAGATTACGAGGTTCTTCTTTAAAGTGTGACCATGTTTCTTCTCTCTTTAAATGTAGAACCATTGATAGGCATTCGCATAATGTCATCTTGACTTCTATTGCGTGCATTGTAATCCATAAATTGTGCCAAGCTAGCGCACCTGAATAACTGTTGAAGATGTGGAATAATGAGAATGTACCGAAGAACCTTGTGAGGCACTTTTTTTGTTATTTGATTTGATCGATTTCTACTACTATGACAATCAGGGCATTTTGTTGCAAATTCATGTTATTTATGATATAGAATGTGATCATTGGGACATGCATGTATTGTTTGATACTTCATTCCAATCTAATCCATAATGTTAGATAATTTTCAATAAAAACGAGGAAAAATGTTTGATGGTGGTAACAAAAACTCACTAATCAACCTACAATAACAAATATGCATTGTTAATATAATGAATAGTAATTGTATGCTAACATTGAAGATGACAAAAATGACATACCTTAGCATACGTGACATTGCTACATTGGATATACCATTCATAACCTTTAAGTTCACCAACAATAGTATAGCCGAGAGTAGAGTTGTTTGGGAGCTTTCGTATAAGGGCTTGTGTGTCTTCTCAAGTAAAGGTATATCAAGACTATCTTCATCATCATTATTAGATTCACTAGTACTATCATTGTGAGCCTCTTCATCACTTGCCCCAATACCATCTTCTTCAATCATGTCCTCTGGCACATTATCATCTTCTTCCATGGGAGTGTTATCCTCAGCTTGGATATTCACACCTCCATTTTCCTCCAGTAGGAAATCCACATTCAATAATGGACGAAAATTGTGGCCCCCTTCAACATGACCATGTTGCCTACAATGACTCTGGGCTATTGTGATTAGAATTCTTCGAGTCTTTAAGCCTTTACAGTTTTTGCAAGGATAATAACATTTATCAAGTTTTCTTCAAATTTGAGCCCACAATGTAGCCATTGTCTCATTATTTTTTTCAGCATTCATATTATCAGGTGTGGTCTTTCTTCATTGGAAAATATATCTGCAAATAAATTAGACATGTTGTGATTAATTTTTATATCTGTACATATGGTTTTTTTTGATTAATGTTTTCACATGTAACTAAAATGATCCTATAATTTCTAGAAGGCCTAGATGTTTGCAAAATGTGGATTTATATGTATGTTAATTATTTGCAAAATGCCTCAAAGAGATGTCACAAGGTGAAAGTTACTTAGGTGTTAACAGCAGCATGCCTTGACTAATCTTGATAGCAATGAGTAATGTGATTAATTCATCAACTAATAAAGATGACTAAAAGATTGAAACATATTAGTGCTTCTTCTTGCTTGTATTGTGTAGCTTAACCCTCAATTTTATGCATTTAGGTGGATTACTCTTCTTTTCACACAAGAGTTTAGATTCCCTGATGTTCTAAGGATTTGGGACTCACTTCTAAGAAATCCTTATGGGCCTATGGTATGTTTCTATCTTCCATTTGAAAGAGAGAATCTTCTATTAATCATTTACACAAAGTTTCAATTAGAGTTTTATAAAAACTATAAGCTGTCAAATACCCAAAAAACTAAATAAATATAATATGTGCTCTATTAATTTTCTTGATAATGAAATAAAAGATACTAGCATATTAGAGAGCTTGAGTCAATGCTTCTGAGGTGTATCACATTTTTGCATAAAATTTTAGGCTCTCTAGTGACTGGGCATTGCCTACTCTGTAACTGCAGGACATATTACTCCACATATGTTGTGTTATGCTAATGTACATAAGAAGCCGCTTGTTGGCTGGTGATTTTACATCAAATTTGAAGTTGCTTCAACATTATCCATTGATTGATGTCAACCATCTCTTGTGTGTGGTAGATGAACTAAAAACAAAATCTTAGAAGTTTTACGCTATTGATATTTGATCATTCAAAATGTAGCAAAAATTGCTTATCAATTTCAAATAGGTGTGAGATTCTTTTAATAGAGAGAATAGCCCAATCCAGAACAAAAATATGATCTAATAGAAAAATCATATGATTTTTTAATGAATAAACTTGTTTTTTTTTTTACCAAATGGCAAAGAAATTTCTTTTCTTGAGTTTCATCACTGAAAAGGATCATAGGTCAGGCATTTTACTCATCAAGGTTCAATTATCCAGTTTCCATGTAGCATGGTGCTTAGAAAATAAATTGATGTGATTTTATGAAGATAAATATAGTCGAATTGCATTGATTGAATACTTAAGGCATGCAATAGTCATTATTATATACAAAATTTATCAAAAGTCAGGTCATAAAAGAAGGCAATCTATGTAAGATATTTTAGTAATACTTTTAGTTTTTAACTGATCTAAGAGGCTTAGATGTATCTTCCTTCAAATTTTGGCTTCTCCTTTGACCCTTATTGAGTTGTTTTAACAATTAATATATTACACATAGAATGCCAAAATATTACCAAGACCTCTCTACAAATTTGTTTCGGATTGAGACCTCACATGTTTGAAAATTCCATAAACTGAGGAATGAAGCACATCGTGAATCTTGAATTCAATCCATCCCAATATGGAATTAGGTTTTTGGACAACCCATGTTTGCTCCATAGGGTGTAGTTTAATGTATACGAGAATATACAGGAAATGTAATAGATAGTAATTTCAGAGAACTCACAAATGCTTCTTTATTAATTCCATCAAGTGTTTAAAACATATGACAACAAAATGCAAGACAACAATTACCACAATTTCATCATTACAGTGATATCTTTGGGATGAAAGTACATGACATATATAAGTTTCAAAGGGGTGCAAGTTCCAGTTATTTTGATATTTTGATATCCCTTGAAGGAAAATTAATTCCTCATTCATTTTACGTAGAATTCCACTAGACAAATTATATCATTGAGTACAAAGCCCTAATCATGTGGGTACATGTCGTGATTCCTATAGAGATTAGAAGCCTTCATATACATAGAAATTGTATGTTGATAGTGAATCCAATAACAACTTAAGGGGAAGCAATCTAGGTTGTCTCAGTATATAGAATTAGCATTGATCTGAATCAATTCTATTACTACACCATAGATAGTATTTCAAAGAGAGAAAATTGGTATGTGGATGCAAAGGCTAGTGTACCCTCTTTGGTCCAACCCAAAATCATCACCAATGCATATCAATTTGTGCTACAAGTGTTGAGATCTCATGTAGTATTAGAATTGCCAAGCCTTGGTGATCCCATTTGTGTACACGTAGACTCAGAAGAATGGTTTTTTGGCATCTAAGTGTATCTGAAGATAAAAAAATTCCCTGACAGAGTTGATGAAAATGCTTATATTAGGATAAGAAAACTCTTTGGTTGCTATCTTGTCTTGTCAATTATCTTGTATCGAAGATCCTATAATGGTCTCCTCCAATGATACTTAACCAAGGGTGAGATACCACTTATTTTTTGAGAGGCTCATTCAGGCCCCACTAGAGGACATATAGTTGGTCAAGCCATAGTTCAAAAGGTAATTCATGTGCAATACTATTAGAAAATGATGGAGAAAGACTCATTTTCATTTATCAAGAGTACTCACAATGCCAACAACATAGAAATTTGATTTAAGCTCTTGGACAGGCTCACTAAGCTCAAAACTCTCCATGGCCCTTCTAGACATGGGGTTTAGATATAATTGGAAAAATATCTCTGTCACTATTTAAAAGCCATATTTTTATCATCACGACCTCATAGTATTTTAGTAAGTGGGTGGAAGGGGGCCCATTAAGGTCTACCATCATTGAAATTATCTATCAATTCCTAGTAGAAAATATCTAATTTCATTTTGGTTTATCTTCCACTATTGTCTCAAATAATGGGACATATTTTTAAAATAAGGTAAAATAGTTACAAAAATATTTTGTGTCCTAGATCACTTCTCTATACCTTATTATTTTCAATCCAATAGTTAGGTACAAGCCTCTCACAAGACCATTGAGAAAATATTGCAAACATTTGTAACTAAGAATGAGAGAGATTGGCATACCCAATTAACCTATGTTAAGGAAATGATCAACATTCCTCATCTCAAAATAAAATAGAGAGCATAGATTCTGAAGGGAATTTTTTATTTGGATTTATCAAATGCCATTTTAAGAAGATGTGCTCTGTGATTTCCAAATATTTGATAAGGAATCTATATAATGGATGAAATTCAGCTTACTAAAATTTGTTTGACCTAAGCATAAATCCTTCTCGACTTCCACGTAAAGATGTATGTTAATTACTAAGCAATTGATTTGATACGATTCCTCTGCCACTAATATTACCTAATACACATAGACATGCTAGAATCTAAATATCTAGATCTGAAATCTATGCTAAATAATGATGATTCTGATAACTAGTTGTATAGCCAAATTTGGCATTACCTTTATATTTTAGACTTGAATTGAAGTTTTACTTTCAAGATTGGATTTCACTATTTCCTAAAGATGTAGCAATATTGAAGTTTTGAGATAGAATACTGGTGCAGGAGCACCCACACAAAGAATTTTGGACATAATTTATGCACGAGCCAAAAATGATGTAGAGATAAATGCAACAGAAGCAAACACAATAGCAATAGGAACCAGTACTAGCAAGAGATAGATTATAAAATTGTTCTATTTAATTTATCAAATGAACAATACATACATTAGCTCTTCCTGCAGATTTCTTCTCTTCATAACTTTGTATCTAGAAAATTTTCTCTCCAACTTGACCTAAACCTAAACCTAAAACTCTATTTATACTTGCTAAGATAATCTATGAAACCTTCTAGATTATTACAATATAGAAAATTCTAGATCAATATAGATTATTACAAAATAGGGAAAACAACTTATAGAATACTCTAGATCAGTATAGAATAGGGAAGAATGACCCCACAATGGTCTGAACAAATCTCAAGAAAATATCTTATCATAATAACAAAATTGAGATAATTTTCTCAAGTTGTCTCATGCATAAATTATGTCCAAAATTCATTGTGTGGGTGCTCCTGCACCATACTCCCGAGGACAATAGAATCCAAGTCCCTTGGATTTTCCTTCCTCTTTCTTGTCTTCCAATTCCATGGTATTTGTTGTTTATACTCTTGCCAAGTACCCAAGTCAACTTTCATCTTTTCATAAATCTCTTCCACATAAGAACTTAGATAGAACTCCTACAAACCTACAATAAATGGATTAGAAAAAGAAAATGGGACCTCATCATATATGAATTCATCAATTTGGTTCACTTTAGGAACATTTACATCCTTTTTATCAATGTCCTTATGCTATAATATCTCCATGCTTGGAGACAAATTCATCACTATTTGATCCTTATCTATCCTCGTAGCTTCATCACAAGTCTTCTTCCTTGTTGCAACTATAAATAGAGTTTTAGGTTTAGGTTTAGGTCAAGTTGGACAACAAATTTTCTGGATACAAAGTTATGAAGAGAAGAAATTTGCAGGAAGAGCTAATGTATGTAATGTTCATTTGATAAATTAAATAGAATAATTTTATAATCTATCTCTTGTTGGTGTTGGTTCCTATTTCTATTGTGTTTTCTTCCATTGTGTTTTACCTCTGCATCAAATACAATGTGCTTCAAAAGTTTAGGGACGTACAACTATAAAATATAGGGGTTTGAAGTCTACAGAATAGTAGATTAGATATTTAGAATGTGCTCTATAATTCTAATATACCTACAATGCAAATGCAAATTGAATGAAAAGCACATAACTCTGCCCAAATAGATTAGAGAAGGATAACTTATCAACAAAATCAAACTGTTGAATAGAAAATATCTACACCAAAAATATCCAGTAGTGTATCTACAAAAATCTTATTGCTACAATCTGACACATTTAAACCTAGAATATATTGACTACAATTGCATTCAAAATAGTGAAATGTTTCCATGGATCCTTGGTCTTTTGGTGAAGTTGAAAGTTGAAATCATCCATAACGTAAAAAAGAAAATAATAAGTGATTTCCTTCTTATGATAAGTTTGAAGTACTCACATTTATTTTAGTTATCTCTAAAATCATTTATTTTCTGGAGATCTCCCTATGTTCAAATGATTTCATATGGAATGTGGGGATGCCGAATGGCAGCCCTAAAATTCTATGGCGTTAGATATTACAGGGCTCATATGATCAGCATTAAGCAATAAGCGATTGAGCAAAGCCATTGGATTAAACTAAAATGTTTGTGTTTGTAATGAAGAAAAGAAACATGCACCCACATGCTTGGACTAATTATGTACCAACAAATGCTTTGGTAACTGAGCACTACCACATGTAATAGATAGGTGACATTATTTGTGAGCTTCTTGGTTTGTTCAAGTGATTTCAAATAGAGATGAAATATATGCATACAATACCTAGGTTAGTTATGGAGAAGTATACAGATATAAATTGCTTTATGGTTGAAACTAATGTGGCATGCATGGAGGTTATTGATCCTAGAGAGATCTTTATTCACCCTTCTTGGTTATGAGGTTAGCCAAGAATTTCTTGAAAAACATGCTGAGGTTATGTTGGTCTCACCTAGAGATAAGGAAGCATAAATATGGGGGACTTATAACAAGAAATTTAGACAAGTAAGGGAATAATTATACAAATGATCTAGAAAAATGAAGGTAGAGAAATTTGTGGAAAATATTTGAAAAAAGGAGGGCATTATCAAAGAATAATGGGAAGTGATGAAGAAGGGAAGAAAAGTTTCAATAAAGGTTCAATTGG
Organism: Cupressus sempervirens; assembly: GCA_028749045.1. Taxonomy (NCBI): domain Eukaryota; kingdom Viridiplantae; phylum Streptophyta; class Pinopsida; order Cupressales; family Cupressaceae; genus Cupressus; species Cupressus sempervirens. The sequence goes on along the minus strand of CM053789.1, from coordinate 180,160,029 downwards.
GAAGCACAAGCATAAAACCAATCAAGGACAACATTACAAAGAGTGTAGAGGTGGTAGACACACATGATATTTTGGCAATAAAAGTTGAGATTACTCCTCAACCTCACAAGGTTACAAGGAGATCTACAAGGACTCCTCCTACTGCTAAGTTAGAAAAACTAGCTAAATAAGGACTTACAAGAGCTACAAGGAAGAAGGCAAAGGCATAATGATGCAGGGGCATCCAAAGATTCCAATTATTTTCAAGATCTGGTATTCTAATGCACTTTAAATGATTATTTTAATAATTTTGGGATGAGTCTTAGTTTTATATAGTTATTTTAATGATGTAATTGGGGGTTAGAAGTTAAGAGTTTTGGATAAACTCCAAGATACTTTACTGGTATCTTTAATATATTTAGAATTATAATGAGTCAAGTGTGGGAAGTTAAAAGTCAGTTTTAAGATTTAGTTATTGGGTTACCTTCTTTTGAATATCTTTAGATATATGTAATTAAAGAAACCCGAGAGGAATATATATAATTTTTCTGAATAGTAGTAGTATGAGAAGATTTGAGAATCAAGGAAAGTGGAGAAACAATGTAATCAGGAATGGAATAATGGTAGAATTTAATTCTATTCAGATATTTTGTTTCTTCATTGTTCTTATGCACATTTCTATGTTCTTAAATTTTTGAATCATCACAGATGGAGTAAACAAATGTTATGGAACTATATTGTATTCAAAACCTGCGCTAATTGCTATTCGGTTTGAAGATACTAAATCTATTTATAATTTCTCTGTTCTTACCTTGGTTGCTGGTCACAATAAGTATGAAATGGTTTAACCATAGTTTAAAAGAGAGTTGTGATTGAAGTCATCACCAATTACAATAAAATTTCAAAGATCTCAATTTTGTTTTGCTCCAAGTCAATTCTTGGTATCGGTTATTGGTTTCAAGAAGTTAAATGTTTGAATATGAAATTGGGGTATGCTTTATGATACCGGTTTCTTTTTCAAGATTTGGTTTTAGTTCTACATCGGATTTAAATAGTCCCAATTTGGGAACAATAGCAGTCTAGTGTGATACATTAGGTTTCTCTTTAAAATTGATTAAGCAATGATTAAGTCTTAAACATTCTTATGCATTGAAACCCGAAATAGTTCCAGACAAACTGGTTTGTGGATATTGCATTGAGTGTAGCCAGATAATGGAAGATGGTTAAACAGTTTGTGTTGAATGTTGCCAAGAGACTTGTTGCCACAATCACAATTAAAAAGGGAACAAATATCATTTGCAATTCGTATGGATGTTAGACTGTATTGAAGGGATTTTCAGATTGGTCACAATACGTAAATTGAATGTGTTTTTGTAATGATAGTGATGCCATTTAGAGGGACTCGAGAGCAATCTGTTTTGCAGAGGTATGTCATTGAAGAAGCCATGCCATTGAAAATCTTAATGGTTATATTATACTGATAGAATTATAGGACATAATGAATTTGAAATGGACTTTGCTAAAAGAGTTTATTTTTTGATGGAAAATAATTATAGAAAATGTTCTAAGTAGTTAGTTGCATTACAATCTTTTTACTGTCATTCAATCCATTTAAAATTTGACTACTCAAAGTTTGAAATATTTTGAGTCTCAGTTCAACATTTGGAAAAGGAGTGAGACAATTAAGCTATTGTATTGTATTGGAGACATTATTGTCATCAGCAAATTAAAAGTTCTTGTGAATCTCTACTTGATTTTTGCAAGGAAGAATAATGAAACATGCAAATTTGAATCACTGAGTAGATTCTCTACATCACATAAGCCCAAGACCCAAGAAAGCTAAGGTCATAGAACAAAAGAAGATAGATAAAGGTAAGAAATTTTTAAGTTAAAATATGAAAAGGAGGAAGAAGAAGAAAAACCATCAAAACTCGCACAAACTAACATTGAAGAGAAAAAAAAGAAATGGAAACTGAATTTGAAAAAGATCATTGCAAGGATTAAGAATGAATGAAAACTGGATCAAATTGAGAAATATTACATCAAGTATGTTGAAAATGATCAGACCATAATTGAATACTCAGTTGTTAAGTATTTGCAAAATTTCAAGAGAAATATTTTAGAGATAAAGGATAGCATTCCAAACCCTATTTATGACAAAATGGATGTAAGGATGCAACTTTCACTAGAATAGGATAACACATATAGAGAAACAAAGTTATATGAGCTCTGCACCTTAACCATAGTTGATGAAATAAAGAGAATTTTGGACAAAGCTAGGCCAAAGATGAGGACAAATATAGAATGGTGAAGATAATGATAGGATTATATGATGAGATAGAAGAGCAGACAAAGAAATATTTAGAAGAGGTTCTACATGAAACAAGTATGAGGCTAAATTTAGTTGGTATCTCTATAAGAGAATAGCCAATCAAACCCCAAGATGTAACTAATGATGTTAATTAGCTCTATAACACTGTTAGAAAACAAAACTTCTTTGTCATAGGAATTCCAATCACACTTGACACTACTCTTGAGGATAAAGAGCACAATCGAGACAACTTCATGGCCAATGAGGTTAGTAATTTAGAAATTTAAGATATTATGACAAAGGCAACCCATGAGGCTGAATAGATTGAAGATGATGTCCTGAACAACAAAAAGGAGAAAGATAAAGATAAATTTATCACAGAGATATAACCTTACTATTCTGGTGGACGTTGCACTAAAGCTGTCAAACCCCTGTTTGCACTGAAGCAGTAAAATGTTGTTGGCACGTAATCTTCAAACCCTTCCTCTGTACGTAATCTTGGTGCCACAAAATGCAGTATACGAAAAACATTAACCGCACAACCTTTCTTCTGATCGTGCAAGATTGAAATTAGGATGTGGCAAAGAGCTTCTTTTGTTTTTGACATAGTGTAAGCTCATGTTGGTCAAAATTTTGACCAACACGGGCTTCTAGTTAAAAAAATGATATACATTGCCTTGCATAAAATGACCAATTTGACCCCATTTTATTAGATGGTCGAAAAATTTGGTCTAAAAATGGGGTCAAATGTACTAGTGTCTGATCAGAGGTGTCAAGAACATCCTTCACAATTATTATCTCCGCAGCTATAGGTGTTGTATGTGGAGGACTAGGTGGTGGCAGTTGTGTGTCTTGCACACTCTGTTCTCGTTGTTGCTCCTCAACTATTGCCATATCACCCTTTTGTGTTTCCTTCTGCATTGTAATTTCTTCCTTTTCTTTCTCTCCTTCTTCCTCCTTTTCATTTTCCTCTTCTTCCTCATCATTATTCCTTCCCTCAAAGGGATCTTCTTGTCCTTCCTTCACTATAGTCAGCCCATAAATCAATTTCCACATTTGTGTGGACTTTTTCACAACATCCTCTATTTTATTTTGCAATATGCTAAAGGCTTTGTATTTGGGTGTGAATTTTCTCCCATGTTTCTTACTTTCCTTGCTTATTTGACCTTTTGTGAAGATAAGCATTACACGAGCCAATGTTGACTCTCTTATTCCCTTCTCCATATTTAGGTAATAATGCCATTTATTATCTACAATTGAATATAGCTCCTTAGGCATAGTATTATCAAGTTCAAGTGGAGTATTCTTGAACTTGGCCATCATAGTGTAAATTGACTCTTTCACTATGTTTCACTCTTCTCTTGTCAGCTTATTAAAATCAATGCCTTTAAGCCCTAACAAGTTTGCATTGTTCCTAATATTGTCACAGATGTTTTCCAAATTTGATTTAGTGGTGTGACTTACCACTCTGAATTGTTCATTATCATCAGACTCTGTCCTCTCTTCATCTAATTCTAGAGGTGCCACATATTTTCTCCTCTTTTTCTCTACTGGCCCTCCTTGCTCTGTAGCTTTCTTCTTTTCTTGTTCCTTGGCTATCATTGTTGTAGCCCTTGTATCTGGCCTTTTGGTGGGTTTTGCTAGGCTTGGCTTGGCTATTTTCTTCTTGCCTTTAGGCTATGTAGCAAGCTGCTTTTGTGCTTTCCTCTTTTTGGGCTCTACCTTAGGTGCTTCCTCTACTTTCTCTGCACCTTCTTCTTCTTCAGCATCTTCACCCATTCCTTGGGTTAATGCTAGTGGCCCTTTTTAATATTCCTCTTCATTTCTTTTTCATCTTCTTCTTTTGCCTTTGTTATGCCTTCTTCAAATTTTGCTTTGAGCTTCTTCACTAGTTTATCCTTTTTCTTCAATGTAGAAGTAGTCTTTAGCTCCATATCCACTTTGGACCTTACTACATCATATGTGCCAAAATGTGGGGCACTCTTATCTACTTCCTCTATAAGTAGTGTTGTTATTGCTGCAAATGCTTCATCAATATTTATCTCATACCCCCAAGTGGTCTAAGCCATCTTACCCTTGGTATGGCTACTTGAATGTAGGTGTAATCAATATCAACAAGAAAAAAAATATCATTTGTGTGCTTCTCTACAAGTGAGACTGAAATCCTAAGTCTTTGCTTCATTAAATTTTTGAAATCTTCAAAATAACTAGTCATGAGTGTCTTAAAATTTTCCCCCATTTGTTCAATGTATTCATTCACCTGGGCTACTATGGACTTGTTTGTTTTTTAGCTAATGTTTCCAAAAGATGGGAACTCATTCTATACATAGAAGAATATACATATCAAAATTGCTTGAAATTTACATTGGGCTCCCTTTGTTCTTCTTATAGCTCCCAAATTTTTATTGATTTTTTGTAATTGTAATTCTGCTAGATCATAGGTATGATCCTTTTTAACAAGTTTGTAGCCAACATCTACTATAATGCATGGAACACTATTGAGTCTACTAGATTGGTAAAACTTGTGGGAAATGACTCTGACAGCAAAATCAAAAAGAGCGTCCTTAATGGTATCTATTGTCATGCCTCTCTTGTTCCATTTGGCTCCAATATTTTTCTCAATAGCTTCCTTGGAGTCACTCCTTATGGTTTTAAGATGATCTAGGGTTGGATACCCTATTACCCTATGAACAATCCCTTTTGATATCTTAAATGGCCCATCTTCTAACCACAAACTGCTATCATGAATCCTACTCAACACAATTCTAATCCATTCAATCCTAAAAATAGTAGGGAACTCTAGGGCATGAGTTAAGCCCTTCCTCTCAATGATTTGGAACTCTTCCTTCAAGACTCTATTTTCACACAATCTATCATATGCTTCCCTAATTTCCATATCTCCAATGGCACCTATTTTGCAGTTGTAACATCTCTTAACATCCTGAAGCACTACTACCTTAGGAGGATTTACGGATAGGGCTCCAGTTGGGTTGTTCTTATAGGAAACTTTAGGGATAGGTCAAAAATCATGTTACTTAACTTCATTTGACACTAGTTGAACTTCAAATGACTCTTTCTCCTAAGGGTTCATAGAACTAGAGGTCATTTGTGCAATCTAGGGTTTCAACACAAAGAAATTTTGAAACTGTGTAGCTTGAAATTTAGTATAAATACCTTGAAATCAATGAAGTTGTGCTGAATCTATGTAGAAATCTGCTCAAATGCTTGGAACACTGCTTGGAAATCATTTTTCTCTCTTCTAGCCTTTGCTCTTTTGTTCATGATGGTGAAAAATGATTCAAAATGTGATCATATACCATTATTTCATAACATTTAATGCTTAGTGCATTTACAACTGTCCACTCGGCTCCTTAAGTAATTCTACTTTACTCGGCTCCCATTGTCTTTCCAACACTAGACATATACTAGAGTTTCCCTTACTCGACTTTAATACAAATTTCCCTTTGCTCGACATCATCTACTAACTCGGCTACAACTAGTCACTTGGCTTCTATTGACCTTGGAAGACAGCTCGACATGTACTAGTATTTTACTTGGCATTTGAAGGCAACTTGGCAACACTTGTGAAAACTTGAAGTTTTAACTTTGCATCTCTATTGATGTTGATCTTTCCTTTTCAATACTTACTTGTCTAGGAACTGATGTATGATAAAACTTTGTATACCAGTTCCACATACCTTCTTTTGCTTAGTTAGATGAGGTGTGATCACTTGACCTTTTAGGTGAAGTGATCCCTCCATTGGATGTGCTACTTCCATCTTTCTTCTTCCATTTTTTATTCATCTCTCCTTTAATGTGTTCAACATCTACCTTCTCTTTTCCTTTGTTCAACTTTGAGTTGGGTGCCTTTGACCTTGTTGGGCAGTTCTTGCTGATATGCCAGTCCTCAAACAACTGAAGCATGTAGTTTGACTCAAACATCTACTGTAGTTTCCACTGAAATGTGTTCTTATGCAATTTTCAGGGATGTATGCATATTCTTGATAGTAGTGACAACTATGCTTGGTGTTCTAGTCCCAATTGTAGTGATATCCATATCTTTGGTCTTTTTTGATTGGTTTGGTATCCACATAGGTTTTGATTTGCATTCAAAAGCTCTATATCCATATATCTTGCAATTGTATTAGTGACCTTCAAATCTTGGTGTTCTGATAATCCTAGTCTTGTAGTCATGTGCTTGATGTCCTTGCTTTTTGCACTTGTGATAGTGACCCATGTTCTTAGGTTTGTCATGTTGATGGGCATTCTTGCTCCTGTACACAATAGAGGTATGTATTTTTTTACCATAGAAATGACAAGTGGGTTTAGTGTTCTTACCTTTTTCATTTCTTTCTTTTTCAGTCTTGGACGACTCTCATTTTCAGTGTTGGTGTATCCTAGTCCTGAAGCATCACTGTTAGCTCTTGGTGATTTCAATAGTTGTTCAAAGTAGTTGATGGCTTCATTGGGTTTTTTGAAGCTCTCCACAATCTCCTTCTCTCTGTTCAGGTCATTTTGCATCTTCAGCGTGGAGATCTCAATGTCCTTGACATTTAGTTCATGATGTGTATTCATCATCTAGCTAAGGGTGTCTAGCTACATGTTGGAAATTCTTGCAAGCTCAATTGACTTTTCCTCCAATCTATTGGCAAGGTTTCTCTTGTCATCTCCTATCATAGCCTTATCTTCAATGCCTCTTTTTTTCTGTTCAGTCACTTCAAAAATCATCATGGCTTGAGATTCTTGTTCAATCTTGAGAATTTTGATCTCTTCTGCTTGGGTTCTATTCTTTTCCATTAGGTCTGCTATTGCTACATCAAATTCCTTGGAATCTCCATTTGCAAAAACTTTTGAGGTGTCAATCTCATTGTATTGTGTATCATTCTTAGCTATGGCAATCTCTCTTCTTCTCTTTAAGGATTTCTTCAATTCTTCCTTGGTTTCTTCCAAAGAATATAGAATGAGGTGTATCTCAATTTCTTGGTTCTCTATGATCTTCCCAAGTTTGTAGACTTCCATTTCCAAATCTTTTTCTCCAAGCTATAAGGCTTCTCCTTGTGAGAACTCAGCTCTGATACCAATTCTTGTAATTTACAAGTGGGAAGATTTACTTCTAAGAGGGGGGGTTAATCAGAAGTAACAAACTTTAACCTCTAAAAATTTTTAACTGAGATCAATCACATGCATCTAACATATCTAATAAACATAAAAGTAAAGACATGCATGAAAATAGATAATACAAGATTTGGTCACCCAGAAACCCTCCAAAATGAGAAGGTAAAATTGGGGAGGGGATGAAACCCACAAATTATCACTATAGCAATATGCAACTAGTTAAGATTACAAAGTTCGACCAACATCAATGGTCTGCCCTATGAAAGGCCTACCCTGTTAAAGGCTTTAGACCCTGTTAAAAGTGACCTAGTTAAAGGATTTACAAACACTCACTTGGAATTTTATCTTGTTAAAGGATTTACAACCCTGGTAAAGATCTACAATATAACTGCTAAGCCAACCTATCATCATAGGATTTTCATTCTATAATGCTACACTAAACAAAACCAAAAGATTTGAAAACAAAGACCAAGAATAATGAACGTAATTTTTTTTTCAACTCATCTTAATACAAATACAAGTACAATGATTGGGCCACGCTCAATCTAAAAACCTCAAAATACAAGTAGGTATCATCAAAATATATATATATATATATATATATATATATATATATATATATATATATATATATATATATATATATATATATATATATATATATATATATATATATATATATATATATATATATATATATATATATATATATATATATATATATATATATATATATATCTCCATTATGATCCGAATACATTTCAAGTTCAGTACAATAATGAAGTACAACATCATTCTTAATCACTAATGTCCAAGATATGGACCCTACAAGTAATTAAATACTAATTCAAGAAATAACTTCAACAGTCATCCTTAACTACTAGTTAATCGACTCGAACCACTTGTAAAACATATAGAAATGCAACACAATAGAAAAGGGGGCTCAGTAAACACTAAGTTAAAAAGCATCATCCACCTGCATAAATGTTAAGATTTACATATACATAAACATACTACAGATATCTGAACTACTTAACATAATGCAGTTCCAAAATTATTATGTAAGAAGTAACATCTACTTATCATTGCAAAAATTAAACTCGCACTAAGAAAATGCTATAAATGATTCATATATATACTGAGGTGTCATCACTATGGTACCAAGATTCTGCATCCATGTTTGGTATGCTCTTAGATTTCTCATAGTGGTACTCTCTATTATACTTGTCATACGATGTAATAGAGACTTGCCTTATTCTCCGTACTTAACCATATAGGTTTAAGTCATAGCTAGGCCAATTATCTTATAATTTAAAATTAACCCACTCAATTCATTTTAATGTTATCATTGAATTAAATAACTGAAAAGGATTAACTAGATTCAGCCACCCCGATATATGTTCATTACGACTTTTCTTAAAACACACATCAAATAGATTTACTAAGAATGCACATGCATTAGGTATCAAATTAGTATACCACATGATACTACATTTTTCATCCATTTGCAACCTATCTTATTCTGACATCTTTCAAAGGTAAATTTAGATCATTACAACAATAGGAACAAATCTTATAATACCAAGATGGTGTAATTACCATTAAACTGCTAACTCAACTTAACGGTATTTATGAAATCTTAATACTATAACACAACCTCCTACTGAAATAATCATCTTAACTTATCATTGAATAGACCAAGATATCAAAACCAAAATACATATGATACTTCTATTTAAAATGAAATTATATCATCATATATCATAGTCCTTCCTTTATTTGAAAAAAATTTTCATTTCAATAATGGATAGAATAACATCATTAGAATAATATCTTCGAATTCATAAAATTTTCATCTCAAAAGCATAATATATATATCATTGGTATGTCTAAAAAAAAACTTCATAATAAACCAAATTAAATCATCTTAACAAATTTCCACAACGTTCAATTGACCAATTGGTTTAAGCTCTATCAATGTTTGTAAACAAAAAGAACATAATCAATGAAACCGTATATTCAAATAATCTTATTTCCAAGTTTCCAAATACAATTTCTAACTCAAGATTAGCATACTAACTGTTTATCCTCGATATACTAATACACAAGATGCGACACACACGTAACTCAATTACTAGTTTACATATATATATAAATTAATTGACAAAAAGTCTCTGGCCAGTCCCAATTAACAGTAAAATCCAAAAACCAAATAACATATGGAAACCCTGTACAACTATTAAGGAATTAAAACCAAATTGTACTTCAAACAGGGTGTCATCTAGTCTACATGAAATTTTCCAGCAAATTAATAAGCGTATCAAACTATACTGATAAAATGTTGATTCAACCTTGTTTTAGTTCCATGCATAACTGTTTGATACAATGCAGGTTTAATTTTGCAACAAAGCTACTGCACAAAGACTACCCGCGACTTGTTTGATGAAAAGCCAAATCTTATTTTCCTTTATACAATAAAATAAATCTACTAGTGAATATGAGAAGACTGTTTAACTTTTAACTTACTATTCAAGCCAAAGTTTTTCCAAAATCTATTTGCTATCATACCCTGCCCTGGTTCGTATATTCATTAGGGTAAATGACTGTGAACATGAGTTAATTACAACCCAACTGACAGAACATTTAAGCCCAAGCTTATTTGCTCTACTTCATCTATGCCCAAAATCAAATGCAATTCTTTTGACAGCACAATAATATTACTAATCACAGAGGCATGATTCTCACAGAGATTGGCTCGATAAATGTGGATCCTAAAACATTGATACAAATTCCACAATATTTAACAAAATCCCAAATGCATTCTATGTTATCAAAGTGAAAACACTATACCCACACTCAAGTATGGGTATATGCAAAACTTAACATCATCGTGTTGAACCTTGCATACACCCACGCTTGGGCGTCGTCTTATATCATTATCAAACAAACAACATTATTTACGAATTTCAAAATTACCCATACAAAATAGAATAGATTAGGGAAAAAAAAAGCCCCCTACTAAAACACAGTAGACTGACAAAACTCTGCTATAGGTTCGTTGTCAAGGCTACGAATCCAAAACAAATACCACGCTGCCAACACAACCAACTCAAATACATCTTCAAAATGGAGTAAAGTAGATGATACTAACAATATCAACCAAAACTTCTGGTGAGAAACCCCATCTTGCTCAGTCTCATATGCACGTATGTCCATCAAACAAAACCCCTTCATGATGCTGATATCTTGGTATTATCTTACAGATGTGCAATAGAATAGAGAAAAAAAAAGGATAAATTTCCTTGCCATTTCAACAAAAAAAACCCCATACCAACTGTATTGGCTGACTAAAGCCTTAAGTGATATTAAAAGTTCAACAAAAAGTAATGAATGCTTCTACAACAAACACAGTGTCGTGCATACGGCTTCCTTTTCTTCTGCCACATTATTTGGCATGCTCAAAAACAATGCAGAACTCTTTAATACTAGAGCATGTGAAACCATTGAAATTAGGAATATAAATCCTTAATATATATTTGCCAAAGTTTTGCTTATACGATTATCAGCATGAAAGTATTATAAAAGCCGTGGGCTTCATATTTACTCTCAATACACCATAGTGTATATTAATATTGTTAGGGTATCCAAATCCTCAATAACTTAAGAAAACATACTTAAGGTAAATAATTTTTTTTATATATATTCAAAAGAATTAATGTTATAAAATCAAAACTAGTTAAAACAATGTATTTACCTAATGAAATAAATAAACTCTCTGTTACAAGGATATGCAACTGCGAATGTAAAATAACAATGAATATGTTAACCTCAATAATATATATTAAATCAATCCTTTTAATCATACATCTCTCAAATTTGCTAAAATCCAAAAGCACGCAACATGTTTATATTTAAACGTATCTATATTGTTTTGTTAAACATTTATCATGCTAAATTCTAATAATAAGTTCAACCACAAATACACGTCCCTTGGACATCTTCAACCAAATTCAACAGATAACAGAACGTAACATCAAATAAATACTTATAATATTAAAGTCTTAATAAGAAATTAACCGAAGCAGTGGTCAGGTGTAATGCCCCACCAAGGGATCCAAAGAATTAACTAAAATTTCACTTAAGTTTGCCCAACAATTTTTTTTTTAAACATGAAAGATAAACCATTCACAACTTTTACATAGTAATGGAAGCAATAGCAACAATTTGAATAAAAGTAAGCATAACATACATAATAGATAACATTCTTAAGGATTCCTTAATGTTGTATCACATCTAAATTAACTATTCATATAACATCACATCCTTAGCAATGATACATCCAATGTTCTTAAACAATATACAAGTGTCCTTTTAGTAATTACATTTTAGATTGCTCAATCATCCACTGTACATGTTACAAGGTATGAAAAGCTTAAAAGAATAAACATCTGTGTAAATAAAGTACATCATTATCCAATATTAATTCATGATGAAATTAAAGTAAATGAAACCACATGATACATCATCATCATAAAGATATAAATATCCATCATAAAAGTTAACCATAAATCATAAAACACAACTAATCTAAATGCATGGTTCCTCCCAACCGTAAATAGCATCATTAGACCATCGTGGGCCCTAGCCATCCCTCCGTGCGTAACATTCCAGATCACCGAAGAGATCATCGATATTAACATAGTAGGAATGTCACACCTAAATCATACTACATCATATGCAGAAAGTAATCTAACATGTAAGTAAAGCATAAGATAACATCATCTATCATATGCAAATCATCAATATAAGAAACATACCAGTAAATACATCCATCATAAGGTATATCATATATCATAATGATCCAAGAATAGAATGAAGATAAATACCAACCAAGAATGCTCCAGCCACAATGTCTCGGACTGATCTCAAATGATAAGAGTGGAAAAACACTACCACCTAACCGCATGGAACCTAAGTGGTCCACTCCCACCGTGCTAAGGAGATAAACTCAAGTCCCAAATAGGATATCAAAAAACCACATAGCAAAGATACTCTCTAAGTCCAGGAATCCTAAAAGTATACTAACTCAAAGGTTCCATCACACAAAATCAACATCTAATTCCCAGAGGTACACAATGACATGTAGGAAACCTACTATGCAAGTAGGAAAGTGTCATCACATATATCATGTACAAGTTACCTTGGCAATTAGCTAAACTCCACGGGTCCATATTGATCCTCATGCGGCCACTAGTATCCTGTCATACTAACGAGGCATACTATGGAATTCAAGGTCGCAACCATGCGTTCTCTCTACTCCAATCCTAGTCTGTACAAGCACTCGAGGCATGGGCGAGAACATAAACAATTATCTTTTTAGGTTCATTTAATCCCATTTAGTGTAAATGTTATCACTTATTAAAAAAACTTACAATGAGTTACCCTGGCAGACACTTAGGGCCCCGACCCCCATTGCAAGCCACTTCCCGACACTACAAGTAGATAACCTACCCTAAGCTCATGGAATCATTAAATCACCCTAGTCCTATACAAGCAACTGGAAAGAAATACCAAAAGATAATCCACAATAAAAATCATCAAATATCCATAATAAAAGCATCAAATCTCCATGAGCATCTGAAAAGCATTCATAGAAAATCATGACCACAACAGTTCTCTATTGGCAACTGAAGGCATCACTGATAATCATAATAATCATTGGTTCTCAATAACCAAAATATATCTCAAAATAAATCACAATATCCATTGGTTCTCAACAAGCAACCAAGAATATCTCAAAATCATACTGATCGAAGACTCCAAAATGGTTGAGTCAAAACATGTCACAACATGACATCATCAAGATATAAACCAAGATTTCAGTCCCATCATGGTGACTGAAAAGTAATCCAAGGATAACTGATCGATGACTCAAAAAATATGGTTAAGTCAAGTGTCTCAGATACATATAACTTAGCTTCACTCAAGAAGACTGATGAGCAATAACAATCAGTAATACAAACATCTCATAGAGCATTCCATCACATTACCATGGTTGGGTTTAGAAAGATCAAGACCCAAATAAGATCAACATGCCATCACATCTCATAACCCCCGAGCCTCTGGTAACAACCTAAGACTGGTCAACACTAGTCAACCCAAAACCCAAAATAGATAGCATTTAGAATACACAATGCAAACACATGTTTTAGTTTACTAAAATCACATGGATGAATTAAGTGTAGAGGTTTCAGTTTTATGTTTGCAAGTATACTTCAAGTGTATAGGATTTATCATTTGACCTACAAGTCAACCCGTTTGTTCCCCGATAGCATTATCCTTTCCATTATTTAAAAATAATATTCTAAGAATAACTTAAGGATAAATATTTACTCATTAAATCATTTGACACTTAATAAACTCATTCGTTGTATTTTGCTAAGATCCATATTCTAATCGAATAACTCTTCTTTAATGTTACTTCAACTTCTCAACATAATCAAAGGATCATTATTCGTTTATATTATAAGAGAGCCAATTACTAGTCTTTGAATAAGAAGATTATAACTTTATTAAAATGATCAATTAACATAGGTACACAATCCATGACATTCTATTAAAACTCAATTAAACATTACTAAAATCTTAAGCCTCTTAATTTAATTGTTGCAATAATTAAATCATCACTAATATCTAAAGTCTTTATTCAAGTCATTAGAATAAGACTTATCAACTTCGATATAAATAATTTACAATTTCATTATAAGAATCGGTATTAATTCAAACTCTATTACATAACTTAATTATTAATTAAATCTAATTAACTCTAATTAATTAATTTAATTAATAATTTACATAACCATACCAATGACCCAATGAATATCAGTTGACTATTAACTAACTATAATTTCTACGTAAAAAGTCAACTACAACCCAATACACAAGTAATCATATTAATAGTTCAATAATAATAACTTGTTAATATTTAATAACAAGCTATATTGGAAATCTTATTAATAACTTTATAACGACCACCTTCGTTACACTAATGTTTCCTTAACAAACCCGTATTACCGATAATCATTTCTATTAAGACTCTATCACATAACTTAATAATTTTATACTATTGATAATTAATAACAAGTTATGTTAATGATCTTATTACCAAATCTACAAAACTAGATTCATCCTCATTTTAAATAGATACTTATATCTCTTTTCAATTTAATAATAATTAACAAATTATTATTAAATTAATAAACCATACTTAACATTAGTTATCAACATCTATATATTACAATAATTTTCAAACTTAAGGTATCAATGTCTTTATTAACTAATCTTAATTAATTCACAATTAATTAAATCAATTAATGGAACATATAATTCACCAAACCAAATTATGATAATAATAACTCAATTAAAACTCAACTAAATATTACCATAATCTGAATCACTTAATTGAATTATTCATAATAATAATAACTTATTAATATCAGTCATTAACAACTAATAAAATCATTAACAACTTATTAATAATCATAAAAACTAATAATTAATAATAATAATTATTAAAATATATAATATTCAATATTTAAAATTTATTGATATCTAATAATAATATATATGTGAAAATCAAAATATTTAAAAACGATTTCACAAATCATATATTATAATCATTTTTAAAAAACATAATCAAAATTTATAAAAAACATCGTTGTCAATAAAGTGATTGTCCTTCTGACGACAACTCGTCGCGGGTACTCTGCTCACACAGGTACCCTGCGACATGTGATCGTAACCACCATATCCATAGGGGGGTATGGGGAAAAGTATAACCCGCCCCTCCATACTTAATAAAAACATTTTATATAACATTTTTATGCGATTCGGTATTAATAAATGTTTTCTTTCCATCGCGTTTTTAACAAATGTATACATATACATATATATATATATATGTATATATACGTATATATATATGTATATATATATACGTATATATATATATATATATACGTGTGTATATATATATACAGATTGTTAATTAGTATCACAACATTGTAAATATATAAATATATATATATATATATGTACTTATATATATTTATATATAAAAGTATGCAGATTTTATATATTTAAAAAGAGAATATAACTTTTAAACAAAAAGGGCTTTTCATTTCGATGAATTAAGGACGGTAATTGTTCTCTAAATTTATCCATTAATTTCTCTAATAGGTTTGACTGTAGATTTAGAAACCCTTTTCAAATCTATTTATCAGTTTGATTCTAACTCGAACCCTAACCCAATTTAGATCTAATTCTTTCTCATTTGGAACTAGGGTTTTTTATTGTTTTCTTTGCAACCAAATAAATACATATCTAGATTCCAATTTCAAGATTAAGGATTCATTCATGGAGTGTATTCAGACACATATAATAGACACGATGAAGACAGGAAGAGAAAGAGTGCAAATAGAATAAGCGAAAATCACGAGTGCACCTGGACACTAATACTAATTTGCCCAGCCTTAGAAGTCCATAGAAAATCCCTTCCTTCTCCAACATTCACAATTCCTCCAAGATCCAAGCCAACTGAAATTCCCACGTGACTAGAAGTGCTTGAAGAAGCATAGAAGCATGTAGAAACATATGAGCATGTAGAAGCATATGAGCTTCTCAAATGCATGTAAGCTTTGAAGCTTGTCCAAACACATTAGGAGAGCCTCTATTTAAAGGCCTCTAAGATGCATCTAGAATGTCTCTAGAAACAACTAGAAGATAAGCATGAAAACTAAGCATGAGTCTTCTCCAACCTTCTAGATGTGTCATAAGGTTGTAGACACCATGTGCTCAAATAATATGCTAACTCCTAAGTGTAGACAACTTGTGCATTCTTAGAGTACAACTCCTATGTTGTCTACATAACTCTCGAGAATTTGCCAACTCCTACGTGAACAAACATTAAAATAATGCACATTAATTAATATAATATTTACTTTAATCTTTCCAATTAAATTTATTTATTATTTTTAAATCTCATGCACTAACTTTAATATCTCCACTTGTTTAACCTTAATATATTTATATTTTAATCATGTGCACATATCATGCAACCTTTAATCTTTTAATAATTTTAATATATTTTTCACTTTTAAATTTTATTTTCAAAACTTAATTGCTAAAATATTTATTAGCTTTAATAATAATATTATTTAGTCATTTATTTAAAAATGAACTCCAAATATATTATTATTAAAATAAATATTGTCACGTTCCAAATTTAAACTTATAACTTTTATCTTCAAATTTAATTATTTTATTTAATTAATTTCCTAATTAATTAAATAAAATAAATATTAAAATATCATATTAATTTTTCATTAAATTAAACCATTAATTAAATCTTTTAATTAGGCGTAATTAATAGAAAATACACTAAAGACTCATGAAATAAAATATGAAAATCCATCATAGCCAAAATACATACAAAATCAAGCCAAGGGTTAATATCATGAATTATGTTATCCAACGTATTCGGAGGGTACTCAACACAGATACTGGTCCTAATTTTCAATTAGGACAAATGGCTTAAAGGGTTGGGATTTGGACTTGAGAATTTATCTCCCCTCTCTTACCATTGAGATAATGCGATAGGGTATGCTCATCCTAGCAATTCAGGAAAGTCGATACCCGGTACCTGCAACCTGCATAAAAACTATGCATGTACATACAATATATATATATATATATATATATGCTATGCTAAACATGCAATGGCAAGAAGTGGTGCATCGTGTAGATCCTGACTAGTAGGTGACTACGACTCCCTTCTTTAACCACATCAGACACGCCATACATAAAGAAAACAAATACGCACACCATACACATGCAAGTATGGGGTAAGTATCCACATATAATAAACCATGTAACCAATCATCATCAATAACTGAAATCATAATATATACATGAAATGTAAAGTCTAAGTGATCTCATCACATATCAACTGAATCCATAGCACAATATCAGATGGTCTCAAAATAATGCTGCTAACCATCAACATAAAACTAGCCCTAAAATAGTTCAACAATGATAACAAAAATGCGACCTAGGGGCAGGCACTACATTAGGCATGACATCCCCCCCCACTAGGTTATGACTTTCTCCTGGAAGTCAGCAAACAAGAATGGATGAGCTGCTCTCATCACTTCAGTGTCCTCCAAGGTAGTAGATGTTTCATCATTGGGGTCCCATAAGACCCTTACCTGCTTTATTTCTCTTCCTCTTAAACTCAAAGTTCTGTTTTGCGTGATCTGTACTAGTTCCAACATGATTTGACCATCCATAATCTGCAAATTTTTCTAGTCAAGCATGTGAGCAATATCAGGTATATACTTATGCAAAATTGAAACATGAAATACATTATGAATGCGTGAAAGACTTGGTGGCAAGGCAAGTTTATAGGCAACAGGTCCATCCTATTCCAAAATTTCAAACAGACCCACGAATCGAGGAGCTAACTTGGATCCCTTTCCATAACGAATCAAACTCTTACGCGGTCTTACCCAGAGAAACACTTTATCACCCACCAGGAATTGACGGTTAATTCTATGCTTATCATCATATTTCTTCTGTCTATCCTGAGCAGTAATAAGGCGTTCTCTGATCCTTTTAACCTACTATTCTAAATCTTGCAACAAATCAAGACCTAAGAGAATCCTGTCCTCCAAATTATCCTTGCTGAGTGGTGTCCTACATGGCCTACCATACAATGCTTGAAAGAGTGCCATACCTATGGATCTGTGATATCCATTATTATAAGCAAATTCTACTAAGTGTAGATACTCCTCCCATTTATTTTGTCTATCCATAACGTACATCCTAAGCATGTCTTCCAATATCTGGTTGACACATTCAGTCTGTCCGTCTGTCTCAAGGTGATAAGCTGAACTGAAATTTAGCCGAGTACCTAACTCTCACTGCATGGATTTCCAAAGAGAACAAGTAAACACTGGATCCCTATCAAAAATATTCTTTTTAGGAATATTGTGTAACTTAACTATCTGCTCCATATAAATTCTGGCAACCATTGTTGCATTATAAGATGATCTAACTAGAATAAAATGAGAAACCTTAGTAAAATGGTCCACTACCACCATAATAGCATCATGCTTATGAGATGCAGTAGGAAATCCAGTAATAAAATCTATAGAAATGGTGTCCCATTTCCATTCTGGAATATTATGTGGCTGCAATAGTCCTACAGGGTGCTGATGTTCAGCCTTAACTCGCTGACACTCCAAACATCGAGCCACAAAATTTGCTATGTCTCTCTTCATTCCAGGCCAATAGTAATGCTGCTTAAGGTCGACATGCATTTTCTTGACACCCGGATGAGCTGAATATGGTGCTTTGTGAGCCTCAAACATAACCATATTTCTCAGATCACCCAACTCAGGAACTTACAAATTCCCTCTATACAACAGTAGACCTTCAAAATTCACTGAATACCCCTCAAAACACCCTTCCAAGACACTACCACTGTCCATAACAGCCTTAACATCCTGAAACCAATGATCTGCAAAAAGGTTCTGCAAAATCTTATCCTTAAGATCCATTGTTAGGATCAAAGAAGATAATTCATGTTGCCTTCTGCTAAGTGTATCAGCCACCACGTTCTCCTTCCCTTGTACATACTTAATCTTGAAGTTGTATTCACACAGGAACTCCATCCATCTTCACTGCCTAGCGTTGAGGTCTGGTTGTGTGAAAAGATATTGAAGGCTTCGATGATCAGAATGTAACTCAAATCGTTGACCCAGAAGAAAATGTCGCCACTTGGTCAAAGCATGCATAATCGCAGTAAGTTTGAGATCATGAGTAGGGTAATTCACCTCATGACTCTTTAGCTTTATAGACTCATAAGCCATAACACATCCTTCTTGCATCAACACTGCCCCTATGCCATCCAAAGATGCATCAGTACAAACCACAAACTCCTTTGCTGAATCAGGGACTGCCAGAACTGGTGCACTGGTCAAACATTCCTTAAGTTTTTGAAATGCTACCTCGCACTCCTCTATCCACACAAATTTCTTCCCTTATCTCTGAAGAGATGTGATAGGATGCGCTATTCTGGAAAAGTTTGACACAAATCTACGGTAATAGCTTGCTAAGCCCATAAAACTTTGAACCTCGAACACATTCGTAGGTACTGGCCAATCTACAGTAGCCCAAATTTTGGATGGATCTACAGAAATTCCATTCATTGAAATGATATGACCTAAGTAATAGATCTTCGATTTGAAGAATTTGCACTTCTCAAGATTGGCATATAGTCTATTCCTACGAAGGCATTCCAAAACCTGCTCTAAATGCTGCTCATCCTCCTCAACAGAGTTAGAATACACTAAAATGTCATCCATAAATACCACTATGAACTTGTCTAAGTAAGTTCTAAACACACCATTCATTAGGCTCATAAAGACAGAAGGTGCATTTGTTAACCCAAAAGGTACTACTGTGAATTCATAGTGTTCATACCTGGTGCAAAAAGCTGTCTTATGAATATCAACTTCCTAGATTTTAAGTTGATGATATCCGGATTTTAGATCAATCTTCAAAAAGACTCGGGCACCCTTGACCTGCTCAAACAAGTCATCAATTCTAGGCAAAGGATAATTGTTCTTAATAGTGACCTTGTTTAACTGTCTATAATCGATACAAAGTCTTAAGGAGCCGTCTTTCTTCTTGACAAAGATTACAGGAGCACCCCAAGGCGATACACTAGGACGTATCAAACTTTTTCCCAAAAGCTCCTCCAACTAAAATTTAAGTTCAACGAGCTCTTGAGCTATCATCCTGTATGGAGTCTTGGAAATTGGTTCCATTCCTGGCACTAAATCGATTCGAAAATCAATCTCTCTTCTTGGAGTATTCCAAGAATCTCCTCAATAAAAACATTTTAAAAACTCTGCAAAACTGGATGATCAAGAGAAGATCTCTTAACCATAGAATCTTCTATGTCATTTATCGAAATGGAAAACAAACTGCAGCCTTTTCAAACACACCTTGCCAATTGCTTGGCAGAAATTGTCCGCAAAGAGATGGGTCTCTTGATTCCAGCAATAACCCTAGCTGATCCAAGATCATCTACACAATGAATTGTCTTATTCTTGCAATTCAAAATAGCTCGATGTTGTTCTAACCAATCCATGCCCAAAAATATATCATACAATCCTAAAGGTATAACCCTAAGGTTTGCTGAAGCAGTGAAAGATTTCATACGAATCTTACAGTCAGGAGCAACAATATCAACGTTCACCTTGGATCCTGATGCTAACTCCACTTGCCATCTGTTCCTTGCCCTAACCACATGAATTCCACTATTTGCAACTAAAGTAGAAGAAATAAATGGGTCTATAGCTCCAGAGTCAAATAAAATAGATACTTTCATACCTTGAGTATTACCCTGAGCTTCAATAACTGTGTTCTAGTGTTCAACCTGCTTCTGATCCAGTGTTGCAAAGATACGGTGGTTCCTGGTAGAATCCCCAACTGTCGCTTCAAACCTAGTTGGCTTAGGTTCAACCTTCGGCTTATCCTAGTTAGGGCACTGAGACTGGTAATGACCTAACTGTCCACAATGAAAACACTCAACAGATTTCCTGAATCCCATGTTCTGACCAGACGGATTAGGAGATGGATTGTTACTCTGCACACTCTGAGGTGGTTTATCTTGGCAAGGTTACTCTTGTCATCTCCTATCATAGCCTTATCTTCAATACCTCTTTTTTTCTGTTCAGTCACTTCATAAAGCATCATGGCTTGAGATTCTTGTTCAATCTTGAGAGTTTTGATCTGTTTTGCTTGGGTTCTATTCTTTTCCATTAGGTCTGCTTCTGCTACATCAAATTCCTTGGAATCTTCATTTGTAAACACCTTTGAGGTGTCAATCTCTCTTCTTCTCTTTAAGGATTTCTTCAATTCTTCCCTGGTTTCTTCCAAAGAATATAGAATGAGGTGTATCTCAATTTCCTGGTTCTCTATGATCTTCCCAAGTTTGTAGACTTCCATTTCCAAATCTCTTTCTCCAAGCTGTAAGGCTTCTCCTTGTGAGAACTCAGCTTTGATACCAATTGTTGTAATTTACAAGTGGGAAGATTCACTTCTGAGAGGGGGGGTGAATTAGAAGTAACAAACTTTAACCTTTAAAAACTTTAAATTGAGATCAATCACATGCATCTAACATATCTAATAAACATAAAAGTAAAGACATGCATGAAAATAGATAATACAAGATTTGGTCACCCAGAAACCCTCCAAAATGAGAAGGTAAAATTGGGGTGGGGATGACACCCACAAATTATCACTGTAGAAATATGCAACTAGTTAAGATTACAAAGTTTGACCAACATCAATGGTCTGCCATGTGAAAGGCCTGCCCTATTAAAGGCTTTAGACCCTGTTAAAAGTGACCTGGTTAAAGGATTTACAAACACTCACTTGGAATTTTATCTTGTTAAAGGATTTACAACCCTGGTAAAGATCTACAATATAACTGCTAAGCCAACCTATCATCCAAGGATTTTCATTCTGTAATGCTACACTAAACAAAACCAAAAGATTTGAAAACAAAGACCAAGAATAATGAACGTAATTTTTTTTTTCAACTCATTTTAATACAAATACAAGTACAATGATTGAGCCACGCTCAACCTGAAAACCTCAAAATACAAGTAGATATCATCAATATATATATATATATATATCCATTATGATGTGAATACATTTCGAGTTCAGTACAATAATGAAGTACAACATCATTCTTAATCACTAATGTCCAACATATGGACCCTACAAGTAATTAAATACTAATTCAAGAAATAACTTCAACAGTCATCCTTAGGTACTAGTTAATCGACTCAAAGCACTTGTAAAACATATAGAAATGCAACACAACGCAAAAGGGGGCTCAGTACACACTAAGTTAAAAAGCATCATCCACCTGCATAAATGTTAAGATTTACATATACATAAACATACTATAGATATCTAAACTACTTAACATAATGCAGTTCAAAAATTGTTATGCAAGAAGTAACATCTACTTATCATTGCAAAAATTAAACTCGCACTAAGAAAATCTCATAAATGATTCATATATATACTGAGGTGTCATCACTATGGTACCAAGATTCTGCATCCATGTTTGGTATGCTCTTGGATTTCTCATAGTGGTACTCTCTATTATACTCGTCATACGACGTAATAGAGACTTGCCTTATTCTCCATACTTAACCATATAGGTTTAAGTCATAGGTAGGCCAATTATCTTATAATTTGAAACTAACCCACCCAATTCATTTTTAATGTTATCACTGAATTAAATAACTGAAAAGGATTAACCAGATTTAGCCACCCCGATATATGTTCATTACGACTTTTCTTAAAACACACATCAAATAGATTTACTAAGAATGCACATGCATGAGGTATCAAATTAGTATACCACATGATACTACATTTTTCATCCATTTGCAACCTATCTTATTCTGACATCTTTCAAAGGTAAATTTAGATCATTACAGCAATAGGAACAATTCTTATAATACCAAGATGGTGTAATTACCATTAAACTGCTAACTCAACTTAACGGTATTTATGAAATCTTAATACTATAACACAACTTCCTACTGAAATAATCATATTAACTTATCATTGAATAGACCAAGATATCAGAACTAAAATACATATGATACTTCTGTTTAAAATGAAATTATATCATCATATATCATAATCCTTCCTTTATTTGAAAACAATTTTCATTTCAATAATGGATAGAATAACATCATTAGAATAATATCTTCTAATTCATAGAATTTTCATCTCAAAAGCATAATATATATATCATTGGTATGTCTAGAAAAAAACTTCATAACAAATCAAATTAAATCATCTTAACAGATTTCCACAACGTTCAGTTTATCGATTGGTTTAAGCTATATCGATGTTTGTAAACAAAAAGAACATAATCAATGAAACTGTATATTCAAATAATCTTATTTCCAAGTTTCCAAATACAATTTCTAACTCAAGATTAGCATACTAAGTATTTATCCTCAATATACTAATACACAAGATGTGACACACACGTAACTCAATTACTAGTTTACACATATATATAAATCAATTGACAAAAAGTCTCTGGCCAGTCCCAATTAATAGTAAAATTCAAAAACCAAATAACGTATGGAAACCCTATACAACTATTAAGGAATTCAAACCAAATTGTACTTCAAACAGGGTGTCAGCTGTTCTACATGAAATTTTCTAGCAAATCAATAAGTGTATCAAACTATACTGATAAAATGTTGATTCAACCTTGTTTTGGTTCCATGCATAATTGTTTGATACAATGCAGGTTTAATTTCGCAAAAAAGCTACTCCACAAAGAATACCTGCGACTTGTTTGATGAAAAGCCAAATCTTAGTTTCCTTTATACAAGAAAATAAATCTACTGGTGAATATGAGAAGACTGTTTAACTTTTAACTTACTATTCAAGCTAGAGTTTTCCCAAAATCTGTTTGCTATCATACCTTGCCCTAGTTTGTATATTTGTCAAGGTAAATGACTATGAACATGACTTAATTACAACCCGACTGACAGAACATTCAAGCCCAAGCTTATTTGCTCTGCTTCGTCTATGCCCAAAATCAAATGCAATTCTTTTGACAACACAATAATATTACTAATCATAGAGGCATGATTCTCACAGAGATTAGCTCAATAAATGTGGATCCTAAAACATTGATACAAATTCAACAATATATAACAAAACCCCAAATACGTTCTATGTTATCAAAGTGAAAAAAATATACCACACTCAAGTATGGGTATTTGCAAAACTTAGCATCATCGTGCTGAACCTTACATACACCCACGCTTGGGTGTCGACTTATATCATTATCAAACAAACAACATTATTTATGAATTTCAAAATTACCCATACAAAATAGAATAGATTAGGGAAAAGAAAAGCCCCCTACCAAAACACAGTGGACTGACAGAACTTTGCTACAGGTTCACTGTCAAGGCTACGAATCCAAAACAAATACCACGCTACCAACACAACCAACTCAAATACGTCTTCGGAATGGAGTAAAGTAGATGATACTAACAATATCAACCAAAACTTCTAGTGAGAAACCCCATCTTGCTCAGTCTCATATGCACGTATCTCCATCAAACAAAACCCCTTCGTGATGCCGTTATCTTGGCATTATCTTACAGAAGCGCAACAGAATAGAGAAAAAAAAAGGATAATTTTCCTTGCCATTTCAACAAAAAAAACCCCATACCAGCTGTACTGGCCGACTAAAGCCTTAAGTGATATTAAAAGTTCAACAAAAAGTAATGAATGCTTCTACAACAAACACAGTGTCGTGCATACGACTTCCTCTTCTTCTGCCATATTATTTGGCATGCTCAAAAACAATGCAAAACTCTTTAATACTAGAGCATGCGAAACCATTGAAATTAGGAATATAAATCCTTATTATATATTTGCCAAAGTTTTTTTTATATGATTATTAGCATGAAAGTATTATAAAAGCCGCGGGCTTCATATTTACTCTCAATACACCATAGTGTATATTAATATTTTTAGGGTATCCAAATCCTTAATAACTTAAGCAAACATACTTAAGGTAAATAATTTTTTTTTATATATATTCAAAAGAATTAATGTTATAAAATCAAAACTAGTTAAAACAATGTATTTACCTAATGAAATAAATAAACTCTCTGTTACAAGGATATGCAACTGTGAATGTAAAATAACAATGAATATGTTAACCTCAATAATATATATTAAATCAATCCTTTTAATCATATATCTCTCAAATTTGCTAAAATCCAAAAGCACACAACATGTTTATATTTAAATGTATCTAGATTGTTTTGTTAAACATTTATCATGCTAACTTCTAATAATAAGTTCAACCACAAATACACGTCCCTTGGACATCTTCAACCAAATTCAACAGATAAAAAAATGTAACATCAAATAAATACTTATAATATTAAAGTCTTAATAAGAAATTAATTGAAGTAGTGGTCAAGCATG